>CM057455.1:1592697500-1593280000 GCA_016271365.2 Neoceratodus forsteri | reverse complement strand
TTTTTGTGTATACCCTGCATAGTGATCACAGTCCTTCTCTTTGTTCGTGGCTGATAAATCATGGAACTGGGAGGATTTTTGTCTAGCATTGTAGATACTGCTGGTATAAATGCTGTCAAATTATTTCCTGTCCACATCAGACTTTTGATTTTGGATGTAGAATAAATTTAATATATTTATTCAGCTTAATTTGCCAATAAAGACATTGTAAGAAAATCTAATTTCCATTTCTGGAGGTGGGGTATAGCATCACAATGTCAACAATTAAACAATAGACTACAAATATTACATTGTTTGTGTACAAACAAAAGTGATATAATGCAATGGCTCCATTAAATAAAACATTGTTAACTCCTTTAGTGCTGACCACGCCTAGTCAGTTGCATACCCTTTACTATAGATTTGTATTGCATAATACACGTGTTAAAGGACACCATCAACCTCTATAGGTCACAGATCTCTTGCGCACCTTCTGGAGAATTTGCTGATGTAGCTATATGTGTATGTATGTATAGGTATCTATATCTGCTTCCTTACTAAAGTGAAAGACTATTCACCATATGGGTGTTGCCACACAAAACCTGTTTGTTTACAGTCCTTGATAAATTCCTGTACTCATTAAACCTGGAAACACCTCCATACAGTCTAGTCATTCATGATGCAGTGGGAGGAGAGTACTGTGTCATCAGTGGCTGGACAGTGAGGGCATTACTAAAAATTCAGGAAGATGTAGTAAGAGAGTTCAAGTATTTTAAACAAAACACATTTTGGTGTGCTTACACAAATAGCATATTTTTGCTTTACTAAGAAAAGCGAAGCAGATAAAAACATCTATATCAACAGATTCTACAGAAGGTAGCTATCATTAAATGTGTAACTTCAACTTGAAAATTTATGATCCCAAAAGGGTTGACTGTTCTTTTAAATGTGGCAAGATGTTCTGTTTTCACTTACAATATATCACAGATGTCTAAAGCTAGGTACACTGGCTTTGAACACCTCCCAAACAGGTGATGATGTCAAGATGATATACATAGACATTGTTGGCAGATAAGGGCCTATGGCCCACCCAGTCTGCCCATTTGAGCTTGTAAGTTCACTTTATTTTTTCTAGAAGTCTGTTACCCTTAACTCTAATCCCCAGAATTCCATTATGTCTATCCCATACATTCTTAAATCCGTGATTGTTTCAGCCCCACCACTTCCTCTGGCAAGATGTTCCACTTGTCTACCACCCTTTCTGTGAAGAAATTCTTCCTCATGTTTCCTCTGAATTGTCCTCCCTCCAACTTTATCCCATGTCCTCTAGTCCTGTAACACCTTTTTGCTGGAAAATAGTGTATTCATGCACCCTGTTCCTCCCTGTAAGGTACTTGTATGTCTCTATCATATCCCCCTCTCCTCCTCTCCTCCAGAGTACATATTCAAGTCCTTCAGCCTGTCCTCATAGGACTTATGATGCAATCCTGTACTATCTTTGTTGCCTCCTCTGAACCTTCTCTACCCTTTCTATGTCCTTACATAGGTAAGGTCTCCAGAACTGTACACTGTACTCCAGGTGGGGCCTCACTATTGTCTTGTATAGTGGAATTATGACCTCCCTTTTCTTGCTGTTGATGCCCCTGCCCATGCATCCCAGAATCCTATTTGCTTTACCTGCTGTCTTGAAGCTCTAGAAGCTTGTAGTATTAATGTGGGTAGGCTAATTAGCAAACATTTCAGCTTTTCTAATCAAGGTACAGTATACCATAAACAGCATATGGCAGTGTGTTTATAGCTAAGCCACTTTTAGCAAGGACTTCATTTTGGGTAAGAGAAATTAATGCTCTGTGTTGTGTTCCATATCGGTGAGAAGCAAAACAATGTCTTGTCTCATTGGGTGATGCAAATGTGCATGAAAAACTCCACCCAGATCCAGCTATTTAAACATCAGACTGCATCATGCAGTGATTATAATGGGATGAAAAAGAATGCCAGAAACATTGTGATCTCTCTGGCAATAGTTACCTCCATGAGATAATTAAATGTAGACTAAGCAAACTGTTTTATAGCATTATTTTTAGATGTTGCCTTCATCTGTGTGGATAAAACATTCAAATACTTCATTCCTTTGCATTACTCTGTGCATCTTATAGGAATGTACAGTGTAAATCACGAGCTGGAATTAGTCCGAAAAGCCCATCTGATCTGCCTCTGTCCTCATGTGATAAATGCATTTCAAAGTTGGTTTGTGTATTTTGGTTGTGCACAATGTCATTTGAAACTTCTCTCTGTCGTGGGTCCTGACTCTGAGGAGAGGGACACATTTTAGAATCGGAGGCCAGGAGAGCCTTCTTTTCTCAGAGGCATACTACTAAATTTGAACTAATATGACACTAATGCCTCCAATCACAATATCCCATTTTCTTTAGTTCTTATACTGTATCTCACTATGTTATTATCCAGAAAGAATATATCTAGATTTCTTTCAAATGGCTCTCTACTGTTTTTGTAAACTGTGTGCTCTGGTGACCTATTTCATAATCACACTACTCTCAGAGTCAAGAATATGTTGCCCTGTAGCCCCTTCTTTAGTCTAAGACTTTACCCTTGCTCTTACTGCTTTTACCCATGTAAATAAACATCTCTGTTTAATGTTATCAGTACACTTTAGGGTCTTGAACTTTGCAGTCATGCCCTCCTTACTCCTCATTTCCCAGTATGAACATCCACAGATGCTTCATCTTTCCTCATACAGCAGCTCTTGTGACCACCTAATCAGTTTGATTGCTCTGTATTGCGCTGCAATTTTCCTACTCCCTCAGTGTCCTTTTGTTGGTATTAGTGTCACCAAAATCATAAACAATATTCTAGGTATGGCCTTATCACTCAGTGCCTTATAGAATGGTATATTAACTTCCTTTGTTCTACTTTCTTCCTCCTTTTATATGCAACCTTGTATGTGATTTGCTTTGCTTGCTGTCATAGCATCCATACTAACATACTAAAAGCCAGCAGAATAGGCCTCATGGTCTGTCATGTCTGCTTAGTAGCCAGCACCAATACTAGGTGCTTAATTTGCTGCCACCCCTCCCCAAGAGGAACTTCCGGTTTCACTTTCCCCTGTACCTGTCCCACCCTCTTAAAACCCTTCACTGTGCCCTCATTTACCAGGCTCCTGGGCAGTGCATTCAGTGGATCCACCACCCTTTCAGTGAAGTGCCTCCTTCACCCCCGTAACTCCCCCAGCCTCCACTCATGCACCCTGGTTGTTCCCCCTTCTTAAACCTTAACATCTCCTCAGCTCCCCTTTGTTGATCCCTTTCATACTTAAAGACCTTTATCATGTCCCCCATCTCTCCTCTCATCCAGTGTTTACAGATTGAGCTCCTCTAGCCTCTCCTCATAGGGCCTACTCCCTATGCCCCAGATCATCTGGGTTGCCTCCTCTGTACCCTCTCCAACAGTGCAATGTCTCTTTTTAGGTGTGGTCTCCAGAACTGCACACAGTACTCAAGGTGCAGCCTGACCAGGGCATTATACAGAGGAGGATCACCTCCCCCTTCCTGAAGGTAATTCCCTGGCTATGCAGCCCAGAATCCTGTTCACATTTGCTGAAGCTCTCGACAAGTCTCAGTGTTCATTTTGATGCCCACCACAGCCCCAAGGTTCCTTTCACCTGTCGAGGCCTGCAGTGTGTCTCCCCAGGGATATGCATGGCCTGGGTTTCTGGCCCCAGGTGCAACACCCTGAACTTCCCTGCATTAAATCTCAACCCCACCTCCTTGACCATCTGTCCAGGGCATCCAGGTCCCCTGTAGGGCCACTCTCCTTCCGCCAATGCTCCCAGCTTCAAGTCATCCATGAAGAGACTCAGTTTACTCCTAATGCCTCTCCCTATATCCGAGACATAGGCATTGAACAGGGGTGCCCTAGGACCAATCCTTGGGATCACACTAATGACATTTCTGGGGAGGAGACTATCCTGCCAACCACCACTTTCTGTACTTGCCCGAGCCAGTTTTCTATCCACCTGAGCAACTGTCCCCCCCATCTTCCCCAGCTTGGTCATCAGGCCATTGTGGGAGACAGAGTCAAATGCTTTGCTGAAGTCCAGATAGAGGGCGTCCACTGCCTATTCGGTCCAGTGCACTCATCACCCAATCATAGAAATCAACAAGGTTGGTCTGCACGATCTCCCTGGGACAAAGCCATACCGTCTATCATCCAGGTGCCCCATCCATTCCAGCTCTCCCCAAGCCTCTCCTTGATAACACCCTCCATCATCTTACCTACCACGGACATTAGGCTAACAGGCCTGTAGTTCCTCATCTCCTCTATAGAAAACCTTTGTGGATAACATGACATGAGCCACCCTCCAATCCTAAGCCACCCACCCTGTCTGCAGGGGTTGTTGAAGAGCGCAGCTAGTGGAGGTGCCAGCACATCCGCCAGCTCCCTCAGCACCCTCGGATGAAGCTCCGTCTGGCCCCAGTGCCTTCTCAGTCTTTAGTGACTGGAGGGCTGCCCTCACCCTGTCCACTGTGATTATGCCCTCCCCATTTGTCTGTCCTTCCTGTCACCACCCTCCTCTATTTTTGACTCGTCCTCCATCTGAGCCTCTTCCAGTCCACCCAACTCCAAGTGACCTACCTTATTTGGTCTCACCATCCCTCCCATCAGAAAGTGTGGACCCCCCTCCTTCCCTGGTAAAGACTAAGGTAAAGTACTTATTTAATGTCTCAGCTGCGCCCTGCTTCCTGAGCCCATCCCTCCTCAGTCCTAATCCTGCTGATCTATGCCCTCACTTTCATTTTCTCCCTATGTACTAAGAACCCCTCCCCTCCTTCAGATACTGCTGGCCAGTTTTGCTCCATCCTCATCTTGGCCACTCTGGCCACCCTGGTTATACTCCTGGACATCTGCTCACCTCTCCTGACCTTTTCTCCTCGTGAGCACTTGAAGAGCACATAGGCAGCCTCCCCAACCACATTCTGAACCTCCCAGGTCTGCCAACATGGCTTTCTGACCCTACTGTGCTTATGCCTTACCCTCACACAGGTCCTGGTAGTCTCCTGCACCCCTTTCTTAATGGCCTCCCACCTGGTCCCAGCATCCGTATCTGGCCTTAACTTATCCAAATACCCTGAAGAATCCTCCCCATGCCCTCAAAGTCTGCTCCCCTAAAGTCTATTACCACCATATTCATTTGGTTTTCTTCCCCCATGGTACAGGTAAACCAGACCATGGCGTGGTCACTTCCTGCTAATGGGCTGTTCACCTCAGACTCCTAATCTGGTAACTGTCTGCTAGTACCACATCTCTAGTTGACTCCTCACCTGCTGGGCTAGAAATGCATCCTGGAAGACATCCATCAGCCTCTGCTCCTGGCCACCAGGGACACCATAGTGTCCCAGTCTGCCTCTGGTATATTTAGGTCTCCCGACCACCACCCTGCCTTTTCCCAGTCCACAGTGGCCCTTATTATTCTCCACCAGCTTGTCCTCCAGGTCCTCTGCCATTGTGGGGGTCTGTATACAGCACCTATTTTCATTCTCTTGCCCCCTTCATTTGCAGAGTTACCCAAATCGCCTCCACCTGCCCTCCAGCCTCCTTCACTCCACCAACCCCAATGTCCTTTCTGACTATCAGTGCCACCCTCCCCACTCATCTGTCTTTCCTGAACATAGTGTAGCCCTCCAGGTTTAGGTCTCAATCATGCTCCTGGGTGCCCATGTGTCAGTAATTGCTGCCACATCCACTGCCCCATCAGCTGGCATCACTTGGAGCTCAGGCATTTTATTCCCTATGCTCCTGGCATTGATCAGGACCATCCTCCACCCATCCACTCCCCTTCCACATTTTCCATGTCTTCATGCAATCTTCTGCCCTCTCCCCTGCCCAGTGCCCTTGGCCTTATACTGCTGCTTTCTGACCCCTTTAGGGCTCCACCAGAACGGACCATTTTCCAACTCTCCCTCTTTACAGTTTAAACCCCACCTCTTGTGTATGAAGCCACACAGTTTCTGTTTGAGGATCTCCCTTCCGTCCAAGGTTGAGGTGGAGTCTATCCTAACATATAACCCCTTATCCTCCCATGTTGTGCCCCGTCCCTCACCAACCCATAACCCCAGTCTGCACCACTCCCTGAGCCACTGGTTCACCACATCAAGTTTTGATTTTCTCTACACCCACCCTTGGCTCTGGCAGTATTTCAGAGAAGGAGATAGAGCATCCTATAGATTGGCAAACCATGGCCAGCTCCTGAAATTTTGCCTGCATCTCAAATTCACTATTTCCATGTAAGTCATTTGTTCCCAGGTGCACCAGAAAGTCTGGGTACCCCACATTCCTTGCCATTGAGTATAGCAGACAGGCTTGGGATACAATTTACCTTGACCGGGCTGATTTTTCCTCCCCATCCCCTCCCATTGGATACCCCAATCATGGAGTCTCCCAACAGGATCATCTTCCTCTCCCCTCCCCCAGGTTACTAAGCCTTTTGTGCCTATCCCAGATCCTCCTTCTGCTGTCCACTCCTCCCCATTGGCCCTCGCACCTACCACAGCCTGGGTGTCACAAGTCATCCCCCATCACTTCCCTGGTCCCCCGGCAGACCAGTGTCATCAGCACCCCAGCCAAGTTTCCCTTCACTGGTCTCCCCTCTCTTCACTACCTCCCCTTGGCCCTGTGCTATGGGACCTTCAGCTCAGTGCTCTCTGCTGTATGCTTATCTACCCTACCCCTCGACTGACACCTCCTGCCATAATACTGGTCTGTCCAGAGTCCTGCCCTATCCTGCCCTGTTTCACTTTGTACTCTCCCATCAGCCATGCCTTCCACAGTCCCTGGCTCTTTCTCCATGCCTGGCCCCCAGTGTCCTGGTCACTTGTTCCCCATCCCCCAATACTGGATCCTCTGGCTTTTACCCTCCTATCTGCTCTCTGACCAACCCCCTTCAGCCTGTTCCTCTGCCCACCCCTTCCTCTTCCTCATCATCCGGGTACAGCAGAGCAGAGTGATTTGTAAGTGTGATGCCTGCTCCCAGGGTGCCCTTCCTGTCCCCCTGTGGGATCCCTCTGGGCATCTCCATCCCCTCAGCGTGACTCCTGAATGATATGTTTTTGGTTTCCTGCTCCATCACAGCCTCTGTGTGTCCCTAGTCCAACTACCCCTGCCCCTCCCTAGGCCAGGCCATCCTGTCTTCTTATGGTAACATAAGTTTCTCCTCTCCCTCCTCCTTTGCAACCTTCCCTTCCCCTCATGCCCTCCAGCTGTCTCTTGATCCCTCAACCTCCTCCCTGAGATGTGCTGACCTCTAGCACACCGAGCATCCTCCAAACCTCCATGCCCAATCTAGGTACAGTGGCCACCCCACACCCCATACACCCAACCACTCTGCTAAAAATGCCCGCCTTGTAATGTGCGGCCCATCCTATCTTAGCAACCACCAAGGAGAATAATCCAGTAAAAGTCGATTTCAGTTCTCCAAAAGTCAATTTCTACTTCTCCCCCAGTATTACACAGTAAGCATGTAGCTCCCCCAACAGTACTCAAATAGTTCCTAGTTGCTTAGCCAGCAATAATATCACCACCACCTAGTAGTAATCAGTAATTCAGCAATTTTGTCCCCTTCAGTGGTGAAAAGTACTCAAACAACCAATCAGTCTATCAACTGCCCCCAGCAGCAATGAACATGCAGGGTTCTGCTCCCAGTACAGCCCAGTAAGCCAAAATTGATTTCTCTCCTTGCCAATAGCACATTAACAATAACAAGCAATGCTCTTCTCCCAATAACAGCCCAGCAAGCAAAAAATTGATTTTTCCTTCCTGCCAATGTCACACAGTAGTCCCAATAGTCACTTGAGGCCCCATGTCCTCACACAGTACCACAGAGAAGTCCCAGTAGTCACTTGAGGCTTCCTGTCCTCCAATCGAGCTCACCTCCTCCTAGGCTCCACCCCACAGACCATTTAATAGAGGTCAAGGTCGAGAGTCGAGGGCTAGTGAGGGGTCGGGACACAAGTACAGCTCTCCTCTGAGTCCTTTGCAAGGCAGCTGGGCTATGCAGCTATATGAGCCCAGCCCAAGTTCAAACTTGGTGCCCTGTGCACTGATTGGTCACTGCTCCTGGCCTCTGACTACAGCCCCTGATCCAGCGCCTGACCACGAATGCGGTCTCCGATCCTGCTTTTGCCACACGATGTGGCCCCAGACACAATGCTCCCACTGATGCAGCCCAGGGTCCTCCTGCTCCCAATCTCAAGTACAGCTCTTCTGAGTCCTTTGCAAGGTGGCTGAGCTATGCTGCTTATGTAGCCCATGATGTTATCCTAGCATAACACCAACTCTAGTCCTATTACACAGATGACCAAATAATGTAAAAAAAAAAAAATCTTGAGCGTGCCATGTTCAAGTTGCCCACCCTGAAATGGCCATCACTTTTTCAGTATTTAATAAAGTGTAAAAATGCAAATCCCTCCCTCCCACAGCACACAAAGTGCATGAAATCAAGCCTCAAACCTTCACATTCTCCCTCAACCAAGTTATCCCGTTTGATTATCTAGTAACAAAAAACCCAGCAAAGTGAAAGCCGTGTTGCAAGCAGCTTCACGGCAGTCAACACTGTACTGGAGGACCCAAATCAGTGAAAATGCTTAAACCATTATTTTTAATTGTTCATTTAACATAAAACAGAATGAAAGCCATGAGACGGCCTTCACAACATCTTACCCCACTGCCTCTGCTCTCCAATCGTCCCTTATTTTCAAATGTAAAAGTTGTCATTCACGATTGGCTTCATGGAAATCCTGTTGTCCCTGCTGCCAAAGTCAGAGGTATGTGAGCACCTTTAATTTTGCACTTCACTTACCCGATCGCTATTTCCTGCCTTTGGTCTCTCACAGTGGAAGCTGTATGGAGAGAAGACAACCAGCATAGTAGCCTAAGGGGAGGGTGCCATTTCTTAACTTCCACGCCATACTGCATGAAAAGCTGTGATGGGGAGCACTGTAACATGGCAGAAGATACAGAAAAATGTTTGTGTTTGTTTGTGGGATGGGAGGGCTATAGAGCAGCTCCATTTACTGGCCAAAGCACTATTTTTTAAATACACCGCCTATTGGAAAAATAACAAAAACAACTTTTCAAACTCTTTTCCATCTTTTTAATGAGTCATTGTATATGAATAATGCACTCCAGGGTGTGTGTCATGCTAGAATAATGCACTTCTTGGTATTGGACGCACTCAGCCAGCGGCCTTGTGCCAAACTACTTGAGGGTGACATTATCCCAGCACAACACACCCCTGTCATTTATTATTCTTTATTAGTAAGCTCTACCCAGTCCCATGTTTCTTTAATTTATACATGAGGTACTGTATCAAAGGCTTTACTAAAAATCACGTGGTTAGGTGCAATTGTGTGTTACTTTGTTGCTTTTACAATGGAATACACAATCATGGTTAAACACAGGCTGAACATTGAGAGGAATAGGGGCTGGGAATAACTATAGCACAGAGACCTTCTGGGAGAGCATTTTAGAAAGGAAGCATATGCTTCATTTATCTACCAAACTAATATGAATAGGACCTCATGGGCAAACAATCATTTCCAACTCTCTGTTTCCCTTTAAAACCTTTAATATTGTTTATTTTAGGTAAGCTGTCTTCTTAGAAATGCCCAAAAATCTTCCCATATATATTGGATTTTTGTTATAAAAAAATAGAAAAATATAGAGTAGGTACTGTGCTCTTATAATGCAATTCCCCACTATGGACTTAACAAATTACATAAAGGGAAACTTCATGGTCAATAAAGTGGAGTTATACATGTTCATGAACTGTGCCTTTTTCCTTAATCAAATCATTTTAATACTGTAGTTCTGAACAGTTTTAAATATAAGATTTCCAATGTACCGTAGAAGTGTTATAGAGGAAGAGCTTTTCTGTCTCTGTATAAATCAGCTAAATTAAACCATGAGCATTTAGTTATGTAAGTCAACTGAGTCACCTCCTGTTATGAATTATCAGAACCATTTATCACCTACACCACGATAGGGACATTATGTTAATTATCTACGAATGCAGATTTTTTAACCACATCATGGTTGTATCTTGCATAATGATCTCAGCATAGTTTGTGACAATAAATGTTTATTGATTCAGTTACTTAAATGAGTGTTTAAGGCCTACACAGTGTCAGAGCTAATTCTTTGTGCTGTCTGTAAAGGTTAAAAAGTTATGCTTCTGGAGGTTGAAGAGATTTCTCTGGACTGAATATAGGTCTTCTGAGACCAGTTGTCTTCTGTAGTTCTTGTCTGATACTTCACAAGTGACAGAGATTTGACATGATGGCACATGGACTCTAACGTGTTGTACCAACATTTTCCATCTTCATTAGTAAAGAAAGGTTGTGTTGACTGTTGTACACAGGAGAGTCATTAAGTTTCATATGCCTTTAAGGCTTCTAGAAGGAGTCTGAACTGTATTGTTGGATCAATGAAACAACAGTTTTGGTTTATCAGTAACTATATATCTGTGTGTGTGTGTGTGTGTGTGTGTGTGTGTATATGTATGTGTATGTATATATATATATATATATATAAATGTTTATACAATATATATTTGGTGTATCAACATAGATAAAAGTACTATTTGAGGCAGACAGTGGAGCTAGCAAATATATCTCCATGTTCCTGTACAGTACGTCATAGTGATATCTCCATGTTTCTGTGCGTCATACTGAAACTTATCTGGTTGAGCCTGTCATTTTCAGACTTCCTTACGAACAAGTACTTTCCACATTTTGTGCTCTAATGTAACATGACCGAGTGCAGTCAATAGTAGTAAATGGCTTGCTGCCAGAGATTTAAAATCTAGTACTCTCTGTTGGAAAAGTTAGAAAACTGTGTTTTCATTGTAAGATATAGCTTTGTTTTAAAGAAGCTGCCAACTCTAGAGATGAAAGTGGCGAGTCAGCAGCTTCAGAAAAGTAGACATAAAACTTGAGCAGCATTGCTATAGCACACATACCACGCTTTCGCGCTTACTTTTTCTGAAACCGCTGACTCACTCACTGTTGTGTCTCTACAGTCGGCAGCTTCCTTTAAACATAGCTAAGTAAACTTATGATAAAACAGTTTTTCTAACTTTTCAACAACGGTGCCTTATTTTAAATCTCTGCCAGGATGCTATTTACTACTATTGATAGTGCCCGTCACGCTTACACTAGAGCATGAAAAGTGAAACTAACATGTTTTGTAAGACAGTCTGAAATGGCAGGATCAACCAGATAAGTTTTTAAATGACATATGCTGTATTTTGTGTTGGGGTGGGGGCAAAACATATCTTGCATAAAGTAGTGCAACATGTGTAAGTCACCTCTATGTGGGATTGTGTGCAGGGGATGTGGGGGAGTGTTGTGTTAGGGGCCCAAAATATATGTTGTGTAAACAGAACATGACATAGCCTGACTAGAATCTGGGCTCAATTCTTCAAGGGCCCTTAGACTGACGCAAGATCAGGCAAAGGTAGCACCAGGGACCCTGCACCCAGTTCTCATTGTGCAGAGTCCTGTGACAAAGTCCTCAACTTGCAGCAACCGTGGCTGTTTGCCTAACAGACAGTGAGTGCATCCAGAGGGTTTTCTGCAAGCTGTCAGGTGGCTGTGTGCCACTCTAGCACGTCTGTGGTAGCTAGCAGCACCCCAGTCCTGATCTGCCCATAACGTTTAAATCATTGGAAGAAGAAAACTAGCATCAGTCACACTCCAGAGGCAGTGTGGTAGCTCAGACAAACTACAGAAGAAAGGCGCTTAACAACATTTCCAAATACAAGGACATCATGGCTTGAAAGTTCATAAGTACTTTATTGTAAGTAAAATGTGTCCCATAAGATAATAAAATGCATTTTGCCCTTTCGGCAGCTTCAGAATAGTAGATGCAAGCATAAGCATGCTTTGCTGTAACAACGCTCACTTGCACTTGTGTCTACTATTGTAAAGCCGCTGACTCAATAGCTCTCATCTCTCTCTACCATTCATGGCTTCTTTCAAACAAAAAGTGCGATTATGAGAAAGGAGAAATTTTTCTAAGTCTGTTAGTAAGTGCCTTCATTTTAACCCCTGCCACCACGTCATTGACACCGCTCGGTCACACTACATACCAGCAAGAAAAATGAAAATGATATTAGTATGCCTACAGCCGGTGGCTTCTTTTAAAAAAAAAAAAAAAGTGACTACAATTCCAAAAAGTGCACAGTGTTTTAAGTTTTTTTCCTACAGAATGCATCCATTTAAATCCCTGCCACCACATCATTATCACATTGTCATGCTACATAACCACACCAAAAGTGAATGCTAGTTTAAGCGTGGCACAGATAGCAGGATCAACCAGATACTACACTAACAGTGAAAGTGCTAGTTTTAAACAAGGCATGAAGAAGGATCACCAAAAACTTCCTAAAATAAAAAAAACAACTGTATGTTGTGTTTGAGGGGTATGGAGAGTTGTGTTGGGGGCAAAACATAACTAAGTCACCTGGACGGGAGGTGGTCCAAAATCTCTATCTGGAAAATAAAAACCTTTGTGTGGGCGATTGCATAGTGGAGGACATGCAGAGGGCCTCTCCTGGTCTGTGTTACATCGCCCTCCACACTGCAGCCCAGCTTACTTTTGTGGGTAAACTGTAAAGGTGCATTGAGCCTCTTTCAGACAGCGGCTCCTGATTTTGGCTCAGGGGCCTGCTTTGAAGGGGCTTTCACGTATATTAGGGGCAGAATTCATTACGTTTTACAATTACCTAAAAGGCCCAGTTAAAGCTTTAGTCCAGATGTTCAAGAAACATGCAGGTCGGGCATTGATTGAGCCTGGATATGCTGCCAGATTGTACACCATGCCCATTACCTTTGTGTCTCTATATTAAGGTGAGGCGTTATTGGTTTGGCTGGATATGCATGGCCACTGTCAATATACACCCCATCTGGCTGCACATTTGCTATAGCAGCCAGGCGAGGATTACCCATAGCATGTAATCCAACACCCTCCAACTTTCCACCTTGCCTTCTCTGGTGGGTGCTTTGAGGGTAGCCACCTTGAAGTGGTCACTTCTATAATATAGTTTCTTCTCCTTTTGCTTTTGAAGGGGACATAAAAAGTAACAGTTTGTTCTTATTTACTTTGATAGTTGTTCACCAATCTAATAGTTACTTGTTTAAATTTTATGCTTAAAAATTGCTCTTGTTTTTAATGTACTGGGACTCGTTGTGCAGCAGTGTCTATGACCATCAGGCTCAGACCGACCACTGTATCTGATATACATAAAAGATGGCAGATTTACAAATAACTACTTATAACGTGAAGGGAATAAACAGCCCTACTAAGCATGCCAGGTTGCTACAGGAGTTACATAAATTAAAAACAGATGTGGCTTTTTATAGGAGACACACCTGAATGCTATTGAACATGCCACATTGAGGGGTCATGGGTGGGGAGGTATATGTGTTACACTACCATCAACATCCACATAAAAGAGGGTGGCAATTTTGGTGAAGAAAAACCTACCACTGAAGATTTCAGAGGTTTGGTCTGATCTAGAGGGTCATTTTATCATGTTGCAGGAGAATTGGGAGCCCACACTTGCACTGTCCTTAACCTGTATGCCCTAAATGAGGAATATTTACGTTTCCTTTCTTACTAAGGCACTATCAGATGCAGTAACAAGTACTTCAGGTTTAGTGATTATAGGGTAATTTCAATATGACTTTGTATCCCCATCTGGACAAGTGGGGACACGTCCAGGAAAGAGGTTCAGAGCATCTAGCACTCTAGCCAGAGTGTTGCTCGAATATGGCTCCTGGACATATGGAGGCATTTGCATCAATGGTACATGACTATACATATTATTCCCCAAAACATAATCTTTCCTCTCAACTGGATTTCTTCCTACTCCCAACTAACTGGGCATGGGTGGCAGAGTCCATACGTATAGGTCCTATTACCCTCCTGGATCATGCACGGTCTCATAAAATTGGTGCTTGATGCACCTCATAATAACCCACCTGGTGCTTAAATATGGGTCTCCTTAATAGGGAGAGTTTAAATCCTTAATCAAAGAAGAAATAAAGTTATTCCAACAGGTGAACCCCAAAAGATATGACTCCACCATATATTGGAACACCCTCAAGGCATATCCTGGGGGGATAATTTATTTCACCACTAAGCTAAATAAGGAAGGACTGTGACAGCAGTAAGCATTAGAGAAGGAAACTGGAGTTAGAGGGCCAACATAAGTCTAATTTAACTGACACAGTTAAACAAAAACTAGAACAGGCAAGAAAAGCTCTCACTCAGTTGTTGAACTTCAAGTTAGAAGGCTCCCTGAGGTATACTAAACACAGGTTTTGCAAACAGGGTAACAGTGCTGGGAAACTGTTGGCAGTTCAACTACGGAAAGAGGCAGCCAATAGGGCAATTTTAAAGTAAAGCACAATGCCACAGGACAAATCCTATCAGCCCCTAAGAAATCTCTCAAGGTTTTGCAGACTTTTATACATTATTATATAGTTTAGAGAGGGGCCAGCTCACACACTGAGGGTTCAGGACTATCTGAAAAACATTCCTATCCCATCCCTGACTAAGACACAGGCAGATACCCTGAATGGACAGATTACACTCCAAGAACTTAGAGCACAAGTCCAATATTTAAAGAACATAAAGACCCCTGGCCTGGATGGATACCCAGCGGAATTTTATAAAGCCTTCCATGGGATCTTCTCCCCATACCTCTTAGCTCAGCAGACTATTTTGAAGCAGGGAGATCCTGTTTCCCCATCCACTTGGAACCAAGCTCAGATCTCTATCTTATTGAAGCCAGGCAAAGACCCGAGGACTGTGGTTCCTACTGCCCAATTTCCTGTTAAATACAGATTTAAAATTATTTACTGGAATCTAACTAACAGGCTGCAGAAAGTTATCCAAGGTATAGTTTACCACAACCAAACTGGATTTATTAGGGGACAGCTCCTGTAAAATAACATTAGGTGCTTCTTAAATATAATATCTGCCCAAGGGGACAAAAAGCTTTTCAAATGGCCATAAGTGTCGACACTGAAAAATCGTTTGACAGGGTGGACTTGTGCTTTCTATCACAGGCTTTATCCAAATTTAACTTAGGTAAAATTTCACTAAAATGGTAGAGGCACTGTATTCCAAACCTGAAGCAACAGTAAAAGTTAATGGATGTACAGTACATTAGATAAATTTTCTCTGGGAAGAAGGACACGTCAGGAGTATCCCTCTCACCCTTCCTATTTGCCATTTCCTTGAACCACTAGCAGCTCGAATTAGACAGCATTCAGAGATCTGGGGGTTAGGGTGGGACAACACAACATAAAATCTCTTTATGCTGATGACACCCTCCTCTTTCTAGGAGACCCTACAGGCTCATTACAGCCCCTTTGAACACCCTGCAGCAGTTCCATGAGCTAGCAGGGTGTAAAGAGTAATTGATTAAATCAGAAGCCATGGTTCTAAGTGGATCCCCACTGCCAGACTTCCATGCTACATTTCCCTTTACTTAGGCACCCGTAACATCTTTCCATTACTTAGGTATCCAAATTTCAGCCGATACCTTAATATAATTCTCAGATAATTACAAAAACTACTTCAGGCCATAAAACAAGATACCGAGATGGCAGGTTTTACCTTTAACACAATATGGCAGAGTCCACACTATTAAAATAAATATACTTCCTAGGATATTATTTCTTTTCCGATGCTGCCGGTATCACTTTCCCACCTTTTCTGGAAAAAATTCCACAGTACTCTGTCTAAATTCATTTCGCGAGGGTAAGATGCCAGAATTTCATAGTCCACATTTTGTTTGTCCCGACAGTTTGGTGGTCTTGGCCTTCCAGACTTATAAAGTACTACTGGGCAGGGCAGCCCAGGGCCTGTGACTTCATTCATGGCTGAAGCAGAGGTAGAGGCGGGTTGGTATTTAATGGAATTGGATTAGCTTCCTCACAAGAGTCCCTTCTTCCCATTGATGGGCCAGATTTGAATGTCGCCTTTCCAGGAATGGAAGATAACATCCTCCCGACATCGGAGAGTTCCATTGGAAGGTGATGGTGCAATTTTTTAGAACTCTGACAGTCACAAGACATTTAATACTACCACACTGCTCAATGCCGATGGGCATGTGGTTTACTAGGCTTTCACTTTCATATTTTTGGGATTGTCCCATACTGATGCCGTTTGGAAACAAGTACACATGCAATTGCAGTCACTTTTGGAGGTTCCTATACCCTTCTCCTTTTCTGGCCTTGCTTTGAGTGTTCTAGGGAACCTAACCCACTTAAGACTAGACCAGAGTGGTGGTTATCTCATTATCTGAGATTGGCTGCTCTTAAATGTATTTGTAACCCTTAGGTGGCAGTATCCCAAGGCTACTGCCCCAGCCTGCTTGGCTAATTGCAGGCTAAGGGGCATGGGTACTGAAATGGGTGCCTCCACCTGGAGGACAGGGTTATTGGTAGCAAAGCTAACCTGGGTACTGTCCTCCAGGACACTGTAACCCCTTTTGTCCCTTCTAGTGGCCTGGACAATGTACAGCAAACACTTTCACAATAACCCTTGTTACCCATACAAATCCCTACCTGTCTGTACTACCACCAGGGCTGGTTCCTGTGGCTTGACCCTGGAGACTCCCTGTAAAATAAAGTTATGCACAGCAAATAGCAACAGTACAGTACTTCTGACACAAACTTGAACCACAGTCAGGTTAAATGCAAGAAGAGTTAGGTCTGATTTATTTAGGGGACCTGAACATGGGTGGGGCATAATCAGGTTGATTGGATTAAAGGCTAAATTAGTCAGGCAGTCATGCATGCACTTCAGAGTCCCCACAGTCACACACTCTGAGTACCCAGGTGGGAGTAAAGGTGGGCTAGCCTGGAACGTTGTCAGGTGTAGGCCGGCATCGTAGCTGGTTGGGGCCCTGTGATGGAAGAAAGAAACAACATGCACAACCACACACAATTTGTAATCTGGAGCTGGATGGCTCAGTTTGTGACAAAGAAAACAACAAGTGAATTAGATGACAACACTTTTGATTTAGCTGATGTTGCAGGGAGCTACCTGGTGTTTACTCATGATACCCAATACAGGACACAGGAGGACAAAATTGAGACTGTAGGTTGATGAGCTGGAGTGCCAGAAGAAGCAGGGCCCGCATGAATCACTAGGCATTGTTCCTGTTCAAAGCGTTGAGCAGGGGCTGATCCCCAGGCAGGTCTCTCGTCGATGGTTTTCTCTGTGGCATCGTAATCTGGCTGTGCCAGTGTGACAACCCAGACCAAGGAACAATTCAGATGTGAGTCCAAAAAGCTGGATGCAGCCTCCAGTAAGCAGCACACAGTTAAATACACAGTGGGGAACAAATCGTGACCCACTAGCCACACACAGCACATTTATTGTAAAGTAATCACCACTATACCAGGCGGATGACAGTCCGGTCACATCAGAGTCTCTGTGCAAAACCGGGAGTTCAGCAGTAAATGCAGGTCCTGACAGGCTGATCATGTTCAGCAAATCTTTGGTCTTCTTCAGGTTTCAAACCAGTCACCAATTTAGTGGCTTAGGTCTGTCTCACAACTTTGGATGCAGTCTGATTCTTTGAAGAGCTCCTCACAAGGGACAGCAGCAGGCAGGCCAAAACTCTGCCCTTTCCACGTTCTCCTGCATGAACTATGCAGTATTGCTCGAACATCTCAAGCTGTTCACTCTTTTGATTCCCAGCTCAGACTGACTCTCTGCTGCAAGCAGCCTGGGACTTTCCCCAGGATCCAACAGGTTCGGTTGGCTGATCCATCTGTCTGTCAATACAACTGCTCCCCTCCAGGTCCATTTAGGTGCCAAAGTCTCAAAACTACAATTCCTACAGAATTTTGCTCCCTAAGTCCCCTGGGGACAGACACCATTTTAGGTCCCCATAGGTACTGATTAGTCCACAATAGCAGTCCAGAACCAAGGCGATGGTGCAATATTGAACTGACCATGCTGCAAAAAGGCAGGTTAGACAAACTTCCATAACATTACTATTCTAATAGATAGTCAGCACATAAGTACAGCTTCTAACAGAGCTCCCTCTGTGCAAATAACGATGGCAGAATGGGTGATTATCTGGCAGCATGGGCAGGACTCGAGCATTGAAACACTCAGCCCCTCCAGGTTAAATAAGCACCACATTATAGGCATCTCTTAAAGAGAGAGAGCACAGAGGCATTAAGGCACTCACACACAAACACTTTTAGATGCCAAGACACAGGATACCAGCCTGGCCATGGGCATTTAGGCACACCAAGGAAGATTTTGGGAACCCCCATTTGTAGGAGGGTTACATATTACTTTAAAATGGATTTCCCTGGAGCCACCCACCTTACAGCTATGGAAGGGAAAGTGGAAGAATTAGAGACTATGGAGAGATTACAACCAACCTTCAGATTGGTCTAGACAGATTCCTTGGGATCTGGAGGCCATGGCACCAGGGGGTTGGGGAGGTAAGGTTGTTGCTGCGATGAGACAGTAATGCAGCAAATGATTTACAGTAGGGACACAATGATTTCTTTATTTATAAATCAATATATTACATTTTTTATGCTAACCCTTCACAGCCTTGTTACATGTTTTATCATAATTAAAACTTGATGGCTATATCATGGTATTAGCTATTATATACTCATAAAGCTGTAATTCCAGAAGATAACAGGTTATAAGACATACTGCACACACAACATAATTGAGTTGATTAAATCAATAGATTTATTTATTTTTGGTCCTTAAGGTACTACAAGTTTCCAGTTTACTGTTTATATATTTGTTCCTTAAAAATATATATGAGATTGCTGAATAGATTCAATTTCAGTGGTGGTTGTAGGCTATGATCAATCCATCTTTAATGGTCCTTTTGTGGATGATGTATGGTTTAACTATTCAAAGACTTTCAATGTTCTTTCAGATGGACTTTCCTCCAGCAAAAGATACAGTATGCTCAACCATTCTGCAAGATAGCAACAGCTGTATTAATATCTACAGAAACAGTCATTGGTTTCTGTATCAAGCAATGTCAAAAGCAACTTGTTCATTGTATTTTATGCTTATGTCTCTAAAATTAAGTTACAAAAGGGAGGAGAAACAGAGCTCTTAGTAGAGGGAGCACTGGTGAGTGTAGAAGATCAGTTTAGAGCAAAGCATTACTGCATACAAATGGATTCAGTATGAATAAGAAACTCAACCTGCAATATATATTTCCAAGGGCTTCAATAAAAATAATTATAAATCATTAACACTGTTTTAGCCAGTCATAATTAATTGCCTCGTGCATCAGGACTTCTTTTAACAATAGAGATCCCTATATGGAAAGTCTGAGTAAAGGAAGCATTCCAGTTCAAGCAGTTGGAGGTGTTAAAAACTAAAAGTTGCATTTTTAAATATTTTGACTTTTAAAACTAAATTATATAGATGTCTAATTCCTTTTATAGTGGTGCACTGAGACCATGTCTTACGAGCACAAGAACATCTCCTAACATATCCATGGATGCAGAACTGCTTGACTTTGCTTTGCAGTTCCATCACCCAAGAGAAGATGTGAGGAGACATCACTCTTACATCCATGAGATCTCTCTCCACCCCAACCACCACCACAAAATAAGTATAGCAAAACACTGTAAACTTCAACAGTTCTGGTAGTATTTTGCCTGCTGAACTCTGATGTGGTCTTAATGGTGTCACCCTGACACAGTGAAGTCAGTTCAGGTCCAGGCCTGGCCCAGGTCTAGTGTCTGCAGCTTGGCAACAGTTCTGCTATTTGCTTTGGTTCCCTAATGCAAAGCTACTGTACCTCAGCTGCCATTGTTGGTATTTGCAAACTATTCTCACCATTTCCTTGATATTGGACAGTTCTGCTTGTACCACAGTACATGAGCTACTATGATTGAAAGAGTGTTCTGTCATTTCCAGCAACAAGGTATAAAGGGTTCCAGTGTGCCTCGGTCAAACTGTAATAGTGTCAGTGTTATAAGTGTTTGCAATTTATATATTTTATTGCTGTTATGATTTAAATTATGTTGTCAGGAGTGCACACAGAGCTAGAGACGGCTCATTTTCAGGTGCATCCTGGTGAAAGGTACAAAGGGAAGAAAGAACAACGAGCTACATAATAACTATATAATACAGTGCAGGAGTAAATATATCAGTGTTCAGCTCCTTTGTCACATGTATATGAATGATTACAAATACAGTTGCTCACACTAGCTACGGTCTGGATTTAAAATTACTGGATTTGTTGGAAAAGCACATAGATACAGTATATCTCTCATTAAACACTGTGTCTGTACTTGGCTGCAGAAGTTCATGTTGTGACATATGCTGATTTTAAAGAGTAGCATATGCTGCATGGGAATGTTGATTTTTTTTTTTTTTGGATCCAGTAAGCATGGGGAAGTCCAAAGTTGTATGAAGTACAATGCTTTGTATTAAAGGTTATTTATTTTTTATTTTATTTATTTATTTAAGATTTGGATTAACTGCTTTGAGCCAGAAGGCTCATTTACAAGGGTTCCAAGTCAAGTTTACAGTAGACAAGACAATACAGTGCACATCGGGTATAAGAGAATACAGAGCACAAATAGTAGAAGGCTAAGGTACACTGGGAACAAGTATTTCTGGCTTTCTTGTCTAGTTCCTAGTCAGTTGCTAAGTGCTGAGACAGAGGCTGAAGCAGCCAGTAGGCATTGTCAGAAATAGGGTGGGGGAGTGAGACGAGTGGGTGAGACAGGAGATTAAGTACGATTGTTTGTTTTATTACTCTTTTTCTGGGTGTTTTCAGACCTCTTCTGTTTAAACACATTGTAACTTCATTTGTGTACCTGCTCACATCTCTTCTTTTTGTTCAATAGTGTGTAATTGCAGTAAACAGTGCAGAACTGCACGCGCATGCACACACACACACACACACACACACACACACACACACGCAGACACACCTCAGCACATTTTACTACAATTGCTGGAAAATTTACTGTAATTCTTGGAAAATGACTGCACTTATGGGATAAAGTACTGCAATCACAGGACAAATAACAAATTTCCAAAAAGTTACTACATTTTGGCATTTTTTAATGTGACTGTGGGAAATTGACAAATCTAAGGTAAAAGTCAGAAACAGTCATTTCAGAAAATGCATCCATTTGTCCATGCTAATGGTAAAGTGATTGCCATAGAAGTTCACCTTTGTTGCTCTCACCACCTTTCCTCCCATGGTACTTTCCATCCTTCTATTTCCAGTCCCTTTCAATTTATAGACTGATCAGAAGTGGCTGCATTTAATCAATGCCTCAGAGCACTTGGAGGAACTAAAGAGAGAAAGGATTCAGCGTGGCAGTCAGGGACAGAGTCAGTGTCAGTCATATGCATAACATTAGACTTAAGGGCAGGTCATGAGTGGTCACCACTGCTCATGCTAGCATCCTATCTTGCATTGGGAGGAGGAGGCTTCAGGAAGGAAGGTATGACCCTACATGACTCCCATGCCCTTCATCACAAGAGTGTAGTCATAAAGAGGAAATTACTGCAAACCTCATGGGTAGTATCACGCATGCTCTTGAGTTGCACCAAAACTCCACTGGCTCAGTTTGATACCCAGGCATAGGACCTGGACCCTGATTCACCTCATGGGAAGTGAACATGTATGATTAATAAATCTTGTCAAGGCATGGGTTATTGGGGATTTACCACACCTCATGTGCTGTGTCACAAAGCACAGCTGATTGATTTAAGAACATGAGACATGGATAATCCTCAAATTACCCATTTCCTAGAGTGCCCCATCATTGTTATACAATAGATCCATTTGTAAAATAAATGTAAAATGTATTTATATATATATTTTTTTTAAATAAATGTCCTTCCTCAGCCATGGGTTATTGCAGGATTTATATGTGGGTAATGACCTTAGCTGACCAATGAGGTCACTAATTTTTACATTCATTGCATAATTGGCATTATGTCATCAAGCCAGCCCATAATCTTAAGGATTTTAATGTCAATACTGGTGGTACCCAGGTGAGTGCAGTAACACTGAAAAAAACTCCTTTAATAGAGGCTGAGTAAATACAAAACTGTAATGTTATGTCAGTTTAGCAGCTTCTTGTGATAAAACAAAACTGCCTACAGCTTAACCACATTTTCATCTCAAGTCTTCCATCATGAACTACAGTATAACATTTTAAAACAATTGATGACAGTGCTTTCCTTTATCCCCCTTTTAATGCCTTGGCCACATTCAATTTTATTGATTGAAGGAGATAGGGACTGAAAACATTTGTATATGCAAGGACTGATTCCACACATTATGTATGGGAGGCAGTGTGCTGAAGTGGTTAGAGCACAGAACTGTGAACCAGGAGCTCACCAGGTTCAAATCCTACCACACATACTCATTCACTGTGTAACCACAGGTGTGTCATTTGACCTCCTGTGCATCAATTTGCACTACTGTTAAGTTGGAGAGAAGCTTGGCCTTTCTGAAAATGAGATGTGTCATCTCAGTTGGAGTCTCCTGGGTAAATAAATGGAGAATAATGCCTGTGCAGGTGTGTGTTTATGATTTTCACGCACCCATGGTATGTGATAATCCATAAATCCGAGAGCAAATCTTGAGGGTTTGAGACTATCACACACGAAGGTGTGTGGAAAATCATCATAACACAAACCTTGCATAGGCATTATTATTTTATAATAACTGTCCCAAGGTTTCTGTAGAAAAACATAAGTCGTATTTGTTCAGAGTGAACATATCCCTGAACAGCCACCATAGTGAGTGACTTTGCTTCAGGAATTTTTTAATTAAGAAATGTGTTTTGAATGGCTTCTGTGAATGTAAATAGTTCCCTGAAGGTAGAAATGTAAAATGAAAGTGTGGTAGTGAGTTTTGTTGTGGGGACACAGTAAGAAAGTAGTCTTCAGCTTCTGTGCATTCTTTCATCCTTCAGTGAAGTGAGAGGCAATGAGAAAATGTCATAATAACCCACTATTGGACTAGTATAGAATTGAGTGGGTCATTTTGGCATTCTGTCAATGTGCATATCCATTCATTATAGGGTCATCAGTTATTATAGTGTGACAAATATGTAAACATTTTTAGTTAACCCATCTGTCTTGGGCTAAGGTGGTAATTTCCATGAGATTTATTCTATCCTTGGACTCAAGGCAAAGCAAAGATAGTCAAGAGAGCACATGTCTGGGTGGTTTTGAAATGTAGCCTACTATCCCATCAATTCATTGGTGCCTAGTCCCTTGAAAACAAATCATTGAAGGTACACTGTTCTGTTTGCAATGAACCATCCTCTAGAATTTTATGACATGATAGATGCTAAGTGTGCATTTGCTGGCCTATCCAGAAAGTTGTGGCTCTAGACCAATGCAGTCTAAACTAAAGTGCATTCAGGTTCACAAATAAGCAAGGTAATGGTTTTAGTAAACTTGTTCTCATTGGCTATTCTGAAAGCATTTATTGGACCAACACAAGTACTGTGCATATGGTAGGTAATGTGGGGTGATAGTACTGCAACTTTCAGAGCTGCCGTCCTTGAAAACAACAGGTGCTAATAAGAAAACTGAAAAGGAGATGGGGACCAAAAAGCTGGTGTGTGTATTACATCTATGTTCAATATCTATTAATTCAATTAAAAGTGTCTGTGTTATCCAGCAGGTCTAATTTTCCAAGTACCAGCAAGCACACCTTTAAACATTCTTTCCTAGTAAATTATTTCACAGTACAATCTTGTGGAACTGAAGCCTCTATCATAACCTCCTCTTTCAGGCTGTTATGAGAGCTGAACCACTGCAAGAAACTCTTATCTGTAATACAGGGTAGAGGTAATAGGCTAGGTAAAGCTGATATTTGATGTCAGTCCTCTCCAAAATTTGCAAAGCTGAGCTCTGTTTTCAGTGTACTGTCAAGTGCATTCGGGGAGGGGGGCATCTTGTTACAAAACCCAGTTCAAAGGTAGGGCATGGTTGTGCTGTACATTGAATAAACTCAGAGCTTATGCTGCATCATACTGCTTCTGTTCTCCATCCAAGCTTATTCTTGTTTTCTTGGCCTATGGAAAGCTTCTGATTCTTGCCAGTAGGTATTTCTTTTTAAAATATCGTAGTTTTATCAAATTGTTTTGATTACGTGAACCATTATCCCACTGTTCAAAATTCCTTAGCTTTAGTTTTATCTTTATTAGTCTTGCCATCTTTTGGTGTACTGTCTCATACTTTTGACAGCGTGGTTTGTATTTACTAAGTAAAAGGAAGGATGACTGGCCTATTTCTGTCTGCTTTCATTATTGTACTTTTTTCCTGTCTGCAATAGTCTTCCTTTCCCCATATACCTATTGGGACAAGAATCCTGCAATTATTTCAATAAGATCGGAACTACAGATTCTTTTCATTCCTTTCCATTTCACAGTTTATATATGCAGTACTGTGTGTCTATCAACTGAAACATTGTCAAATTCTCTTCTAAATGGCCGTTATGCAAAACATGGTAAAATATTTGGAACAGATGTATTACTTACTGAAAAGACTCATGTCAGTTGTTATGGGTCTGTTTACATTGATTTTATATTAACCTTTGTGAAATCTGCAGTCTTATACGTCATAGTCACATCTGCACACAGTACAGCACATGAAATGCCCATTGCTAATTTATTATACCTACCTCTTTAAAGCTTGTGGTTAAAGTATACCAATATATATTTTAATCTGGCAAGTCCACAGAGCTGTGGGGCCTGTTTAAGAGAAGTGAAGAACAAACAGTGATATTGAACAGGTACATAGAGGCAAGATGGAAGTATGAAAGGACTCAGAATAAACATGGGAATTAATCATATGACTGAGGCTATAATATTGTATGAGGTTATACAAGGAAATGTCAAGAAGGAGAAGTGGATGGAAATTATTGAAGACATAGCTATTGCAGAGTCTTACCACAAGGAGAAAATAATGTCAACGCTCTGCTTATTTTGTTAAGGTTTCAAAAAGTAATCAAGAAATGTATTTTTCCTCAGTCAAAGTAAAGATACTATCCATTTGCTATGATCATTACTCACATAGAGTTATTTCAGATCTAGGCACGGCAATTGTTATTCCCAAAATACAGTCCCCAATTAAACAGAGAATTTCACCATCAATTTCAGAACTTCAGAATCTAAAAGATTAAATAACAGTGCCCTCAGAGACCTTTAAAGTTACTCTTTATCCAAAAGTAGGTTGACCCCTTCAACGCAACATTTTACTCAGCACCTAAAAATATTCCTTCCTTTTTATGTTTGCTTGCATGCATCTAAAAACATTATGTGTCAGCTTAGGAGAAGTGGGTTGTGGAGGTGCGGCACTGTGGCAGCCAACAGAGGCACTGCATTTGGAGTCTTGGCACTGGTGGACCAATGGAGGCACAGTGTGCCAATGACACTGGTCTCCAAAAGTGCCACCATAGTGAAACATTTTCACTGCTGCAATGAGGGGCCACCTTGTCGCTGCAGCATCAGCCATCTGCTGCAATGAGAGGACCCGTCATTGCAGGGCAGTACCTTCACAAGTGTAACAATTAAATTAAACATGGCGGCAGCTTGCCGCTGCCTCTCAGCCCCATGAAAGCTGATTGGGGTGGCCAACACCTATCGGCAGCCTCCAACCCAGTTATATAATTTGATGATGGGGAGCCAACCCCTGTTGGCATGATGTAACCCCTCCTCATTTGTTGCATGCTGAGGAGTTGCCCAGTCCCCTCGGCATCATGCCCCCAAACAGGCGTTCTTTGCCGACGGAGGCCCGACCCCTATCAGCTTCAGTGCCCCACCCCAAAAGGCAAGTGACACATGGGGAGCCCACCCAGTGTGCCAGAAACAAGCCTGGAAAAAAAAACATCCCACAATGTCTTATTATTTTTTTATCTCCCTGAAACAAAGGAAATTGTCCCACACTGGTCACCGTCCTCTCCCCAAACCCACACACCCACTGTGCACCTGACCTCCCACACCCCTCAACTCTATACTTACCTCCGAGCTTGGCAAGATTTTTGGTGGACCAGGAACACGCCTGCACTCTTCAAAGCCGACCGCGAACTGAAGAAATGCCGTAAGCTGTATAATGGCCTAAATCGGGGTTTTCAACTTTGGTGAATATCTCAGGCATTTTGGGAATGTTGGCACCAAATTTTCAACTTGGGTTATTGGGACCCTCCTCATGAATTCAGGCACTGTTGTGGCATTATTCAGTCCTGAAAAGTGATTTTGTGGTCACTGCATGGAATCACCTTCCGGGACTGAGTAACAAAATGACAGTGCTGGTGTTCATGAGGCCGGCTCAAAAAGCCTATGTTGCAAATTTGTTGAAGAAAATCAAAAATGACTGTTTTACAAGAATGCGCTACGCAGTTTCCACGCATGCTCGTGAATTCCTCGCGAATCTGTAATATTTTCACTCCAGATTTTCAACATTGGCATTTTTCCACACCTCCTTATGAACAGTACAGCTGTCATTTTCACATCCTGACTGAAATGTGGTTTCACACTATCGGGCAGAATAGCGCGGGTTTCGTGGGAAATCAGTGTTAAGGACAGATTAGGAAAATCTAGCGACACTGTTCATAAGCAGAGGTGCTAAAATGCCTATGTTGAAAATTTAGTGACAAAAGTCCATGAAATTACTGTGTTACAAGTGTACGTTGTGCAGTTTCCATGCACCCTCGTGAATACGCGCATCTGCAATATTTTCATTCCAGATTTTCAACATTGGCATTTTTTCACCTCATTATGAACAGTACAGCTGTGATTTTTTATATCCTACCCAAATATGCATTTACACATCTGGCGAGAATAAGCGCAGTAGCTGTGGGAAATCAATGTTCAGGACAGATTAGGAAAATCATAGTGACACAGTTCATGTGCCGAGATCACAAAATGCCTATGTTGAAAATTTGATAAAAATTCCACTAAATGACTGTGTTACACATGCATTGCACAGTTTCCACATAAGCCCAGAAGTTCGAGTATTTTAATATTTTCACTACAGATTTTCAACATTGCCATCTCTTCACAGCTCCCTATGAATGGTACAGCTGTCATTCTTCACATCCTGCCTGATCTGTGTTTTAATACATCTGGTGCAGAATGGCACGGTCACTGTGGGAACTCAAAGTTTGGGACATTAACAAAATCACAGTGCCACTGTTCATGAAGAGAGTCCCCAATGCTTTCATTAGGTGGGGGGTCACCAAAGGCCATACTGAAAATTTGTAGTGTAAATACCAACAAGCGCCAGGGCATTAGGGTGTCTAACCATAATGTCCCACCATGTACAGACTGACAGGTATCAGGGTGTGCCTTTGGATTGCTTACTGTAATGCTCATGCCATTCCACCCCACCCCACCCCTGCAGCCAGTGACAGGCATTGAGGTGTGCCTTTGAACTCTTCGTCCACCGGTACCGTGAGGGTTCTGGCACTGGGACCAGTCCTTCTTAATGTCTTTACAAGTGACATTGAGAGACATCTGAAGGAAGGGTATGTCTCTTTGCAGATGACACAAAGATCTTCAACAGGGTTGATACACAAGGTGGGGTGGAAAGAATGAAAAGGGAATTGGCAAGGTTGGAGGAATGGTCAAATATGTGGCAGCTCAGATTCAATGCAAAGAAGTGCAAGGTAATGCATCTGGGAAACAAAACCCTGGGGAAGAGTACACAATGGAGGTGAGTTAATAACAACAACAAAATCGAAGAGACCTAGGAGTAATTATATCAGATGACCTAAAGGTGCACAAGCAATGTGAGAAAGCAGTAAGGAGGGCTGGGGATACTGGGATGCATAGGGAGAGGCATCAATAGTAGAAAACAGGAAGTTGTTATCCCTCTGTACAGACAAGTTAGTGAGACCCCATCTGTAGTACTGTGTGCAATTCTGGAGACCCCATCTCCATAAAGTCATAGACAGAGTGCAGGCTGTTCATAGAGGGCACTAAAATGGTGCAGGCTGCACCACAAGACATACATGAGGATAGACTAAAGCAGCTTAATATGTATACCTTTGAGGAAAGGAGGGAGAGGGTGACATTATAGAAACATTCAAGTACCTCAAGGGAATTAACAAAGTACAAGAGGGTAGTATCTTTCAGAAGAAGAGATGCGAAGAACAAGGGGCACAATTTGAAGATAGAGGGGGACAGCTCAGAGATAATGTTAGAAGTATTTTTTCATAGAGAGGGTTGTGGATCGTGGAAAAGCCTTCCTGAGGAGGTTGTAGAGTCAGGAACAGTGGGAGAATTCAAGAATGCATGGGATAGGCATAAGGCTATTCTAGTGGGGGTAGGAGGAAGTAAGCTGTTGATTAACTAGAATCTGCAGCTTATCCATCAGGGTAGGAAATGGAAGACTAGGTGGGCCAAGCGGTCCTTATCTGCTGTCAAATTCTATGTTTCTATGTTTCATCCTGTTCTCCTATACTGCACCCATTTCAGTGTATGTCCTTATGGAATGGGGTGACTGTACAGCTTGAACACTCCAAGGCACACCTCAACATGTGTCGGTGTTTGCAGGATAGGGTGAAGTGAAATGGCATGAATGTTGTGGGTGATGACCAAACGCATACCCCAATGCCTGTCTGTCTCTGCAGGGTGGTGATGGGATTGGTGTGAAGTTCAATACTTCATTGCCATTCTTATTCTGCATCTCTGACTCCTGCATTTCCAGTGCTAATACCAGCAAGCAAACATTCAACATTAACAAATGCTTGTTTTAAGTGTGAGGGTTCTGTCTCTTTGTGGCCTCTACAAGAAGCAAAAGTGCTTTGCCATCTATATTGTTTTCCCATTATTGCTGGTCAGTAAACAGTAATGGTTTGCTGTTTATTTTAGTCTTTACATAAAGGGTACTCTTTGTTTCAGTGGGATTCAGACCCATAGGTAAGTTAGAGAAATGACCTTTTCTTCAGTTATAGACTTTTGAAAACTTCATAAAGATTTTTATTTTAAAACCACCAATAATACTACTAACATACTAACATGCTAGAAGCCAGCAGAATAGGCCTGATGGTCTGTCATGTCTGCTCGTAGCCAGCCTTCTAATGGGTGTCCGCTTTTCCACCTCCCAGCCCCAGAGAGGGTCATCTTGGCTTCAGTTTTCCTTTGTACCTCTCCACTCCTTCTTGAAGCCCTCCACTGTGCCTCCTCCACCAGACTTCCAGGCAGTGCATTCCATGGCTCCACCACCCTCTCAGTGAAGTAATGTCTCCTGTGTTTCCCCTGTAATTTCCCCCTCTAGCTTCCACTCATGCCCCTGGTTGCCCCCTCTTAGTCTGAACATCTCTTTTCTCCGCCCTTGTTTATTCCTTTTACATACTTGAAGACCACTATCATGTCTTCCCTATCTCTCCTTTCCGCCAGTGAGTACAGCTCAAGTGCATCCAGCTTTTCTTCATAGGGCCTCCCCATGCCCTGAATCATCCTGGTTGCCCTCCTCTGGACCCTCTCCAGCAATGCTATATCCTTCTTCAGGTGGGGTCTCCAGAACTGCACACAGTACTCGAGATGCGGTCTGACCAGGGCATTATACAGTGGGAGGATCACCTAATAATTTTAGTTTCATGAGGAACTTTCATACCTTGATGAACTTAAACAAAACAATATTTAGACCCAATCTGTATACCTTATATGCATTGTTCTTCCTACTGCTCCTAAATATAACAGGTGTATATCTGTAAATTAAAGATTTATCCCTCACAACTCATGCACTCCTACTGTTAAGGCATGTTGTGATGTCATGATTCTTAACTGGTAACACTGTAATTTATTGCCAAATCAATGACTGTATTGGTATAAATGCAGGTTATCATGTCACTACATGCCGTAGTAGTGGGAAGAGTTGGCTGTGTACCAGGAAGTTGTTTAAATACAAATTCTTCAATAATTATCATAAATAGTAAGGGAAATACAAACAATAATAAAGACAGTTGGATTTCTGGATAACTATCATTTATCTTTAAAGGGACACTATTGACTTGTTTTACATCCTACTAGATCTTGCTGAATTCCAACGTTTTATGATTGCTTATCTTCTCTAAAATTCATTGAAGTTGCTGGGTTTTATCTTCTTCCTTTCTGAAATACAAGCTAATGGTGTAATTATAGCCAGCCTTGTTTTGTTTCAAATCCTTGATCTGCTCATGCCACATACTTCCTGAACATTAGCACCCCAAACAGTGCAGCCTGTCATTCTCCTGTCATTCTGCTGCATAATGATGACTAGGCTATGTTGGGGTATTCTCAGTTCCAGGAACAATGCAGTAGGAGTTGATCAAGGAATATAAACAAACACGTTTTATTGTGGTGATACCAGTATGGTGAGCAGTCTATTTTCACTTTTAAAAGAAAACAGAATCAGACCCAAACTACACGCTACTTTAGTAGTCCCTACAGAATGGGAAAAATCATACAAATTAGTTTTTAAAAACAGGGACAGTCTGAAGCCTAAGGGAATTGACAGTGCCCCTTTAATTTCTGTCTTAGAATGAGAGTCCCTTTAAGAGATTGGTGCCAGCACATTAAATGCAGTCATTTTAGTAATCAAACTAAAGCCCAGATAGGAGGAGAGATACAGCAGCACCTTCTGATCGTGACAATGTATGTGCCATATTTTATACCTGATAGGCCCCATATTGGACCTGTTTGCATGGAGCAAAGTGACTCTACACCATACAAACATGGCTTTTTACACTGGATATGTACTTAGTGCTCCAGCTGCCATATTCAAAAGCCTCAGCTTATGTAACTTACAGCTTTTTGTGCATCACTTAGCACGACTAATGAATATGCCAATGTGTTAAAACATATTTGCCATGGATGACTTGTTGGCCAGACAATGTCTGAGTTGAATCCTCTTGCCATACAAGATATGAAAGTAAACAGTTGTGGCAGAAAACCAAATGTTTTTCCATTCACCTTAATTATTGTTGTTGTGGTTGAGAGAACTTCCTTCATATGCTATCACAGGATCTCTACAAAATGTCAGTTACAGTGGAGAGAGAATGCAGTCAGGTTCAGTTTTACTGTTTAAATATAAAATCTTGCACATGCAGTGGTGCAACTGAATTTCTAATAATCATGCATGTCAAGCAACTATCGGAGATCATCTGTATTTTGCATAATTTTATGTTTCAAACCATACATAGAAGAAACTTTAACTGCATCTTCCTTCATATAAAATGGAAAAGGAATATTATGGCAACCAATTTTACCTCCAAGCATGATACTAAATACAAATATAATTTAACTATAGATTTACATGATTTTGTGACATACAAATCTGCAGTGAAACTTTATCGTACACTAAGACATGCTGTACAATTCAGCTTTGCTGTAGATGTCTATAAGGAAATGGACACTGATTGGCATACAAATTGTTGCCACCTTTGCTCACCATCTCACTGTCCTTGTGGTCAGCACTTGGAATACAGGCACTTAGTGCAACACTAACATTGTACATCACTAACATTGTTTCACATTTTGATTTCAGTGGGTTTGGGGTTTGGGTGTTCAGAACAATATCAGTGGTAAACATGTTAGTATAGATTTCATCAATTTGAAGTGCAGCATCTCCCTGTATTGCTGAAAGTTCTTGGAGATGCAGGACCACGCTTTGGGAGATTTGAGGCCCTAATATAGTAAACCATAATGTAGAGTTGGAACTCAAGAATGTATGATCCAGGAAATACTCTAGGAGAGCTGTTTAATGACCTATCCTTCAGCAGGTGCCATTTTGCAAATTCTGCAATGACATGTCAGAGGTAGAAATTGGTCACATGGTTTGCTATGATGGGCAGAGAAGAACAGGATATGTAGATGATGCGATGAGATGACATGCCTATGGAAATACACTTGAAAGGCTTTAGTACTTCATGACTTTGTTCTCAGGAGGCAAAACTGTTAGAGATATTTGAGTGTGTGCTGTACGGCATAACTTATCTGTTAATTTTAAAATACTGAGGAAAAAGTTGGAAATGCAAGGATCTTCACTCAAACATATTTTAGACAATCTTTATGCATTTTCCAAGCCAATGTGCCCCACCCTAACAAAACCTCAATGTTGCAACTGGAAATGAGCCCTGGACTCTGTGTGTTTATGTAGTAAAACATGTTTAAAATAAAATAAACCCCAAACCACCACCACCATTTTCATCATCACCTTGAGAGACATACATAATACAAGAAACCTACTGCTTTGTGCCATAGCATGGCCACCACAGATTACGTTGGCACCTTGCTGCTGAGTCTTCAGCGTACATTACAATTTTATGTTCTCCTTACTTATGAATGCAGTTAGCATTGCTTTTGTTAATTGTCTTAGTGGGTAATTTGCTACAACATATAACCACTCAGCAAAAACAGCAGATGTACAAAAATAACTGCTTATGCTTGGCATGTTTACTTTTTTAACATCTTTATATCTCATTTTGAAAATAAAAGGATATGAGGATGTCTTGGTTATGTAAACTCCACAGCCTTGCTCTGCAAAATGAAAATAAAACCACAACAGTTCTGGAGGGTCCATTTATTCTTGCTCCAAGCTATGCAGATTGTAGCCATAAATATTACTTTGCAGTGAGTCTGAGGCATCCCAGACAAAGGGCGCAACAAAGAATTACTTCTGTTCAGAGACAATGGGCATATTTGTATTGCTTGTGGGGAAGGCAATGGTCTATTGCTTACGACCCTGACCTAGTTTTGTAGCTGCTTCTTATTCAGCTATACATTTCAGAAGTCTCTGTAATTCAATTTGGCATCCTCTTCTGCGACTCTGCACCTAGCAGTAGGTGCTCTGTAATATTAGCAGTGTCCCATGCTGAATCATATTATCTTCAAAAAATCCTGATGTACTGTAACTCAGAAAGAAACTGTTAATTGTTGCCAGGGAACTGCCTGATTGTAGACTGCATGTCTCATCGAGGGTCGTGCCTATTAGTAACCACTGTTGACATTTCGATTTAAATTGAATTTTCTTCTAATTAAACCCAGAGGGGTTGATCTTTCAGATGTACAGGTTAATAAAATTAGTCAGAAACTGTTAAACAGTAAGCCAAATTCTTCAAGAGAGTTGTCCACTGTATTATCGGAGATGCATAATTAATGCTAAAAAGATTAATTAGATTCAAATTGTCCTTTTCTGTTTTAAGATCCTTACCTTTTGCAGTTATTTCTTTAATTAGGTTTGTTAGTCGTTTAATGACTATGGTAATTTATATCATATCAGTGAATATAATTAGGAGGCAGCAGCATTCAGTCCCTCTAATCATGTGGCTACAAGGCATTTTTATGCTATATTTTTTCAACAGTGACCAACAGATAACAGCAATGCAGACTGCTCAGGTGTGTAAAAGCTTCAAGGCTCCCCAAGGCTAACTATGATACGGACCCCTAAACTGTATAATACTCACTTTTTCCTTGGGATTTTTTTTCTGACAATGGTTGTTTTGTTGTTCTTGTTCTTGTTCTTAACTTCCAAAGGTGTTTACACTTGTGCTCAGGGCAATTCTGTGACAAACCCTGTCTATACCTTTTATGGCACATAACAGTCTGAATTTCTTGCAGTTACGCTGTTTCATGGATAGGGATAGTATTTTGTTGTTGCAGCTTTAGAAAATTAAATCTCAATTCATTTGACATTGCAGAGGTTAGTTGTGTTTCTTGAGTGGGATAGAAATAAGCTCTACAATACCTTTGCCAAACTGGTATCAACTCTGAGCTATCAGTTTACAGTATGTGGTAATACAATTTTGTTTTTGTCTTTTTTTAACTGTATTCTGTTTGTTGCATATTGATTTTTGTTCCATTGAAACCATATGCAATGAGATACATTAAATGAATTGCATATATACGTATGGTTCAGACCCACCTTTGCATCCATGCACATGTGTGCACACACACACACACACACTGCTGGTCTGTGTTGGGTGGTGCAAAAAGCTAATGTATGCACCTCCACTGAAACCTCAATAATGAATAAGTATTTAAAACAATGAAAATCAGAAATTTAAGTTCCTTTACATATTTGTTCCAAAGTCATGGCAGTACAGTGCACTGATAGTTGATGACATGGAGAGCCTGTGGCACCTAAAAACAAAAAGATTGTGTGGGCTCAATCATCTATAAATTTGGCTTAAAATTATTTAAGTTGCCTGTGGCATCTGTTTGTTTGCACTCTTACTGCAGCTAGACTAGTAAGTATATAGTGAGGCTTTGTTCTGCATGGATTTCCATGCCAGCTGAAACCTTGTTGACCACGTTTTGAAGGTCATGGAATGTTGTTGAACCATTTTGTGGCACAACAGTATTCCTGCTGATTCAAAATGCTCTAGGCACTTGGTGCTTTTCACTGTGCTGTTGCACACACAGCAATCAGTTCAAGTTCTGAAATGACACTTCTGGTATGTTTGCTGCTGCCAGGTGCTGTGAAAATACTTTTGTTTTCAAAAATACATAAATCTAAAAACAAACAAAAAATACACTATAAAAAATACTGATTGGGCAACCACATGCCCAACCAGCCTGAGCAACCACCTTGGGCTTCAGTTACATCGGACATCTCAAGCTTTACTCTTGAGGTCTGATGTAATCAGAGCCTCTCTTTGTCAGCACTGGCTAGTTGTGCATAGTTGTCCAACCAGTATTCATAGATACATAGATACATTCATAGATACATAGACAGTGTTGGCAGATGAGGGCCTATGGCCCACCCAGTCTTCCCATTTGAGCTTGTAAGTTCAGTTTATGTTTTCCTAGAAGTCTGTTGCCCTTACCCCTGACCTCCAGAATTCCTTTATGTCTATCCCATGCATTCTTAAATCCGTGATTGTTTCAGCCCCACCACTTCCTCTGGCAGGGTGTTCACTTGTCCACCACCGTTCTGTGAAGAAATTCTTCCTCATGTTTCCTTTGATACGTCCTCCTGTATTCTGTATTTTGAGAGTAAGCAAGCAAAGGTTGCAGGAAATCTGGAGTAAAGAATATCATTTCACACATAAAATGAAAAAGAGTAGCAAAACTATAATTATTATTAGCAGTAAAGCTTGACCTTGTAGCTGTGCAATCTGTTTCCTTAGTCAATGTGAGGTTTAATGCTTCAGATTCATCCTGACTAGGACCCTATCCACAAAAGATTGAAGGAAAATAAATTGTTTCATTTAAAAGCTAAGAGTTCCAGTAAAAAGCATAAAGTAAAACAAAATGCATTGCACAGCTTTTCAACAAAATGATAATGGAATTGTTTTAAAATAATGAGCTTAATACTTATGGCAGATTGAGGAATGAAGGTATTGGGGTCTGAAGTCCTCTGTATGCAAGGACCAGATATAGCTTGGGCAGCTTTTGACAAGCTCCCTATGTCACCAGTACAACTCAGGCCTAGAAACACCACCTCTTCCAGCTGGGTAATTCAGTCTCCATGCCTATTCAGTCTGAAGCCTCATCTTTGCAAATGTTGCCAATCATGTGCAGTGGATCTGTAATGTGAATGCCTGTCCTCTGAGCAGAGACAATCACCACTAATTTTACTAGTGCAAAGAGCCAAGACTGCAAATCAGGCCTATAGTGTTGAAAGACCAGTGTGCTATTAAGCCACACAGACCTCCTAAAAACCCTTTCTTGCTGTCCTTTTTAACAACTAGGATTATTTTATAAAGAATAAATTTCAACTGGACTAGAGACAATTACTTCACATGACAGCAGTTTGCAATATAGATGACTCTTAAGTTTATTTCAATGCTAATAATCCCCAGAACAGCGTTCAACATGTGCTAGGGGAATGGAAGCAAGGCTGAATGGACAGAGGTATTAGATTTCCTATGGCATCTGTATGGCATAAGTGGAATCAAACATAGGACAGGTGATGACCAAGTTCAAACTCTGAGCATGGTATCATTACTTGCAAAACAAGTCGAGATCCTTTGCTAGAAATTCAGTGTGGAAGGCAGTGCAGCCTATTGGTTAGAGCACTGAGTTGTGAAACTGAGATAGCAGGTTCAAATCCCACCCAAGTAACTGACCAAAGTGTCATCTTAAGCAAATCAATGTACCCCTTCCTTTTTGTGTTTGTTCTTCTGAGCTGGAACATTAGGAAAAGCAGAATCTCATTGAAAAATGCATGCCATGTCTCAGTTGAGATATCCTCAACAAATAAATTGTATGTGGAATAATAACAAAGACATTGGAAAAGTAATTTTGCCTAAGGGAAAAATGGTGTCTGAACCTGCAGCACTGCTGTCTTTTCTCATATGGCATGACATCAAGTTTTTTAATAGTATGATATTTAAACAAAGCATCTATGCCACTTCTATTGCAGTTCATTTTGTGTAACAATAAAAATAAAGCCACCATTTTGCAAATGTTTGGGGCAGTCTCGTTTAATCCACGGAGCTTGTTATATTATTAAAGATTTTCAGTAATCATAGCTCATTGGTATATCGGTATGCTAATGCCTTTGTTGACAATTGCCCCAGTCAGAGCAGAAGCCTGAATGAAGACCTTCAAGGATTCTGGAAAGCTGCACAGATGAGACCATTCAGATTGACTCTCAGAGGATACAGCCCATGAAAATTATAGTTGACTGAAATCAGAAACTACCCTAGTTGCTTACAATTGATTGTAAGCTGTTCAACCACAAAGAATAAATTTGTACACAGAATGCTGCAGCAGAGAAATGATTCCGATGTCAGAGAGACAATATGGCTATTTTTATCTTTCTGCAGTAAACCATAGCTTACAATGGCTGAAATGACATTGAACTTTTTCTCTCATTGATGATCTACATCCTGTACAGTGTATCCATAAGAGTGGATGTCACGTTTTATGTATTGAAAGTGTCAAACCTGATGACTTATGTCTGAAGATTCAGTGCTTGAATCAATAGAATACAGTGATTTCCATTTCTTTAAATTGTTTTCCAACATAATAAGCAGTGTAGCCTTTTCGCAGTTTGTTTAGCTGTTATTGAACTTCTCGTTCTGGTGTGCCTCAGCAGCAACAGTCTGGAATTTATGACACCGTCCTTGTTAGCAACTGCATGGACAGCACAAACTGATCACTGATCGCTGTTACACCTTGCTTGTGCAGCTAATGGATACCTCAGAAATCAAGTGCAATAGTAATAAACCCATGACAGCATGAAAGAACATCAAGTATATATGGCGGAGTGCGCTATCTCTGTAGTTCCAGAAAAACCCTCAATGATACATTGGTGGAAAGGCAGATAGTCAGTAGAGTGGTAGACATCCTGTTGCCTTGGTTAATATTCTTATTCTGTCTGTCCATTTATCTGTCAGATACAGTTGTCTATAGCTGCGTGGTGGATGTTGTTGGGCACCTAAACACTGATCTGTTTGTATACAGACACTGAACTTCCACTGTCTAACTCATTGGTTTATAAAGTGCTTTGAGCGCCTTGTGCATAAAGCTACTACATAACTCAGATTTGTTTCTAGTCAGTTTGTTTGGATAGAGTATCCAAACTGTTTCTGTCTGTGTCAGGGACCTTTCTGTTACATTGATAGTTTTGTGTCCCTCAAGTCATTTGAAATACATTTTGTGTTGGTATAGAACACTTAAAAATCAAGTCTATTTCAGTGTTGATATTGTTTCAAACTACATCAGAAAGTAATGTCTGAAGCTTTATTATCTAGTGCTGTCAGCATTATCACTGATATACAGTCAGGTGCCTCTGTCTGCATCATGGTAATGAACACCATAGTACTAATTACCAACCAGATTTGTGATAGAAATCTGACCCTCCATTTCAACAAGGCCTTTCTACTGATGTTTAACCTTGATGGATGGATGCAGATGAGACAATTGCACAAATAGTTTCAGATAGAACGTATAGAGACCCGTCAGTAGATCTCATGACTTCATACTGGTGAGCTTTACATGCAAGCCTGTCTACTACTGTCTCCATCATTTGTAAAGTCTGACAACTAATGTTGGGTCAGTATTGTGCTATTTTTTTAGTAACTAGGATTTTATAGTTCAATTAGAAAAAGACTAGCATAAGTCCTTTTCACAACATCAGTCTGGTTTCCTGGCACCACAGCACTTAAGTTATAGCATCATGTAACACTGCTCCCAGAAACTAATGCAATCACAAAAAGGCACAGCCAATTTGAAGGCCATGAGAATCTCACACCAAAATCTAGCATGAGGTTTCTTTGTCTCATTGGCAAAGGTGACCTTTTCTTATTTATAGTTAAGCTCCCCCACTGCCCTGGGCTTCAAGTCCCCTCTCAGACAGGGTGCTAATCATTTTCACCTACCCCTAACCACGCCCAGCCTTGCTTTTCAATATCCATACACATTTTGAAAGTTTACCCTGTCTGTCATACTGAAGCTTTACCATACTCTCTGTTATTGTTTATTTTAAAAGGCCAAGCGCTCAGTATTAGCTAAAGACTAAATGAAAATGGTAACTGAATAAATGTGACAGTTTTTTATTTTTTGCTATTTAGCTTTAAAGCTGCTTAGCATTGACACCTAATTGAATAACTTTCGTTGAGGGCAGCCAGTCTGGGATTTACTCTGCTCTACTAGACTGCCCTAACCTAAACTGGGTGGTCCATTGTGCAGCTTTGTCACAGGTGTTTCTAGTGCCTGTGTTTGGTACTCCATGAAGCTCAGTTGGGGAAAAAACTGACCTACAAAATTCCATACAATGTAGCAGTAAATGGTATTCAACTGCAGTAAGGGTCATGAGCTGTGAAGCTTTGTATGATGTGTGTGTAAAAATAGCCTGTCTTGTTCTACATCGTCCCCTAGACCCCTCAGTTTTCATACATAACTTCAGTTCCTCCTGTCAAACCAAACTTTGATTCCATGCTTGTCATAGGTATGGTACTACTTAATGCAGCAATGAATGGGTCACTTTTCTTTTATTAAAACAATTGAACTCTCTTCACATTCTGATTATGTCTGTGTTTATTTGTTCTTCAGCCTGCTGACACTTAATTTCATTTAATCAGAATACATGTTTATTTTTACACTCTAAAAATATAAGTAAAGCCGTTTTCTGTAAATTGTGCCACACTGTTCATTAACTGGTTAAAAGCCATTTTGTCCATGCCTGATACCATGTGAAGCAGTGTATGGCAGGCATAACAGGGAAATCAGTATGGCCAGGTTAAAGGGCAGTGGGGTGTGATTTACAGTGCGTTGCTGAATTTTTGTTTTGGTTGTGCAGAACATAGCAAGTGAAAATAATGGTAGACTGAAGGATCTAAACCTGCAAACCCCATGTCAAAATGGTAAGAACCCATATTTTATTGCATTGATTCCTTAAAGAGACCAATTTAGCCATAGATCCTAAAAGGCACAAGTAGCCTTACCCTGTGCAAAACCTGTTAGAAATTGCAATTCATTTTCAGGATTGTGCTTTAGGAATGGAAGGTATCAGAGTTTGTCTCTGTGGTGCCAGCAGCCTGATCCCTTTCATTTCTGTACTCAAACACCAAGCCCTGAAGCATCACCATTCTGTGATGTAATAATTTGGAGAGTGCATCTGTACTCCCAATTGAAATGAATTGTGGGGTCTTTTCAGGTACATTTTGCTTATATATTAGGGGCCTGTTTATTTGAAAAACAAAGCTACCATTTCTACCAATGTGAGCTGGAATACCATATAAAATTATGGCATTACAGAATGCTGATGTTTGGGGGCAGTTGGGGCATCTGAGCAAGAGAGTGGAATAAATTGGGCTGCTGTGTCCACAGAGACAAACTGTGTGCCATGGTAAAAATAAATTGTACTATCCTATCAGCTTTTGCATTATGGAGAAGGCTACTTTTGTACATGTTTATGGGCCATTTTGTGTGTAAACACAATAGATGGTCTTTAAAGAAGCATGCTTTTCTGATTATAATATTTTCTGACTTTTCCCCTAGTGTAGCAAACTCAAGATGATACCTTTTCCCCATTTTCTCTACATATTGGATAACAGGAAATGAAAGTCATGGCATGGTCTGTTGAGTTATCTCCACGTATTAATAAGACAGACATACTTTCTCTGAGTTCAGAATCAAGAAAAGCATAACAGAACGCATGTCACATATGTAAACACATTCAAACACATTTTGTAGGTAAAACATAAGTACCACAGTGAATTTGCCAGTGGAAATAGGCAATATTTTTTCAGGCTCCCCCACAAAAAAGTAATTACATGTAAACATAGCCAGAGTTCATTAGCTCACTCTTCAGCATGTTGCTGTTTTAGCTTCTTTTTTAATCAAATGCAAGTTCACCTATCTTTTTAAATAAGACATTTGGGAGGATGTGTGTTCCTAAAACTAGATTTATCCTTGAATCTGGCCCTGGAGATGCCCTTAATATTGGGAAGGTAGCATTCACAGCATTATAAAATACATGTCAAACTAATTATGAAATGCTTTCTGTTTTCAGAAGTCAAATCTAAAATGTGGGTAGCCACAGTTTGTAGCTAGAAATATTCCTTCACAGTGTCATAGCCAATTAAAACAGATCATTCCTACATAGGCTGTGGGGTAGTAGATTAATTTATATGGTAAGCAGAAAACTAAAGAAACGTAGGACATGCTGCTAAACAGTCTTGTGCAGGGTTTACAAATATTTAAGTCAACAGCATTTATCTTTATGATTATGGTGGCAAGACTGTAACTCACAGTGGCAGAGCCACAAATGAGTTATGAAAACCTGCCCCTCACAGCTGATGAGAAGTGTCACATTCTGAATAAGTCCAATTTATAGAATGCATTTTCAATCATTTTAAATAATAATACTTTGCTAGTTCTTTTTATTAAGATTTATATTTCTGTCTAATTTCACTGCTCTGTTTTGAGTGTGGCAGATGCCATTTGTATGTCATCAGGCATTGTGCAAGCCTTTCTTATTGGTTAAGGGTTCCTTTGTAACCAGCTTAAAGAGGAGATCAATGCTGATGATCCACTCAGTATTGAGAAGAATGATCTATCTTCATGTAGACTGCTTCAGTGGTGTAAATACATAATCATCAGGATTATCTCTGGATAATAATTGCTTACACTAATATCTCATTTACCCAGTCATTCATTTAGGTTCTCTTTGTTTTGTATTAATGCCGTCCAGGTATGAAACTGCTCAGTCATGCTACTATAAAAGCATGGGTAAGTAAAAACAGAGCCACAAAATTGAGTTGTTCCTTTCCCTTTTAATAGTAGCATGACCAAGCTGTTTCACACATGGAAGTGCATTACTGACTACTGGATTACATATTTTGTTCAGTCCTGCAAAAGGGTTTTCTTCCTTAAAGAGTGAGTCTGGCCCAAAGTGTTGCATTGCAGAGTTAGAATAAGCATATCCGCAGTAAATCTGATACCAAAATTAGGTTTCTACGTTACTCGTTTTTAAAGTTATGAGCACTTTTATAACCCTAATTTCATTACCTCTTCAAAAGCCAGTTTCAGTGGCATGCCACTGATGATGTCAGAACCAGAACTCACAGTCTAGTCCTCCCTGTCAGTAACCTTATAGGACCTGTTTCTCCGATGTTTAAGAAACTGTAGCTGTAACAATCATCAAAAGAAATTGACATAGGGTTGGCCGCAGTGCTTGCATTTCCAGAACGTTCAGATGCATGGTATTGTACTTTAGAATGCATCAGAGGTGGTTTTGGAATTAGCTGAACTGCGTGTATAGAATGACAAGGTGTTGCACAGTTTTAAAATGTTTGAGAGCTGCCACGAAATCTCAGAATGTGACAGGATCATACACTGTGGAATTTGGCAGGGATGGCAATTTTGGAATATAGTGGGGATGCATACTGTGGTGTCAGAAATTGTGTGTCACTGTCACTTTCCGAAACTGGTTGTCACTGCCAAATTCTGAAACTGTGCATCACTGCCACATTCTGAAATTGTGTGTCATTGGCACATTCTGAAATTGAGCATCACACTACATTCTGAAATTGTGGGACATTGGTACATTCTGAGATTGTGTATCACTGCTACATTCCAAAATTGTTCATCACTAGCACATTTTGAAATTGTGTATCACAACCATTCTAAGATTGTACCTTCCTACCACATTCAAAATTGTGTGTAAACTTCCATATTCAAAATTGCCTGTCATTGTCACATTCTGAAATGTGCATTCCCACCATATTTCAAAATTTTACTTCCCACATTCTGCAATTGTCGTCTCCACCACAATCTGAAACTATGCATCACTGCTGCATTCTGAAACTGTGTATCTGCCAAATTCTACTGTAAAGTGTACCTTCCTGCCACATTCAAAATTGTGTATAACCTTCCACATTCCAAAATTGCCTGTCATTGTCACATTCTGAAAATTTGCATCCCACACATTCTGAAAATAGTGTCACTGCATTCTGATATTGCATGTCCAAGCCACATTCTGATGTTGCAGGTCCAAGTCATATTCAAAATTGTACATCCTAGCTTCATTCTGAAATTGCATGTGATCACCACATTCTTGTGTCACCACCACATGCCAAATTTATCCATCCATGACACACTATGAAATTATGTATCCCTACCACCATCCACAACTATGTATCCTCCACATTTAAAAATTGTGTATCTCTGTCTCATTCTAAAATATATGACACTACCATATTATGAATTTTAGCATCCCTGCCACATTTCAAAATGATGTGTCCCAGCTGCTTTCTGAGATTGTGTCATTGCTGCATTCCACAGTTGCAAAATGGTGACATTTCAAAATCTCATGCATGCAGTATTCTAAACATTCACACAACTTTGTCATTTTAAAGCCATGTTTGCCATGCATTCAATCCCCTCCCATCACATTCTGAAGTACTGTACATTGGATCTTCACATTATGGAAGGCATGTGCTAAGCCACCCAGTGTCAGTTTTCCTTGTTCAGATGTTTACTTCAGCTGTTGTTTTATGTAACATGGGAGAAATACATCATATACAGTAGCTTGCATGGAGGACTAGGCTGTGAGTTCAGGTTATGATATCATCAGTAGCTCTTCTCTGAAACTGGCTTTTTGAACAGGCAGTGAATTAAGTGACTTGTAACTTTTAAACAAAATAGCTTACATATCTAATTTTAGCATGAGACTAAATAGGAATATGCAGATTCAAATTTGAATTCATTGATGGCAGAAATTTTGGCCAGATTCCCCTTTAAATTCATTCAGAAACTACAATGTGCTGCTGACCCTTGAGTAATGTGACCAAGTTGAGAGATTTCCTAGTGTAGACATAGTGCATTGCAAGTGTTGCTAAAGCCCCCAGCTGCACTGTTTCTATGCTACCTAAGTCATACACAAGAAAATAAAACAATTGTGTTGCATATAAGGAAATAATACCATTGAGGATGCTAATGAGTTTTAAAGACATGAGCCTGAAGGGTAAGTGGTCTTTATGAATTGCATTAGGCCTCAAGAATACATTAGTTCATGAGTAGTGTTTTATTAAATTATACAAGAAGTTGGACAGTTGTATATAACCTTATCAGAGATTTGCAGTTTTGTGTATGTTTTAGTGTCTTTACATAGTGTAGACCAAGTCATGTGACCCTGATCCAGTGGGAACTGCATGGGCTGCAGGTGAAGTGGTATGTTATCTTCAAGGTTGATTTACTAACCTATAAGGCCCTACATGGGTTTGGTCTGAGCTTCAATTGGAACTTCTGAGTCCTCATCCCTCCTCATACCCTTTCCATTCCACTGAGGCAGGTCTCCTTTTGGTTGCTAGGGCCTGGCTAAATCCTCTGGAGATCAAGCTTTTGGGGTTGTCAGTCCTCTGTTATGGAATTCTTTACCCATAGTACAGAGACAGCCCCTCGATGGAGGCCTTTAAAACAGGATTGAAGGCATACTTTTAAAGATAGGCATTTGGTGGCCATTGAGGGTCCCATTTAACAACTTTCCCATCTAATGATGCTGCTGTTTTATCTTTCTATTTCTGCTTTACCCTTAGGCTGCTGACAGGATTATAATGTATATGAATTCTGGACTGATATATCAGTCCGCCTTCAAGGATTAATATTTAGAGGGTTTCTGTAGTTTAGTAGTATGCATGGGTAGTGTTTGCCTGTGTTGTAGTGGCATTGTTTTGTAGTGTGGTGACATTTTGGGGCTGTTATTTTTTGCTCCTGTAGTATTTCCATAATTTAGGGCCATCCTGTAAAAGACAACGTGGCTCTGGCAGTCCTTCCTTTCATCTGTTCAGGACTGGGAGTGGCATGGTGTAAAGTGTGAAACAGCATGCATATTGCAGTCAAAGCAGAGTGCAGTCTGGAGCAGCAGCAGGAGAGACATGTTTTTCAGGAGGGCATCATGGGAGTTAGAAACAGCATGAATAGAGTACCAGTAACATCATGGAGGGACTGTCTGAATGGCAAAGAGCTACAAAATTGTATAATGTGATTGGTAATGAAGGCTGGAGGGAGGTGCTGGATGAGTGATAATGGTTCAGGCTAGGGCAGTTCTTATAGGTAGGGTTTAACGTCTGTAGTTGTAAGAGGTTTTTAGAGTTCTTGTTACATGAGTTAATACTGTACTATGTCTGTTACATGTGTTAACAAGGTTGCAATGAGGTGACATTATCTGATTAGTTCCTTAATCAATACAACAGGCCCATGCAACGCACCCTCATGACGCACCAGGAAACAACTGTCACAGCTTAGCGCCTTTCCTGGTCAAAATAAGATTCATACTAAGAACAGAAGGAGCTTAGAATGTGACCATTGCTAGCTCCTATAGTTCTTGTATAGTAGTTATGTCTGCACCATTCATTATGTATGTGTGTAATTGAGTACTGAATTCCAATTTGGGTTTACTTATGATAATTTAATTTGGAGTTTATTCCATGATTTTACTGTTCTTTGTAATAATATTTTATTTTAGCTTGAAATGTTGAGTTTTAAGTTGAAGTGGATGTTATCTTGTAACTATTTTATAAAATTTAGATTCCATGTTCATCTCACACATCAAATATGGATCATGTATGATGGCATGCATTAATAGGATTTCTCCTGAGTTGTCTAGTGTGAAGTAATATGAGATTTGTTTCAACTTTTCTTCATACAGAGTGTATTCAAGGCTTATGATCACCTTTAGGTGCTCTGTGTTGGATTTTTCTCTAGGAAACAGGAATGGAGTGTGTTCAAGTGTTTATCGAACCTCAGTGTTCAGAATGGAACTGGCAGGTTCAGGTTGAGTATCACATACAAAACAGAATGTCTAAGCACTCCACAGAAACACTTCATAAGAAAATAACAATGGCAGAGGCATATGTATGCAAAGAGTGTTATTTTGCCATGTGCAGACAAACCAACATGGAATTCTGTCACTCTCGATCAAGCCCCATCGCTTCAACCATAGACTTCATCAGGGTCCTCTGCTGTTTATTTTCTTATAAAGTGTTTCCATGGAGTGCTCAGACATCGTTTTTGTGTTGCATTTTCTAACATGTTCATTTCATCTTTTTGTATGGGCTCCATAGTTGACTAAATAATCGAGTTGTGGTCTTACATACACTCTATATAGGGGTAAAATGACCTCTGCTTTTAGACTCCTTATGTTTTTCTTTATGGATCGTAATACCCTATTTGTTTTGAGATGGCCATTGTACATTGTTTATCTTGTTCAAATGTATTGGTAATAATAATGCCCAGATCCTTCTCATTGGTGACAGACTTTAATGTTGTACTGCACAAAATATGCAAGTGTTGGATGTTATTTTCTCAAGATGCATTATATTGAATTTTTGTAAATTGAACTTCATACCCTATCTTTATGCCCAATGCATTATTTTGTGCAGATCTGACTGTATCCTACTAATTTTATCTTTTGTATTGCAAGGACCACCTATTTTTGTATAATCCACATACTTAGTACTCCAGTTGCATACCATATTGTTCATGTCTGCAATAAATATTTGTAAAATAATGGGACCCAGCTGGTCACATTACCTAGTGATGAACAATGACAATATATAATGACTCTCTGTGATCTGTTATGAAGCCATTTTTTATAGCTATGGGTGGAGCCTACAGCCATCTTGCTTGTCTGTAGCTGGAAAAATGGGTATCATGGAACACATGTTTTGGAGTTTTCAGTGTGTCCTTCCGCATCTACAAATCACTATGCTAGTTGAAATAAAATACTCCCTTCTTTCTGTTTAGAATGTTGGAGACATAACTCCAAGCTGCTTATCAGATGGCCATTGGGAAACTGAAGCAGCTTGTTAAATATTGGTTGCCTATTAAACTGGAGATTAATTAACCCCTTCAAAATGCAACAACTTGCACATTTAAATACTTAGCATTTAAACATGTTATTGTTACAAGCTTCAGTTGAGTGGGTTTTGTCTTTCAAGAAAGATTCATACCTCATAAATGTCACCCTTTCCCAGCAAATCAAAAAAGATTTACATTTTTAACCTCTTAAGACACTATCTGATAAGACCTGTCTCAGACATATGCCAGGTCTTCTGTGAACTATCCAGGCGTAAATATATAGCAATCAACAGGCATTTTTTACTATGCTTTTAGGAAAAATATATTGCGCTATAGCAAACACATACACACACACACACACACACACACACACACACACACACACACTGTACACACCATCTTCATGGCTACAACATTCAAAATAAATACTGCAGTCTAATATGTTATAAAACAATAAAGAAACTATTTATGCCAGTGAACACAGTGAGGTTCCACTTACAGTAGATTTCCTTCAAATATTTCTTATCCTATATTTTGTATCCTGGATAGCGCTGGGAGATGCTACATCTCATTGTCATAGGGATCTTCATTTACACATTGTTGTATTGTATTTACTCAGGATGTCCCAGATTAGATGCAATATCTTGTTTTCAGTGGGGTCATGATTTTATAATTTTATAATGTATTTATTCAGGGTAGCCTAGTCCAGATGTAAAATATTGTTTTCGGTGTGTTCTGATTTTACATGATGCAGCATAATATTGTGTAGATGTAGAGCCCCACTAAAAATTAGATGCCATTTCTTCCGTAATTTATCCAGGCTAAATATATAGCATTCAACAGGCATATTCTAGGAAAACACACTGCAAAAATGTGTAAAAGGAAGACCACATTGAAATTTCCTCTCAGCAGATTTGCATTGTGCAAATGCATTAGAAACAATGGGTAAAACACCTTAAAAGCTCTCCACAGCCATTTTGGCTCTGACCAGAATTTGTTTACTTAGTTGATAATAAGTAGGTTAATATCAAGTCTGCACATTTTGTCTATGATAGCCTAATGTGGAACAATATCAAAAGCTTTACAAAAATCAAATATTATGTTAGATGGAATTTGATAATGTAATGTTTGGCTGATTTTCTCATAAATGTACAGCACATTTGTCTATGAGGTCTGTCTGGTGATGTTGTTACATATTGCTTTTATTGTTATTTGCTATATGTAGAGTCATTTTGTCCTTGATAATTGATTCCAGTATTTTGCCTGGCATAGATGTGAGACGTATGGATGGTAATCCCATATATAATTGTTGATACCTTTTTGTGAATTGAGAAAACATCAGCTGTTCTCTAGTCATTAGATACTTTACTGGATTTAATTGATTGTTCAAATAAAATCTTTAAGGGTTTAATAATGTTACTGCCCATAATTTGTAACATTTATGATGAAATTTTGTCTGGTCAGGGAGCTGTGATTTTTTAATTTATTAGGATTTTTATTATGTCTTCTTCAGATATTTCTATACATCCAGCATTACCTGCTCTGATGTTATTGATTACCTGTTTTGGAAAAGACAAAGCAAACATAATCATTGAAAGATTTAACCATAACAGTGGGTTTGTAATCATTTCACTGTCATCAATAATTGTTTCAATTGTTGTCAGTTTTCTTGAGTGAGTTTATATATTTATCAGATTGATTGCTATTATGTTTATGTTTCTAGCCAAGCTTAACTCCATTTTTTTGAATTATTTTTACATTTGTTTTGCATTGTTTTGTATATGTCCCATGCTTCTTTAGTTTTAGATTTTAAGTATTTGATGTAGAGTTTGTTTTTCTTCTTCATAAGTGTTTAACTTTTTAGTTTATCAGGGTTTGTTCCTTTGTTGTTACAAATTGTTTATTAATTTTAACTATGTTTTTCTCACATATTGTGATTATGCTCCCTTTAATTTTAATCCACATGACTTCCACTGATTTATTCTTAAACTTGTCACACCAGTTTTTTTATTTAAACATTCCTTGCTATTTGATACATTAGTGGAATTATAGAGGTATATTTCAGTGATTCCTAGTATTATTTTTTTTGTTTATTTTGAATAAAAACTGACACTTTTAAGGTCACTTTCAGCTAAGAGCTATTCAACATTACAATTTGTTATGTATAATTGTTCTGAGCTCAGAACACTATCTAAACTTTTGTCCCCTTAAGTTGCATCATTAACAAATAAAATGAATAATGTAATGGGTATATGTAAACAAACAAATAGTGTAGTTACTGTATTGGCCTAGTAAGAACAGATCCAGAAGCAAATGGTTTGATACCTTTTTATTGGACCAAAATAGATGTTACAACAAAGAGCAAAGTGCTTGGACTTGGTTGGGCTGAAAGCTAGAGCACTTTGTTCTTTTGGCTGTAACATCTATCTGATCAATAAAAGGTATCAAACCATTATCTGTATAAATCAACAATAACCCATGACATGGTGTGCATTTCTAGAATTAATGCACAACCTGGATGAATTGGAAGGCATGAGGCCTATGGTCAAGTGCCTTTCAACACACCAAGAAGTGCATTCATCCTCAAGAAATGCACGTCTTGAAGTAAGTTGCACTCAATTTAAATAGAGTTGGGCTTTACTTTTAGTATACTTATGAGTGTACCACGTTTGTCCAGTAGTTATTGAATATACTGTAGTACATTTTGATTAACACTTCTCTGTACCTGTGGCATTTTTGTGGTTGGTCCTTTTGCTCTTAAGAGCACTTCTGTGTTGCTCCATTTTGTCCCCTGTTTTTCTTAGTGTAGTGGGTTCTTGGTTAGCTTTTTTTGTCTGTTTGGTTTTCTGTAATGTAGCAGCTCCCCATATAAGGGGACATGTCTGGGGACACCCTCTTCCTAGTTCAGTGGTGGTATGTGAATTTCACTTCAGTGTGGCAGTTCACATTAGTGCGATGCTCTGAGAGGCATTTTGGCATGCAGCTCTTTTATTTAGGCAGCAGGAATGGCACAGTAAGGATGGCATCTGAGCAGCTGGGTGGCATGTGAACAGTGTATCTGGCAATGGTATTTGGCATTTAGAGGAACTAGCTGCAGGATGATGGCATCTGGTGAGCTATGCTTCAAGGGGCTGTGTTTTTTGCAAGCTATTTCTCACCACTTTGTTGAACAGTCATTTGTTCTGCTGTTGCTTTTTTACATGATGGGCTAAGGGCTTTTAGGTGTGTGTATAAGTGTGAATTATGTTTGGTTGCTATTTTGTAGGTGTGTTAATTGGTAATTGGTTTGGTAAGTGACCAGTAATTAGTGTTGTTACAAAGGGTTTAATGTACTATAGGTATATACTTTTAATTAGTGTAAGTATATACTTTTAATTTAGTGTAGGTCTATGCATTTAACTGGTAATTTACTCACAGGTATACATTGAAAAATGATGGCCTTTTGTGTGGGTTAACTTCACCATCCATGTAATATACTGCATATAGAAAAAATGATATACAACTGTAGTACACAAGGAAATAAACAAATTTGGGGACAAACCAGATCATAAAGCCACAAACCAGGAAAAGTGAATGGCTGCATGATCTGGTTATCCCCTTGATGGGTTTCTTTCCAAGTATCGTGCTTTTACCATCTTTGTTTATGTTTCTAACTGTCATAGGTAGCTCCAGGCAGACAACTCATATCTGTAGTTGCCTGCCCTAGAGCCTTTTAGCTATATTTTACTATTTTCTGTCCAGTAATTTTAAAATATGCCCTCATAAAATCTGGCTTGCCACTTCTGAGCATGAGCGAGGGTGATCACCAAATGCTGCATCCCCACCCCGAAAACAGCATAATTATGATGCAGAGTCAGGAACAGGCTATACGCTGTCTATGGAGCATGTATTGGAATGGGGAGCTTGTTAAATGCATTAAGATTATCTTTGCTGACATGGTTGCATGTATGGGGCTAGTACTTCATAGATATATATGAGCCCATACATGTAACCATGTCAGCAAAGATAATAATATTAGCATTAGCATGCTCCTCCCAATTCCAATTCACGATCCATAGACAATGCTTGAGCATGTTTCTGACTCTGAGTCATAATTATGCTGTTTTGGGGTGGGCTGCAAACTCAGCAACCATCTGGCTCATACAGAGAGTGGAGAGCTGAGTTCTACAGGCGTATTTTAAAATTACTGGACAGAAAATAATAAAATACAGCTGAAGAGCGCTTTCACGGCAGGCAACTACATCAAGTGAGTTCCCTGCCTGAGCACACACACCGTGACAGTTGTTCTTTAAGACTATAATGCCATGCCTGATGGGTGAGTGGTTTTGTTCCTAATTAACCCTGAGGATGGGTATACTTCTGTTTGTATATCACAATTACCCAATATTTATTTTATATAATACATTAAGATGGCTAGTTATTTGTAGGTATAGTCTGGATTGCATTTGCAATCATTTCCAGGTTGCCTTTATTGTTTTTTGGCTGTCATGCTTTTCTGTAATGTTATAGCATTTTTGTCCTTGGCCTTGTTTTGGCCTGATTTGTTTTTAGTTCAGAGTCCTCCTATATAATGAGGTGTGGCTAGTTCGGTCCATCCTTAGTGTGTTTTCAGATTTGAGTAGCATGTGTTGGGGTTGGGAGGCAGTGAGAGTGGTGTGCAATTGAGGGTCAGGAGAGGCATGCATTTGCTGTCTGAAGTGGAGCTTTGTAATTGTGAAAGTAGCATTTGTCCGCGGCAAGGAAAAAGCAGGTTTGTATAGTAAGAACAGCATCTGAAGGAGCTCAGCATCAGCGGTAGCAGAATGGAGGGCATGGTCTAGGGACAGGGAGCTGCAGCTTTGAGGCCATGACCTCTAAGAAATGGGGCACTGCTAATTGATTAAATGATTTGATAATTAGGTAATAGTGTGGTCCCATAGGGTTATATGTAGTATTGGTATATAGTTTTAATTAATATGGTTTATAGTTTTGTAAGTGTAGGAAATAGTAATATACATTTAATTGTTTTATTGGTGTAGGTATATAATTTTAATTGTTGACTTATGCACAAGTATATAGAGAAATAAACAATGGCCTTTTGTGAGAAACTCCATCCATGTCCTGCTCTTCCTTTACCTAGATTTGCCTCATAGGCCTTGAATGTCAGCTCCTTTTAAACACCAGGCTTTACGAAACTACAAAACCGCAGAGAGCAGTATGTGTAGAGATACAGATAGCCTGAGGTTGTTGTTGAGAGTTTTCATTTTATCATTGCACAGACACAACAAGGCCTGTCAGGCACAAGTAGTTTAACAAGGACTCCAGCATTTCCATCATGCAGTAAACTCCTGCCTGCTTGAAGAGTCTGTACAGTGATACAATGGTTAACTTTGACAGAGAACATTGATTCTATACAGCATACTGTTTTTTCTTTATTGATTAGAACTGGTACAGTAAGCCACCTTGAATATCGGTTTCCTAAATCTTTTTTAAACACAAATTACAGTGGTTCTTCCCAATAAAACTCCATTACTATTTTGCCATGCAACATTATACAGCAATGTTTCATTTTCTGTTTATTTATTTAGAATTATGCACTTTATTTTCTGTATTATTTTTCATTGTGTTCAAAAGTATCTTAAAGTGCTTCACAGTAGCAATAGCCAGTACCAAATGGAATAAGCAAAATACAGTAAGTAGTATTTATTATAATGATGTATTTTCTTAAAGGTGGATTGAGTAGGCCTGAGAAAATAGTTATTTAAAACAGGATCTGGAAAAGAAAGGGAAGTTACTGAGCTATAATGATAGGTGGTAGCTGTTCCAGATGGCAGGAGAAGAGTTACTGAAGGATCTACCACCAGCTGTCCACCTTCATCGCCAGCCGCTTACTTCCCCTCTCACCCCTTGCACTATCTTTGGCCTCTATGTTATCTCAATCCTCTAGCTTCCCACCTGCCTCCTATTCCTCAAATTGCCAGTACTGTGAACCTGTTCAAAGAGGGACCCCCATATCAGGACATACCTCTGTTCTCCTCCCTGTTCTTTTCCCTTCCCTCTTGCACTGTTTCCTTTATCCACCTACCCCTTCGCTTTACCTTGTGACAAATCCCTGCTCTGGTTCCCCAGGGTCCTTGAAGGAAGATGTTCATAGACACTTTGACATCCTCCCTTATTCCATCCTGTGTCTACCATCCATTTGGCCTGGAGCAGCTCTTACCTGCCCCTTCAGCCACTGTTCTTCCCCAGCCTATCCCCCGCCCCCCTTCCCAGCTCCCATCTCAGCTGCCTTATCTCTTCCCTAAGTTGCCCAAGGTGTCTGCACACTGGACAGCTCCTTGCTCTCCACTTTGTTCCTAGAAAGACTGTAGCCCCACACCCATTGCAGCTGACCACCCTCCATTCCACCACCTATGCCCTGTCTCCTCCATCCCCTCTTTTCCATGCCTCCCAGCTGTCCTTTTCTGCACCAGCTCCTAGGATCCCAATCCTCCCTGGTTAGCTTATACCCACCTTACTATATACTGAGTTGTTACCTGTTATTTCCTCAAATAGGCAGACCCTAGATGAGTTTTACTGCAATCCCCTTTCCTACTGACTGACTTCCTTTGCTAAATAGCCTCTACTTACAGCTCTCACTATGTTCCCTTTTTCTTATTTCAGCACTGCTGACCCTAGATAGGGTTTTGCCACAGTTCCTTTTCTGCTGGCTCCCTCCCTATGCTAGATAGACAGACTTAGTCCCTGTACTAGCTAGACATATGTATTCCCCATGCCTTAATGGACTTCTGCCCTCTTTTCCCTGATGTGTACCTACCTACTGTGCCCTGACCTATATGGCCTTTTGTTTGCGTTCCTCTTGCCGACACACTCAGACACCACCTAGTCAAGACAGAACACTCTTGCTTTGTGACACTCACACTTAGGGTTACGCTTACATGAGGGGTCACTTGGACCTCTGGGAGCTATGTATGGAAGGCTGAGACCCTATTGGCAGCCCCACACCATGTGGCTTAGTGTTCCTGCCAATTGGCAGCTGGTTGAGCCCTGAGCTCCCTCCCTCAGAATGCTTCCACTCCAGTCCTCCTCCCAATTCCCTGATTCTCCAAAACACTGATTCAGCACATAGGTGCACTGACTAAATTAATATTCAGCCCCTGAAAGCAGTACAGTAACAAAAGTAAAAGAACTTAGCTCACCTCCATCTCCTCCTCCAGTCAGTTGGCAATCTGCGGTGTGAGAGGTCCAGGACTACAATGCAGCACTTTTGTAGTTCTTGTAGGCTCAGACCCTATTGGCCTACCACACCACATGGCTTGGCATTCTGGCCAGTCAGCAGCCAGTTGAGCCCTGAGCTCCCACCTTCAGAACCCTCCCACTGCAGTCTTCTCCTCCTCCCAGCTCTCTGATTCTCCCCAAAACAGTGATTCAGCACATAGGTGCACTGACTAAAATATGTTAGCCCCACAAAGCAGCACATTAACAATAATAAAAGAACTTTGCTCAGCTCCTCCCTCCTCTGGTCAGTCAGAGATTTGCGGTGTGAGAGCATTGTTATCTGTAAAAGTTTCTTGGACAGGATTGCTGAAAATATCACTACCATGTATTAGCATTTTCAATTTAAATCAGTTCTTTGAAAGCTTTCCCAAGCTAAACTAAGAAAACTATCACTCAACACATTGGGTTACAGAAAATTTCAGCTGCACCAGAATAAGCAGCCATTACCTCAAAATACACAAAACTGTCTGGTGTTGGAAACTTCAAGATCTGTTGAATTCCTTGGATAAAGAACCTAGATGCTTTTACCCTATGGAAATAATTAGCATCTCCTTAGATTAGTTCCCAGTTGTTAAATAAAGTTTCTGCTGCTTCTCATATGGTTTCTTCTGGGTTCCCTTGCCTAAATATTTTCTCAAAGCTCCTTCCTTTGGACTACCTAAAAGGCTGCACCATATCTGGACTAACTCCATCACTTGTTCTGGACTTCACTCCAGCCACTTGGTCCCTTTGTTTCAGCATCACAAGCCACTATCTGTAAAGCAAGGGTCAGCAGCCTGATTCAGCTATTCCATGGTACCTGGACTGCTCTAACCAGGAGCCAGGTTTTGGCAGTTGGTCATGTACACTCACTCCAGCCGATTTGTCTTCAGCTGGGTGAGGTGTACTATGTTTCACTATTTGTTCGACTACTAGTTTGTTATATATCTTACTGTTTTCTCCTGTTTATTATCACGGAGTGATGCAGTGGTTTAAGACTAATTGCTGCACTGCCATCATCACCCAATGGCTGTCAGGATAATTTGTGTAATTGCTTTGCCCTTCCCTACATTGCCACCCCTTTCTCTCATTAGATCTCCCTCTCTGGTTTCAGTTCTGCACTAGTAACATGTATCCATCACACTGTTTCACTATTGCTACTCATAGCATGTGATTCAGGTCCAAAGGGCCTGAGCTTGTTCAACAGGGGTACTGGAAGCCTTACCACCCAGAACTGACCACTTCTACTTGTAGGTGATGCCAGTCAAGCCAGATGTACTAGTGGCACTAAGACTCTGCCTCAGCTCCCAGACCAGTAATGCTGACATCACTCTGCCAGGCTATGCTTTCTACCACCAAGACTGGGACAAGAGGGGTGGTGGTAGCCATGTTTTTGGCTCTGGATTTCTGCTTTGAGGCTTTTAAGAGCCAATCTATCCCTCAGCACATGAGCTCCTTATCAGTCACTTTACTTTCCCCAGTTCAATCCCCATTTTCATAAATGGGGTGTATTACTGCCCCAATACAACCATGACACCCTTATTGACATACTCTCTTCCCACTCCGCCTTTGCCTCATTCAGGAACTCCTGATCTTGGGTGACATCAACACGAACTGGGCCAGTCTTCCCTCAAAAACTAATCAAGAATATCCAAAACATTCAACTCACACAATATATCTCTGAACCTACCAGGCTCAATGAAGAAAACAGCAAACCACTCATTGACTGACTGGGTTTTCTTTGTACCATCACCACATTGGAAGCTGGCATCCTCCCATATATATTCAGTGACCACCATTTGGTTTACGTGTGTGTGTGTGTGTGTGTGTGTGTGTGTGTGTGTGTGTGTGTGTGTATGCAAAATTCACCTGCCTAAAACTGTCCCTAAAGGTCATCATTTGATGCTCCCTACAATTGTTAAATCTGCAATCTCTTCTAGATGGCCTAAACACTGTCAACTGGTCACACATCTCAGCTGCTGCTAATATTGATGAAGCAGTTGTATATTTTCCTCAAAATTCACTTCTGTCTGAGACTGACATGCCTAAAGATGATCTGGGTGAAAGGTTCCCATCTTCCATTGGTCTTAGCTGAACTGTTAGACCACCTCAAGGCTTGGGATGTTTCCTGGTGTCCGGATAAAACCTTAGGTTCACATGAAGATCTTAGGTACAGGCTGCTTCAAAATTCCTGCATCAGACCATCTGCTTGGCCAAAAGCAGATTTCTTTTCTTCCACCTTTTGGAGAACTTCCACTGGCCTAAAAGTTCAGGAAGGTAACTTTTTCCTTTGAACCTCCTCCCATGCTGGCCATTGCTTAGTGTGGGCAACTTCATGGTCTCCAGTCCCAGGAGGTTGCTTCTTTCTTCACTGACTTGTCCTCATGTGCTCTCTCTGCCATCCTACTATCTCTCCTGCTTGTCTTACCTTCTCCCCAACCCTCATTTTTTTTCTCCCCATCTCATCAGCTGCTGTACAAGCTGTAATTCTTTCTCTGTACTTGACCAAAGTAGCAGCTCCAATGACATGCACTCCAACCATCTCCACCTGGCTGCCCATGCTATCATGGCCCCTATCTCCAACCTCCTAAACCTATTTTGTTTCTTCAGGGTAGGTCCCCCCACCAGGAAAATGCTAGAGTTCTCCCTCTCCCAAAGCATGGTGACTTTACTGCTCCAGGCAACTACTGCCCTGCCTCTCTTTTCCCTGCCCTGTTCAAGCTGCAGAATAAAATAGTTATTTTCCGAGTAGGTTATTTCATTACTCTACCTCCTTTTTAGCCCTTTCCAGTCAGGCTTCAGGAAAACCCACTCAACAGTCGTGTCCCTCTCAGGCTCACTGATCACATCTTGAAGGGAAACTGTAATTCAGGGACTTCTGATATCTACAATCTTTGCCAAACTGTCAAAAGCATTGACACTGTGACCCACCCTACTTCTTGTCCAAGTTAGCTGGTGAAGGAGTCTCTGACCTTAGTTAGCAGGTTCATTTCTTGACAGGACACAGACCATTCATCTAAATGTTTACAATATGATCTCAGTGACAGTTGGAAACCAACAGAAGCTTGTGATATTCTGTTTGAGTATGGATGGCTCTCTACTGGAGGTAGTCCCTCCTTCAAATACCTGGATGTCTGGTTAGATACTCACCTTAACTTCACCAGACACATTGATGCCATCCATTCCAAACTCCTCCCCAAACTGCCTGCACTGTACAGAATCAAACCCTGTATCCCTCCCAGTTCATTGTGAGAGTCCTCTCAACATGTTCCTCCTCTCATTTGTGTGGTGATGTAATCATGGTGCAACCTCCATATCCAATCACTCTGCTGCACCCGTAGTTTAGTTCTGGTTCTCCTGCTCCCTAGTATGTCTCACTCCCACTCCCTTCAGTCCTACTGCCTAAGTACCCTGTCTCTCTTTATGCCTTCACTTTTTTAATCTATATTTCTGATAAACAAACCTCTTTCTCCTATATAACTTCCCTGTCTCTGGAACAGCTTCCCATTCTTACTTTACTCTGCCTCCTTTCTTTTCTTACCAAAACCCCTGCTCTGGGCCCACACAGCCCATTTTTGCAATTTCCTGAACTATCTCCCAACAGAGTGTAGGTTATGACAATTTTGCCAGTTCTGTTTGTAGCAGCCCTCAGTAGATATCTTTTTTTTTTTGCCACATGTTGTTCCAGCTATTATGAGCATATTGCACCTTGCAAAACTATTTTGTATATATACAGTGCTACCGACTGTCTTTTGCACAGTTGCACCATGTGTAATGTTTTGTGAATATAATTGCTGAGTCTTACTATTGCTTTTTGTTTACCACTGTTTTGTTCATCACACTATCTCATTATGCACATTTGCATGTCGTATAATGTTTGCTGTTATAGATGACTGCTATTTTGTAACTGGTAGTATAGCCTGGAGGTTAGGGCAATGACCGTGAATGAGCTTGGTACATCCAGCAGACATGGGTTTTATTTCTAAAGCTTCCACTTACATACGGTGTGACCTTAAGCAAGTCATTTAACCTCCTGTACCACTGGATCACCCTGGACATGTGCCTTGTGCCCATTGGGCCTTACTTAGTTACTGAAGAATAAAATATAACTCTCCTTTATCCTTTTCCCTGGAAGGTAACTGAAATGAGCTTCTGTTCAGTGTACCTTGCATGGACACACATTTTAAATAAACAAACAATATTTTTAATTTATGTATTGCCTATATATATATATATATATATATATATATATATTATACTGTATATTTTCCCACTATTCCATATATTTCAAACATTCCTAAAACAAGTCAGTTTTGGGATATGTTAAATATATATGAATTACAGGTTTTGCATTATATGGAAAAATAAGGCTGCTCGGTAGTGCTTATTTGGCAGAAAAGTGCCTCCTTGAGTCTGCAGGGATTCCACTAAGGGTTAAATATACAAAACATGTGTGCATGCAGTTTGGTTGCTCCTGAAAATTTGAGAACTGTCCTCCACATTCAGGGTCAGCACCAGAATTTACAAGTGATATACATTTTGTTCCTGTCCCGTAAAATAAAGTTTGCCATAAAATGATGGTGGACTCCATAAAGACTTTGTCAAGGCACATTTCAAATAAACAAGAATTAGTATTTGAAAATAAGAGATAACAACTACACATTCATTTATATCAGATTGCATGGGTTCTTATATGAAGCCCATTAGAATACATAATAAATTTGATGGTATTTGGCACTGGTTGCCGGTACTATAGTTCTAGTCCATGCACTAGCACTTCAGTGCTTATAAGGACCATTTGGTGACCCTGTGTCATAAAGATATACAGTGGATTCACTTAAGTGCACATTGGATAAGTGCACTTTCCTGATAAGTGCACACTTTTCCAGTTTCCCAATTTTTAACTATTCATATATACGAAAAAAATCTGTTAAGTGCACATTTCAGCTAAATGCACAGTTTACAGTTCACCAACACATCTCTCCGTTGGTAGTTAGCACCATTTAAAGTGCACAGGTGGTTCTAAGCAGTTGTGAAGTAGCATTTAACAACCTATATCACTCAGCTGGCTCTGAAAAGTTGCAAACAGACTAAGGTAATTTCCTTTTGGGTCCACAAGCAATGCAGATAATGCAGACAGATGATTGACTTTGATCTTTTTATAGATTTGTGCTTCATTAAGTTATTTGCCAATGCTGCACAGTAGCACATTATAACATTTTCAACATTTTAGTATATTGCTATGATAAATAAATGTGGAATGCCATTACAGTGTCAGGTCTCAGTTGTTTTCTTTATGTTGCATTGTAAACAAAGGAGTTTGGATAAATGCACGTTCTGCTTAAATGCGCATTTTCTTGCTGCAAAACAGGTGTGCAATTAAGCAGATTCACTGTACTGTCCTTAATTCACAGCTGTGCTATTCACCAAAATAGTGAATGCAAACTAAACAGAATACCAGAACCATGTAATTTATCAGAAATCTAAGATTTCATATGAATAATCCTGTGTGATTTCAGAGAAACTCTTGTATAATTCATGTGCACCTTCAGTCTAAGTACTACCATGTAATTCATGAGGATTGCTGAAGGATTTCATATGAATAACACTTGCAACTAAATAAGATGAAATCGTGTAATTATCAGCTGCAATATAAAGTAAGACCATGATGATGTCAGAACTTCCTTTGGAAACTCATTGTTCCTCCTCCTCCTGAGGTGTACTACCACAGTCAAAACAAAGCTAAACTGTGTTTTCACTTCAGTGTTCTTGCATACTGTTTGTTAACAGTAACTGTGTGCACTTTCATTTCAGTTTATATCAAATGTCACCACCCCAGGGTCACCACCTGTCAATTGCCATTCTATTTTGTTACACCACAATACTTACCTTCATGGAAGCTTAGTGGGTATTTTCAGATACTTTCCCAGGAAGCTAGCACCACTTGAAATGAAAACAAAATCCACAGCACTTGGAGCCTGAATCCTTTTGAATCACTATATTAACAAAATACAGTATCTGAAACTAAAAGCAAAAGAAAAGTTACAAATGAAATGGAATCCATTATGTACTGTATGTGTATTTTAGTGTTAGACCTATTTAAAGTAAGACAACATTTCAATGGGAGCATAATCTCTGTTTCCTTGGGATTGCATACTGGTGTAGGCGTTCTGTGTCATTCTCCAGCCATCAGACAGCCACACCATCATATGTTAGCAGGCTTTTCCCAGCCTGCACTTGTGGTCGTCTATGCAGCAGTCACACTAATGTTTCCAACCTGAGTTCAGTTAAATGTTGTTTTTGGTGGTGGAAAGACAGCTGAACTCAGGGAAGTGCTTTTTGTAAATCGAGGGCTACAAATAATAGAAAACATGGTCTCAGATGAGCCATAACACTGATTTCATAACACTGCATATGCATAAGCACATGCCCAGTGTCACGCTCATCTGAGACAGTGTTTTCTAGTATTTGTATTACTTAGTTTACAAAATAGCACTTCCCTGAGTTCAGCTGTCTTTCTACTACAAAAACATTTCGCTGAACTCGGTCAGAAAACCTATCCTTTATCTCTGGCAGTGTCCCTGCCTCAGCCACCCCTGACCCACCGGACCCTCCTGGAAAATGCTGGAACTTATCTGGGGTATCCACAGTGCTCCAGGGCCATGCCATCTGAATGCTGCTCCACAGCATTTCAGCAAGCATAGCCCCAATGACTCCATGGCACCGATTTTAAATTCTGGCAGTGTGAACATTGAACTTATATTTCATATGTATGTCTCCTCCCTTTATTTATTGATGAGAAACTAGCACAAAAACTGGATCTTTATCCCTAAGCGTTCATCTGTCTTTGTGGCTTATACTCCAGAAATGACTGTGGTGTTACTAGCAGAGTATTATGACCCCATGTAGGAATAAGCAACAGAACAGATGAACCTTTAGAACTGAAAATCCTGTTTTAAGGATTATAATCTCTATAATAAATAACGTGGAAGAAAAATAAAGACCTAATGTGAAAATAAAGCTGAATTGTGTTTAATTTTTTTTTCAAAGATCTCCTACAGGCATTGGCTGCTCTTTAAAGTAAGTCTCTTGCTGTTTTGCTAGCACCATTAATAGATTTATGACACACGTCTGCTATGGAATGTCAAGTAACAAATCTAGTAAACTATATCTGCAGATTGTTTTAGAAAGCAGATTTGCTCTTTGCAAATAGACCACGAGACTTTCATCGTGAACTTTAGAGACAGCAGAAGGCTTGGTACTTTTATTGAGTCAGTGACAACTCTTATTGCATCCTTAGACTGATGATGTTCTTGGAAAGAGGCAAAACTGGGGCAAGTGATATAGAAGGCACAGATGGTACTGGGAGGTTGCTCTGGTGAAACAGATAAGGGCTGCTCTGATGAACAGGATAAGTGATTAAGAAAACTGCATTGCTTCAAAGCTATTGTCTTTACTTATTGAAACATAATTACTTGGGTTTTATCAACTTTCAAAGTAAGAAATCACTTATGTTGCAGTCTTCTCTGCAGGAATATCTGCAGTGGAGAAGTTAATATGGGCATTTCTTTTGTGCCCACAAGGTGCATGGTGTTCTGTACAGGGTTGTTTCTTATTTTCAAGTGTCCCTTTTAAAACATTGATAAGAAACCAGTTAGGAAGGAACAGTTTAACTACCACAGCTTTTGAAATCATCCTCAATGCAGGTAGTGGGCTTTTTTCCAGGGCTAACACCACAAGAAAAATAACATTTTATCTTTCATTTAAAACTAGGAAATAACCCACAAAGGTAATTACATCATTCAAAATAATGGCAGTGTGAAAATGAAATCAAATACAGCTCAGATAATTTTAGGGTGCTTCTGCTTCTTCCTTTGTTTCTCTTTTCCTTGTCTTCTAGTCTCCTACCCTTCATTTATTGCTGTGCTTGGTGCAGTGAGTGTATCAGTTATCAGTTAATTAGTTGTCTGACAGGACAGCCACTTTGCACCTAATTGTTCAATTTATTTATGTATCATTGATGAGCCCAGCCTTGAACTCTGCTTTCCTTCCAGGGAGTTTGATAAATCTGCCTGCTAATCCCATCTTAATACACTGTACTACCTGTTTCGCAGCGTACAAGACATTGTTTGTACTGAGTGTTCCCAGTGACAAAGAGGGGAAAAGATAATGTATTTCAGGAGTGTTGTGCTTGACAGTAAATACATTGAAACAAATGGGCAAGAAACATTAGAACTTACAGCTCAGTCTCAAAACCTATGAAAGTGTGTGTGTGTGCAGCGTGTGTTGCGATTATATATTTATATATATATATATATATATATATATATATATATATATATATATTACATTGCAAAAAACTTTGTTAATACCAATTAGGGATAAACCAACAAAAGTAGGAAATGTGGTGTTGGGGTTTCCAACCATAACACCCACCCCATTGTGCAAGCAGCAAAACAAAATAAAAAGTATTGGTTTTGCCCATCCTGAGTCTTGGCAAATCAAGCCTAGGTCTTCCTTGGGGGTATCAGTCCTAACATGCCCTCCATTCAATCAGCAAGTAAGCTCAGATATGCAGACTATATGAGAATGGATTGAGAATTAGGGTTGATAACCCCAAGGAAGACCCAAGCTTGATTTGCCAAGGTCAGAACAATAAACTATAAAGTTTTTTCTCTTTGCTGCTTGCAGGGGTGGGAGTGGTGCTAGGTTAAGAGCCTAACACTACATTTCCACACATTTGGCAGTTTAACCCTAACTGGTAAATTGACATTTTTTGCAATGGAGTTCTACTTTCTGAAATGGTAGAAGCATATCATCATCCATCCAGGTCCCTTCATGACCTACATGAACACATCCATGTGATTATGGAAACACAGGGCCCTCTGGGTCCAGCACTTCCATGCCTCCATTTATCCACATGTGTATACGTGTGAAAGCACAGGGCCCTCTGAGCCCTGTGCTTCCATTCCTCCAGAAAAGCAATTGATGTGTTTCCTTGTAATTTTTTTCTTGAAGGGATCGTCCATTTTCAGTCCTTATTTCTTAGGAGCTTAGCGTTGAATTAGTCATTAAGACCTTTTTGTTGATATATATTTATATTTATATTGTCCACTAACCCCAAAGATTGACAGAGTTACAGCTTGTTAAAGCTGCAATGTTATCCTAGAGAACTGTAATTTTACGTTTTTACATGGCCCCTAATTTCTTTTATTTTGGGGGTGGGGTTATGTGTTAGTGTTGTGGTACTCATTAAGACCTTCATTTTATATATAGATTGTCCCATAACTGCATATACTGAAAGAGTTATGGCTTGTTTAAGTTGTCGGAAAAGAACTAAGTCCAAATTATTTTTCATATGAAGGTATCTTTTTCATGAGGTTATATCATTCATACAGAAAGGACTGCTTCATAACAAAAAGAATGTGAAAAAACTAAGTCCAAATTATTTTTTCGGATGAAGGGAATCTTTTTTTCCCTATAGCCCTATTCATTTTCGTATGCCAGGTGATGGGGTGTACTGTAGTCTGAGGGTTTTGGTTTTATGGGATTTATCTTGTAACCTGCCACCCTACCAAACTCAACCTATAGATTCCAAAGCTGTGGGAGGGACTGATCAGTTTCAAGTGATATATAATAGTAGGTCATCTGTGTAAAAGCGCTAGTTTGTGTTGCACTCCACCAGCCTCCAGGCCTCTTATACTGCTTGTCTGCCTGATTGCTGGTGCCAACAGCTCCAAATAAATTGCAAATAACAGGGTGACAATGGACACCCCTGCCTGGTGCCATGAGATAAAGTAATAGGAGTAGATGAGGATCCATTTATTTTATATATGCTTTAGGATGGGTATACTGAACATAATTAGTGTTAGAAAGTCCTGGGAAATCCAGATTTCTGGAGGGCAGCCAGCAGAAAAGGCCACTCCATCCAGTTGAAGGCCTTCTCCACATCCAAACTTAGGAGCAGAAAAGGAGAGTTCGACCAGGTGGAGCTGTGTAGCAAGTGCAAGGTTCTTTTGATGTTATTCTGTGCCTACCTGGAGGCTACCAACCCACATTGGTCCTGGTCCACCAGCTCCGAGAGGATATCTTCTAATCTCCTGGCAATCACCCTGCAAAGATATTATAACCTATGTTCAGTATTGATATTGGTCTATAGGAGGCGCAAGATGCCTGATCTTTCCCCAGCTTTAATATACTTGATATGGAGGTGTATCCCCATGAGTCCAGGGCTCCCTCCTCCAATACTCCCTGACAGGCTGAGTGGAGGCAGGCAACTACTCCCCAAACATTTTGTAGAATTCCCTTGTATACCCATCCGGACCAGGGCTTTTATATGTTTTAGCTTTTAATGGCTTCCACCAGCTCTGTTGAACTGATTGGGTTCCTCAGAGATATTCTTTGTTCTTGGGAGAATGTTGGGAGCCTCAGGCATGCCAAAAGGCCTGCATCCTAAGGGGATCTACCTCAGTTCCAAGGTGTATAGTGTTTGATAGTAACTAGTGAACACCCTCATTATTTGAGATGAAATCCGTTCCATCCTGCCTGATTCCAGGGACTTAGTTTGTGTTATCCAGGACTGACTGATCCTTTTCCGAGGCAGTGTGCCAGTAGTTGGGTGGCCCTCAGTCCCCTTCATAGTATTTGTGTTTTAAAATTGTAGAGCCTGTTCGGTTTTCACATTTAGTATGTGCTGAACTCTCTGCCTAGTGGCAACTAATAAAGGGAGGATTGCACCATCCCCATTTGCATATTGTGCTTGTAATGTTTTGAGCTGAGCCTAGAGGTCATTTAACTGAGAGGCTTGCCTTCGTTTATAATGGGAAGCAAATTTTATGATATCTCCTCTCAGAACAACCTTCAGAGTATCCCACATGGTTCTGGCACTAATCTTCTGTGTCCTATTTTTTTGTAGTATTTGGGGATTCTGTCTTTAATAAGGGTCTTGAATTCCTGGATATTCAGGAGGAAATTGTTTAATTTCAGAGGGTTGTTTTCTTAGGTTGTTCCCAACCCAAAGTTAAAAGCAGGAGGGAGTGGTCTGAGAGAGTGGATGGCACTATGTCACTATCATATACCAAAGGAATATGTGCCTTGGATATGTGTAAAAATCAACCCTAGCATATGTTTTATGGGGTGCTGAGTAGTGGGTATATGATTTCTCAGAGGGTTGTAAAGTCCGCCAGGTATCTTCCCATCCCATTTCCTTTAGGTACATCTAAGCCACCTTCTGGGCCCCTTTCCTCCTCGGTGGGTTGAGGTTTGTTGTATCCAAGTGGCTATATATAAAATTATGGTCTCCTCCAAGGATCAGTACACCCTGTGGCATTCCGAAATGTTTTAAACAAGTGCCTCACTGCCTCAAGTCCAAGCCGGGGATATATAAACTTGCTAAAGTAAGTTTTGTTTCTTCATATTGCGCCACTACCACTGCCAGTCCACCCTCTGGATTGCTATATGTTGAGGTCACTTGTAGGAGAGCGTATCTAGGGATCAGAATCGCAGCACCCCTCCTCTTGCCCCTTTATAGGAGGATGCAATCACATGGGAGAACCCAAATCACTGCAACTTTAGGTGTTCCTTCTTTCCCAGATATGTTTCTTGTAGCAAGATAAAATCAGGTTTATGTTTCTTTAAAGCAGAAAGTATTTTATGTCTCTTTACTGGATTATTCATCCCATTAATGTTTTGTGAGCATATTTTAACCTTTCCCTTTGTTACTGACATGGCCAATTAAAGGTGGTGTTGTCATGACCCTTCTCCAAAAGCAATTTAAAACTCCATTTCCTCCTTCCCTCTCAGGCTTATAATCAGCCCTCTTATTTTCTCCTCAGTTCCCACCTCTCTCACCCTTCATCTTAGTGGCTAGGTGTACTGTGAGAGCTCTACCTCCCACCAGGTCTGTTGCTTCAGGTAATGATGAATCCAGGCAGTCTGTATAAAACAAAGACATAAACAGAAAACCTCTAAAACATTACATAAACTATGTACAGTGTTGCTTCAAGGTGGGAGGGTTATAAGCAGCACCCTCTACATTTGGCCGTGAAGAAGCTAAGAAGAATCCTTATATCCAAAGGGGGTATTGTGGTGGTATCCTTCACCAGTCCCCTGTGTTTCAGATGAGACCAAACCCTTTCAGAAGTAGATGTAAAAGTAAAATACTATCACCAGCCTGTAGGTATTGTGGGTGCTCCCGTGGGCTCTCCATCCCTACAGTTATACATCCTTAATTTAAGGTGAGCTTATATCCTTTCCCAATTATCCCTGAATTGCATGTCAAGAATTTATGATCCCTGAGAGATAGCTTGTCACCTCTAGGATCTCCAGAGGCAGAGGGACAAATTCCAGAGCTCTGTTTGTATGTGACCGTATTTATAGCACAACATCCCTCCCTCCCAGTCAGAGCCTGTGATCCAGTGATAAATCTCAGACAAAATAAATATAGAAACAAGGCCCATATCACCCCATTCAAATATTCAGTTCCCAGCTAGAGTTCATGTTTCCTTGTAGGCAGGGATCTTGACCATTAATGTGTGTACAATAGTTTATTTATTGGCCATGGAAGAGTGTTCTTGTTCTTCATTCTGTTTCGCCCCAGGTCCTCTGACATTTGAGCCAGCCCAATCATCCCTGGCTATTAAACAGCAGGTGGCTCCCTGTTATACCTCAGGGCCTCGTGGGTTTCCTCTCAAATACACTGGGCTCTGTTGTGCCCTTTTCGGGGGCTCATACAAAAGGCTTAAATTGTCTCTTACTTTAGGTAATATGTATAGCCTAAATAATAAAAGGTGGGGCTCCAGCCTAGGACCCGCTAGATATTCCTCATCACTGTGGAGTAAGGGGCTTAGTCCACAGTCCACTAATCACCTCTTCAGCGGTGGTTTCTCCCTCCCACCCAAGTGCCCCAGGGCAGAGGTAATAAATCATAACAACACTGACCACTTTTAAATCAGGTTTCTGTTTCTTGGTTCTCCTGCTCCAGATTGTTTTAAGTGAAGTGCTCAAAGGATGTTCTAAATGTCCTTCAATGTCAATAGTGTTGCTTTCTTAGCGATGTTTCTATGGTGGTGTGCCTCTCCTTTTGACCAGGTTGAGCTAGGAGGTTTAGGGCATGAATCCTGCAGTGTCACTATATCTATCTGTCTCTTAAAGTATTGGCTGCCTCCTCTGGGTTATGGTAAGTAATTGGACCACAGTCCCAATAATTTTCAGCTTGGTTGTAAAGGGGTCTGAAAACAATGGTTGTGGCTCATAATTCCTTCAGTATTGCAGAGTAGGCCATTCGTGCTTTAGTATTTCAAGGTGATGATCATGGTCAAAGATCAAGCGGGCTGTGTTATATGTAACCACCTTCTTCTGCCAAGCCAGTTTTAAAGTTCCTCCTTATCCTTGAAGCTGGATAACTTAGGACAATTGACTGGGGCTGGCATTGGGACCGATGGTCTCGTGCTAGCCTTGATGTGCACGCACTATTTTGAATTTGAAGGTAACATAGAAACATAGAAGTTGATGGCAGATAAGGACCGCAAGGCCCATCCAGTCTGCCCATTTATTTTTCTACCTTATGAATGTGCCATAGGTCTTTACTCTGTCAATGGCCTATTTATTCATACTCATCTGTATTGCTCCTTATGCCTATCCCATGCCACTTTGAAGCCCTGCACTGTATTCATATCCACCTTCCAGAGGTAGACGGTTCCATGCATCCACCACCCTTTCTGTGGAAAGAACTTCCTCACAATACCGCTTAATCGGTCTCTCCTCTAATCTCATGCTGTGTCCTTTTGTCCTGCTATTTTCTTCTATTGAAACATGTTAGACTCTTTCACCTTGTTAATGCCCTTAAGGTGTTTGGATGTTTCAATCGTATCACCTGTCTCCCATTTTGCTCTAGGCTATACACATTGAGCTCCGTTAATCTGTACTCATATGTTTTCTGGTGCAGTCCCTGCACCATTTTAGTGCCCTTCTTTGGACTGCCTCCATTTTGTTAATGTCCTTGTGAAGGTGGGGCCTCCAGTACTGCCGCAGTACTCCAGATGGGCCTAACCAGTGTCTTGTGAAGAGGGATTATTACCTCCCTCTTATGACTTGTGATACCCTACTAATACACCCCAACATCCCCCTAGCCTTACCTACTGCTTTAAAGGTCTGCTTGGATGATTTCAGGTCATCTGTGATAATGATGCCCAAGTCTTTTTCTTCCTTGTGATTGCCAGCAACTCCCTCCCATAGGTGGCTTCAGGGTTCCTCTTCCTATGTGCATGATCTTGCAGGTAGCTGGGAGATCTAAAACATCACGGAGAAGATCTTCCAGAACCTCTGCCATCTTTCCCATTTCTGCCTTCTGGTAGCCCGTAATGCGTATGTTCTCCCTTCTTAATCTAGCCTTTAGGTCAGTGAGCTTTGTCTGCATGGCCTCTTGAGTATCTACCAGAAAGTCCACTACTGTGTGCAGTTGCTGTGTTTCAGTTTCTAGGGAGTAGCAGCCTTCTGATTCATCAAACCGCTCCTCCACAATTTTAAGTTGCTGGTGCAAGGTTTGAAATTCATATTAGGTCTCTCCCCAGAATGCCTTGATTTCTTGTAATAACTTCTCAAAACAAGACCTAGACAAGTGCTCTGACTCCACATTTGTATCGAGTGTCGGGCCTCAATGGCTTGCGCAAAGAGCTGTGGCTGTTTGTTACTCTTTCCGTATATCCCTCTTCATCCATCGGTGTCTGCGTGGTTTTGTCTCGTGATCTGTGTGGACGTTGTCCCCAGTTGATCTGGGTGTCATTGCTGCAAAATTGTAGATTAAGCACTCTACTGGGGGATTGTTAGGGGTTTGTATTGGGAGCTCAATTAGAGTGCTGCCATTCAGGTGATGATGTCACCGGAGTCCTGTTCACCAGTTTCAAACTGAAACTGGTGAATTGTTTAGTTGAAACTTGGTAATAGTTCACTGGATTGGGCACTAGTCTTTTGAACTATTGCCCAGTCAAACTGTTCAGTTACCCTTCACTATGCCCTCTCTTTCAGCTGAAGCTGCTGTCTGTTTCTAACACTGCTCCTGTACCACCCCCAACACACACAATCTAGGTAAGAAGGCTTTTTGTTTTGATTTTTTTTACTTTACTTCACTTTACTAACAAACTGCCATGACCCTATGTTATAAAGGAAAAGACTCAGCAGTTTCAATAGTTTTGAAACAGTGGCGCACAAGCAAAGGTTGGCATAATAATGCTTGCACTTCACTGTTTACTGGCTGGTGGCTTCTGAGGTTTTCTTTTTATTTATTCTATATTTGTATTGTTCTTCATTTTTATCTAGATTTTGAACCCCTCTGGGATTTTCATCATCATTGATTCCCCCTCTTGTCCATTGCCACCCACAAATTGCTCCATTGGCAGTGTCAGAGGGCAGTAAGAACTTTCTTCATGAATCAGCCCTGAGGAGTAGGGCTAAAACAAAAATGAAAACATTACCTTCTGCCACCTGTCACCATCTTCAGCTAAATTGGCATTTTGGGGAGAAGGAAAGCGCAAATAGCACTTTCATTGCTGGCATCTTTGTTTTGTACTCTCACCGTGCCACCAGCAGAATAGGAAGACTGAAACCAGAAATCAGAGATAGGCTAGAACCCCCATGTACCCTGTATTTCCCTGCCATACCAGTGCTGTGCTATTTGGTGTATGGATACAGCCCATTGTTTTGTTTTTAAGCCACCTATCTCCTGACCTCCGTGTCCTCTCTCATGCTCACACAGCAGAAATCTGGGCAATCTCACTATCACTTACAGACAATGAAACCCATCAGATAGCACTCAGGATTTTAGGGTAGCACTGCATATATTATTTTATAACAGGCAATATTGTAATTGCTTCTGTTTAAATGTATTAATTCTCAGCTTAACAGGTTCTGATTGGGGTCAAGATGATTGCATATATATCTAAAAAGTAAAAAAGTGTTACAGATTTTATTGCTTGTAGCTGGTTGCAGTGCTGAGTATTCCTTGACTCAGAGATATCATGCACATTACCATAAAAATTATGATAATTGAAGCAGTAAAAGTGAAAATAGCTTTATTTTATTTAATAATACTAGCTCTGAGGATCCAATGAACAGTGGTTAGGTGGAGAACTGAGTTTCAAACAAAAGTAACAGCAGTGCACAGGACTCCCAGGTAAGTCTTTCATTTATTTTATTGTTTAGTTCTACAGATAGTTATTTGGTGGAGGCATCACTACTGATGCAAGGTTTATAAAACTGATAGTGACCAGAGTAATTTCAGGCTATAATGAGACAATCTTGACTCATATATATTATAGTGGCACAGTTGTGCCCTATAGTTAGGGTTGAGCAGCATGTATAATGTTAAACCTCAAATTATGCAATTTAATGACTGCACAACCGATCAATGGATTTGCACAAAATTTTGCATGCGCTGTTCCATGGGGTGAGTCTCTTGACATGGCAAGTTTTGTTCAGTTGGATATGAAGATTCTGAGCTCCGGATAGTGCAAAAACCTAAAGTCAACACTTTATGCAGTTTTCCCTCATCACCTTGTGCCCAGATGGTGTGGAATTTTGGTGTGAATTTTTATGGTAGATCTGGCTTGGGTAACAGAACTGCCATGCATTTGTTTGGTAAAAATTATCTGTTGCAAAGTTATTCAATTTTAAGTTCCCATTATTTTCAATTGGAAGATCACTCTCAGGATAGAGGTAAAACATTCAACAAATAATTTGGCCTCATGAGAAAAGATTATTTTTCATGATGGGTCAGTCCTTTTCTCCAGAAAATTCATTTTCATAAACTGCCATCTTTTTTTTCCACTAACTAAAAGCATGGAAGTCCTAGATGGACGTTTCCTTAAGGCTAGTAAAGAATATTAATTTCTGTAGCATACTTATGGTAGGAGCTGTTGGCATGCATCTTCTATGGATCACTGTTTGTGGTGTTGTGACAGAGTCTGCAAAACCCACTAAAATCACCATGGCCAGTGTGAGTGACAGTATAACTTGCAATTCATTGCTGACCTCAGAGCATACACACTCACTGTAGTTTCTGCTTTACCTCCATGCCAAGTACTATATTGTCTTGGAGTCTGGCCCCATAGATTTTCAAATGATATAATAACCCCCTAAAAAAAAACAAGTTATGAATTAAAAAGAAATTAAAATACATGAAAAAACAAATGCAGGGCATTTCAATGCCTATGATGGGTCTTTAAGTACTGACTTCTGGTTCTCAATGGCACACTTAATCATATTGAGCTTGGTGATGATGAAAATGTGAAAGTTATTGTAGGTATCACCAGGAGGCATACCTTTGCTGCTACTGCTGGAAGTGGTAAGCCAGACTGTGGTGTCACTGGGATGAGTGCAGGGAGACTCGCCAAAGAAGGTGTAAGAATAGTGGTAGATTTTACTTGTTGGACATGTGAATAATTTAATGAATAGTTAAAGCTGATCCTGAGAAAGGCTAAGAATTCAAGATTATTGGGATCTAGCCTTGATGTGAAGATATACACATTCTTGCTACTTTCTTCAGCATTCTTGTATGACAAACACATCTTGATATCTAGAATCCAGCAGAGTTGCTGTGCCAAATTGCATGTTTGATCACTGTCTTTTCACATAAAAGGATCTCCTTCACTAGCCACTGCCTCAAGTCTTTCCACTGTACAAGAGAGCCGAAATAGCACTGGGACGTGTGCAGCTTGTAAAGTTCTTGGTTTTCAGCATTACTGATTAGCTGCTGCAAATCATGTGACTTGTCAACAACTTGGACATGCTCAATGTGTGGTGAATGCTCTGGAACAATTACTCTGTCATGGCATCAAAGTGCCAAAGGAAGCTGATTTCCTTTACAACTGCTTTGCCCGTGTCCATGGCATGTAGGCATGTTCATTGACTGAAAATTCAGCATTGGCTCATCCTTAAGTTGTGCTCTCTTTTAGTGTATGATCTGGAACAGTTCTTTTCTCACAGTTGCAATTCCTAATACGTCTAAAACAAAGCTAATTTAATCTATCAGCTGTATAAAAGGCAACTGCTTGATCCTTAATTCCTTTGTTTGGATTTGTGGAGCTCTTATACAATACCTCTATTTTCAGCACAAGGTGCTTCATGCTGTTGGATAATGGTTAAACAGTCCCTTCAGCTAGGTAGGAAATGGTTGGGTATCTGCATGAGATTCATCAGAAGAGCTGTCATATATTATGAGATGGCAGGAGATCACATGACAATATATTGCATAATGTAGGTGGGGCACAATCTAATGTTTTTAAATGGGAGAGTGACAAAGGCAAGAAGGACAGGGATGAGGCAAAAGGGTAAGACCATCAGGAAATGGAGGTAATGAGTACCAATGCCCGTAGTCTGGGCAACAAGCTCCCTGAACTGGTGGCCTTGATGGAAGAGGGTGCTTGGATATCGTAGCAGTCACAGAAACATGATCAGCAGAGAACCATGGTTGGGATGTTAACACCAGGTACATAACCTACAGGAGAGACAAGCAGGGGAGAGGGGAGGAGTAACTCTCTATGTAAAGGAAGGGATAAAAGCAGCTGAACAAAAGAGTAAACAGGGAGGAGAGGAGGCACTGTGGGTCACCTGGAGACTGGAAAGGGCACCACAATCCGCACAAGGGTTGTGTACAGATCCCCATGTCAAGGGAGGGAGGGAATGGACAAGGATATGATAGAAGGCATTCTTAGGATGGCAGAGAAAGGGGATATACTGTTGATGGGAGACCTGAATATGCCAGATGATAACTGGAGCACATTTGCTGCAGCCACATCCAAGGCAGGGCCATTCTCGGCCCTACAGATGGCAGGCCTCAGACAGCTAATTTTGAAACCCACTCCATGAGGGAGCAATCTTAGACCTTGTAGTCTCAAATGGAGGCAGTGAGAGGATCTCAGATCTAGAAGTGGGTTGCCATCTGGTAGCAAGTGACCATCAAACAGTGTGGTTCCGTTAAACTCAGCTACAGAGTCAAGCCATACAAAAGTGAGGTACTGGACTTCAGGAGGGCTGACTTTGTCAAGATGGGAGAGTGCCTCAGAGAAGCACTTGCAAACAGGCTAGAAGGAGGGTGGAGCAACAATGGGAATCATCAAAACAACCATCACAGAGGCAACAAGCCTTTGTGTGAAACAAATAAACAAATCAAAATGAAAGAAAAAGCCACTATGGTTCTCAAAGAGGTGGCTGGGAAAGTCAGGGAGAAAAGATAGCATTCAGGAAGTATAAGGAAACACAGAAGGAGCAGGACAGGATCTGTACCAATTAAGGCAGAAGGAAGCAGGAGGAAGTCAGAATAGCGAAGGCCCAAACTGAGAAAAGATAGCCAACTCAGTTAAGAAGGGGATAAAACCTTTACAAGTACATCAGAGGCGTAGAAAGACAAAGGGAGGGATAGTGAGACTGAATAGAATGAACAGTGGGTGGGCAGAGGAAACAGTGAAAAAGCAGGGATACTGAACGATATTTCTGCTCAGTATTCACAAAGAGGAGGGAAGTGCCTAATCCAATTAACAGAAGCACTCTTGATAGGAGTCGATCCCAGTCCTTTCACAGAAAAAGGGTTCTGCAAGAACTCCTAAAACTGAAGGTGGACAAAGCAATGGGGCCTGATGGAATTCACCCCAGAATTCTAACAGAATTAAGAGAACTAGTGAAACCACTGACTACTCTTTTAACAAATCATGGGAGGATGGTGTGGTACCCGAGGACTGGAGGAAGATGGATGTGACTCCTCTTCACAAAAGTGGGACCAAGACAGAGGCAGGAAACTACAGACCTGTCAGTTTGACCTCTGTGGTAGGGAAAGTGATGAGTCACTTCTGAAGGAAAGAATTGCTGAGTACCTAGATGCCAGTGGGGCTGGGACCCAAGGCAGCATGGGTTCACAGTGGGAAGGTCATGTCAGATGAATCTAATAGATTTCTTTGACTGGGTGACCAAAGTAGTAGACCAGGCGAGGCTGTGGACATGGCCTACCTAGACTTTAGCAAGGCATTTGACACAGTCCCAAACAAAGATTAATAGTCAAATTAACCAGCCTGGGAGTGGGTCCCAGAGTGGTAGCCTGGGTAAAACATTGGCTGGACAACAGGACACAGAAGGTAATTGTAAATGTCCACTCTGAAGAAAGAGGGGTTACTAGTGGGGTACCACAGGGTTCAAGTATGGGTCCAGTCCTTTTTAATGTCTTTATAAGTGACATTGCAGAGGGACTGGAAGGAAAAGTATGCCTCTTTGCAGATGACACAAAGATCTGCAACAGGGTTGATACACAAGGAGGCATGGAAAGGATGAGAAGGGACTTAGCAAGGTTGGAGGAATGGTCAGAAGTATGGCAGCTAGTTCAATGCAAAGAAGTGCAAAATGCACCTGGGAAACAAGAACCCAGGGAAGATTACACAATGGGGAGGTAGTAACAACAACAAAAAGGAAAGGGACCTGGGGTAATCATATCAGACGACCTTAAGGTTAGTAAGCAATGTGAGAAGGCAGTAGGGAGGGCTGGGGTATACTGGGATGCATAGGAGAGGCATCACCAGCAGAAAACAGGAAGTTGTTATCCTCTGTACAGACAGTTGGTGAGACCCCATCTGGAGTACTGCATCCAGTTCTGGAGACCCCATCTCCACAAGGACATAGACAGGATAGAGGCAGTCCAGAGGAGGACAACTAAAATGGTGCAGGTCTGCAAGAGAAGCCGTATGAGGAGAGACTAAAGGAGCTTAATATGTATACCCTTGAGGAAAGAAGGAGAGGGAGGACATGATAGAAACTTTTAAGTACCTCAGTGGAATCAACAAAGTCCAAGAGGGTAGCATCTTTCAGAAAAAGAGATGTGCAAGAACAAGGGCACAATTTAAAGATAGAGGGGCGGTTCAGGGCAATGTGAGGAAGTATTTTTCACAGAGAGGGTAGTGGATGCATGGAACAGCCTTTCTGAGGAGGTTGTGGGGTCTAAAACTGTGGGAGAATTCAAGAATGCATGGGACAGACATAAGGCAATTCTTGTGGGGGTAGGAAGAAATAGACTGTTGGTTAACTAGGATCTGCGGCCTATCCTGTAGGTTGGGAAATGGGCAGACTAGGTGGGCCAAGCAGTCCTTATCTGCCATCAAAGTCTATGTTTCTATGCTTCTGTGTTACACACCTGGGAACTGTGATGACCACAAACCAAGAGTGAAGCTTGAGTCCTTTGCAAGGTCGTCACAAACTGAGGGTCTGTAAGAAAACAGGAGTTTGAACAAACGCTGTTTGGTGCACCCAGAAGGGTAATTCGGAATAGGACTATGGATATTTTGAGGAAACTAACTAGCTCCAGAGTTGTTAGAATCTGAGCACACATAGTGTCTGATTTGACGATCCAGTAAATGGAAGAAAAATAGAAATTAAAAGTCAGTGACATGCAGAAAATGCTAGTGTAGGAATATATTCTGGCAATGTGTGTAGCAATGTGAAATACAAGCATTACTTTTCTATTACTTTTGAAATAAGTTTTGTGAATGGAATATAATAATACCAACTGTAAATCTGTAGCCATATAACCTGCTCAGGTAAATTCAGTGTCAATCAGTTTAGTTTGTAGCAGGCTCAGAAGATAATTGTACTGTAAAATCTCAAACCCTCACCTAGCTAATGGAAGTAGCAAGACAGCCTCAGATGAGGCAGGCAGGTCCCATGTTGGGCATTCTTGATGGAACCTCTTGGCTAGCTGAGCCTTTTCATGTCTTCATATAAGTGTTGCACACATCCAGATAACATTTTCTTTATCACACTCCGTAATTCTGCAGTGCTCAGTGCTGGGCACATGGTGTACTGAGTCATGGATGTGCAAGCATATGCTGTGCAGATAGATTGCACTAACAATGACCCCTACAGAATTACAATATGCCTCATGCATCCCAGTTCCTAGAGGTAGAGTAGTGAGGTCTGGACACTCCATTTGGCCCTGGGCTGAGGCCTTGCAGCTGTACACATGTACCATGTGATTATAGGCCTCCCAGACTCCTATTGGAGTAACATACTGTTCTCTTGAGATCATTTTACAAAGAGTACAAGGATGCAGCTAAGCAATAGTCATCAGGGAAAAATTTAGTTTTCAAAATCCTTTCCAAATAAATATGTTTTCATTACAACATATTTGATTTAATAAAAGATTACTCTGAAAGAATGAGGGCATCTGAAAGGTAAGTGATAGCGACAGGAGGTGGTTTCAAGAGGAAGCATTTTTAGAAAAAATGTTATGAAGCTGAAGGAAGGAGATTCAGGGAGAAGTGAGAAGTCCTTCTTCAGAGAAAGTGTGGTGGATGCATAGAACATCCTTCCAGCAGAGGAGGTGGGGCAAAAACTGTAACAGTCTTCAAGAATGCATTGGATAGGCATAAGGAAACCCAGAGGCAGAGATCAAATAGGGTCTCTGGGTGTTCTAATAGGTAGAGAAAATGGGAAGACTAGGTGGGCCAAGCGGTTCTTATCTACTATCAACATCTATGTTTCTATGTTTTATGGCTGACAGTGGGTGGATAGTACTGGCTGATACAATCAAAGTGAGTTATCTGTGATCCTAGATTGATGAATATTCTGAAACAGGTTTTGTTCTGATTTACAGAGTTCACAGCAACTGTGCTTTAAGAACTGACTCCACTAAATTCATGAGTTAAGGACAGTTAAAAGAGAACTTTGTAAATAGGGCACTTAGAGCTAAAACAGCTGGATGATATTTCATAAAGACAACTTATTGCTTTGTGTAGTGAGTGCTGGAAGACATTGAAACAGAATTTTCCAGTAGATAAAGACCACTTGACCCACCTAATCTGCTCATTTTCCTGCCTACTGTATCACCTCAGATTCTACTTGATCTCTGTTCCATTATCCTCTCAATGACCTTTCTCATTGCCATATACAGCTAATGTCTATGATAATGCTATATTACAAGCAATGTCATAGTGAGCAGATTAGTTATACCAGTCATTTACATTCTGCTCAAAGCTGGTTCTACAACTTTGGAAGATATACTGGAACATACCTTTAATAGCAAATTTTGTTTTTAATGGAAATGCATTCACCAAGTGACATTTCTTGTTTTTTAAGGTAGTATAGGGTAATCAAGTGCATCTTTGAAAAGTTATGACTTTTCACGTACATACACATGCCAAAGTATATTGAAGGCTTTTCTTTAGATCTTAAATAGTGGTCCATCACACTTCCTATGGGCCAGGGAGCTAGAACTGATTTGGCCGTGAGGATGCACATTTTCCAACACCAATGTATCAAAGTCCCATTATCTTTTTCTCCTTATGATCTCACATTGCTCTGTACCCTTCCCCAGGTTATCACTGGAAATTAGCTTGACATCGTCTCAGTAGACCTTTTCTGGTGAAACTTTTATAAATAAAAAGTGAGATAAATTATGCAGCAGAAGGAAGCTTGGAGCTCCATTCTCCATTGCTTTTGGTGCAAAACAGAAAAAACTGGCCATCCTGTTGTGTCTTGCCTCGCCAGTTCAGTACACTTATGGAGGCACTTGTCACAGGAAATGAGCCCCTCTACCCTATGACAGTGGTGTAATGCAGATGGCTAAGTCAGATGTTACAGGAGCAAATGAGGTTTTGTTCATGCTGACATGCTGTTTAGGTACTATAGCTGGCTGACATGACATTATACCAGTTGCATGGTGCAGTACCATTCTGTGAGCTTATCAGATTAGCACTGACATTGGCATCCTGCCCAAAAGTGTCTCACCTACTTAATCAGGAGGCCTCCCTTAGGCAATATAGCACAGTGGGTTAAGACTCTGAGCTGCAGATCTGGAACCTGGGTTTGAATCCCACAACCACCTAGGTGCATACTGTGTGATCCTGAGCAAGTCACTTAACTTCCTTGTGCTCCCAGGTCACATCTGGAAACAAGCCTTGACTTAGTATGCTACTCCTGGTTAAACAATGTTCCATTTAATCCACCCTTTACCTTTAGGACCCCAGTGTGTCAGTGATTTCTGAGTCATTTGGCCCAATTACCTAATTTTCAATGCCCATTCAACGAACTCTGAGCTGCTCCCCAAACAGTCATACTTCCTGGTAGTGCAGTGGTACCCATCTCTCTAGCCACCATTCTCTACCAGTGCTACATCCTCTGGTTGTGTTCTTCCAGTTGTCTTTCTAAGTTCCCTTAGCATCTGGTTTCTACACTGCAACCCCACCCCACCCCATACTGAGTGATGGTAAATGTTCTTAAGGTGGGTGGGCACGGAGACTGCACCTAGGCTTGCAAGTCCCAACCCTTGTCCTGCATGGTCACAATGCTTTTATCAACCACATGGGAAGGGGTTATAACTCAAGTGGAGGAGAGCGTGACATGGTCACAAACTATCCAATGGCACTATGTGATAACATCATTCACATGGCACAACCATTTGTGACCTCACAATAGGGCCCTAAGACTACAACAATGGGAGCAGCTGCCTCCATTCCTGCCTATCCAAGGGCTTAAGTAAGCAGTCAGTCCTCTTAAGTGCTTCCGGTACAGCCCTCCCTAAACCCCCCACTTACATCCACTCACTACTCAACAAAGCCCTCTGGAGCTGCTCCTCCTCTTTCCCCCATCCACCTCCCCTTGATTCACTGTTACCCCACCTCTCACTCTCCGGGTAGAATCAAACCCAGTGCAATTACTCTGCCATAGTCTATCACTTGACTTGGAGTTTTTCATGTTGTGCTACCTAGGGCAATCAATTAGCAATAGCTTTGTATTCTAATTAAAATTGGCTCAGTTTTTCCTATTTGTCTAATTCTCATGTAACTGCTCTTGATGCCTAATGATCAGGCCACTGTAACCACTGAATTTGTGTATTGTCTTATTGTCCACCCTGACGTGGAACCTTTATAAAAGAGCTTACGCTCAAAGGTTTCTGAAATCTAAATAAATAAAAATAAAAAGTAAAAAGTTACTGCTACCTGTTGCCAGTTCATCTTCTTGAAAACATAAAAGGGGTATTTAAGAGAATTATCTTTAATTTTGACACTATGGCATAATACATTTTATGACTTATAGAGGTGTATATGTTGTATCTCATTATGACTTTGCCTTCACCTATTTTAAACATCTAAGTATTTGCATTGATCTGAGTATGTCGTTGAACAAAGACTAAGGTAATTGGTGCAGTAACCTCATATTCTTAGCCCCACAAAATGTTTTTCAATTGGTGTCTGCCATCTGTTTTTGGCAACATAACTATCTCTGTGGTCTAGGATACACTCCTTAGAAAGGGTGTGGAGTCCATCCCAACACAATGTATTAGTGCTCCATTGTCTTTCTTGCTCTTATGTCCTCAGTTTTCCTTGATATTGTGTATCTTTGCTGTGATGCTCTTGTTTTTTTATAATGTCAATATTTTCAAATACACTGAGTGCTGTTCTTGGCTTACTTTTAGTGATTAATTTTGTAATTTGTAAAGAAGATCACAACTGAAAGTGGAAACTGAATTACACTATATTCAGTGCAAACAACAAAGCAGCTCAATCCATTGAAACAACATTAATGTCATAGGTTAGTTGCACAAACTAGAGGCGATTTCAACTTGTGTACCTCAGCATCAATCATTTCTAAATTGTGCAAAATGTTTTCAGTCACCCTTGTATCTTTTGCCCTATAAATAACAGAGTTTCACTTACCTGAAGATGGCATAGATCTTTACCAATGCAATACATTCTGCACTTTATTTTTCTCATGGGTATTGTCAAATATGCCACTGTTCCACCATTAATGTTGCAGGTTGATAAAATAAATTGTATTTTCACACTTCCAGACCACACTGTGTGCTGTACCGTTATTCACATTTGGCAGTTGCCTAAGGTATTGCCGCCAAGGAAACTGATTGGCCGAGTTGGAACATACTTAGTCTTCCAAGTGAATAAACAATAATCCCCAGAAAAGGAAGGAATATTAGAGTTGGTGGGAGAAATGAGAAATCAGGACTGAGATGAGTGTCTTTGCAGATGACTCAAAGCTAGGTGCAGTGGTGGATGGGAGGAGGGAGGGTGGCCTTGCATTCGGACCTGGAGGCTCTAGAAGGTGGTCGGGAAAATGGAAACTAAAATTCAATTTGAGGAAGTGTAAGGTTCTGCACCTCAGAGTCAGAAATCCAGGCCAGGGTATACCCTGGGAGGAGACATGATTCAAGTTACAGAGGTAAGAGGGACCTAGGGGTAGTGGTAGATGTCAAAATGAACAACTCAGAGACCTGTAGGAGGGCAGCGGCAAGGGCAAATAGGATAGGATGCTGGGATGCATCGCCAGGGGATTACCTCCAGAAAGGCGGAAGTGATCCTTCCACTGTACAACTGCTTGGTTAGGCCACACCTCGGTATTGTGACACAATTTTGGAGACCACATTTAAAGGACATTGCACTCCTAGAGAGAGTCAAAGGAGGGTAACCAAAATGATCTGGGGCCTGGGGAGAGGACCTATTTGGAGAGGCTCAAGGCACTCTCGACATGTACACCTGGAGGAGGGACAGGGGGACATGATAGAGGTCTTTAAGTACATGAAAGGTATCAATAAAGGAGGCCAAGTCAGGGTGCTCCAAAGGAAGGAGGTGGGGCAACAAGAGGTCACGGGTGTAAACTGGAAGAGGCAGGATCAGAGGGAGAGGAGGAGATATTATTTCACTGAAAGGGTGGTAGAGCCATGGAATGCACTGCCCAGGGAGCTGGTAGAGATGGAGACTGTGGATGGGTTTAAAGGGGATGGGACAGGTACAGGGAGGTAAATCTGACCAGGCACGATACAGGTGGAACAGCTGGGACTGGGGACAGTATAACCCAGGGAGGGGGACACCAAAATCGGCCCTCAGTGCGGGTGCTGCAAATAGAGCAGACTAGAGAGACCATTAGGCCTATTCTGCTGCCATTTTAGTAGTAAACTGAACTATCCAGTTTAGTACATACACCATAGCAATTTAACCCATTATAGAGCAAATCAGGCAATCAGCAACAACATCACAGCAGTCATTGGCACAGCTTGTTTTACAACATTGGAAAAAAGAGAATTTCCTGCACATCCAATCTTCATTACTAAGGACATTTACCTTTGTACCCTTACATTTCACAGTGAAATGTACTTTGTAAATAAAGTTATTATTATTTATGATTACATACATCTCAGTCTCATTCAGGATTCAGGGCTAATGTTATAATCCCTGCATGTGATATTACACTGGGTTCTAGTGTAGGTGGTTGTGAAGGTATTATTTATTTATTGTAAAATATGTGTAACAAGTTCATGAACATTGCCTATCATACAGTAACTTTCTCATTAATTAAGCAGTTACACTTCTATTATGACATCATGGTCCAGATTTATAAAGGATCAGATATGCAGGATGCGCTTCCCAGAAAGCAAAACCTTTTTGTGAGGCTACAAATTTCTACATGATTTTTAGGATAACATTTTTGTCAATAAGTGATTTGAGCTGTTTGGTGCCAATCATAAAATGACCCAGCAAATACAGCTGTAAAGAAGATGACCAGAGAGTTTTACTTTTAAATTATTTGTTACATAAAAAACAATTTCACAGACTGTAGACACTATTAGACAATTTTTACTTGTTGCATAAAATATAGAAACTGAGAAATTTCGTGCAGAAAAACTTGAGCTGCCATATCCTTGACCACCTTTCCAGTCTTTGCAAGTCACTAATCATATCCTAAAGAGGAACAGTCTGCACAGGGCCCCACACTCAAGTGTGGGGCTGGTATAATATGCACTTAGTGTGCTAAAATATTTTGGTTTACATACTGTTTAGTGTAGTAGATTGTATCAGGTGAACTTTGTTGACTTCTAGGCTGACATCTTCTGTTACTACAATTCCAGAATCCCTGCATCTGACATCAGAGCAGTAAGCAGGAGTGGGAGGTTCAATAGTCTGCAGTGCATGCTAGAGCTCTTATAATCTCCAATCAGATTTTTCTGGTTCTGCTTTTATCTAGAAACTAAATGCAGTCCTCTTTGTCTGTACTTAGCCCAGGGAAGACAGCATGACCAGCAAACAAAGATCAGAGCTTATATGAACTCTAACCATAGGCTATTGACTCACCCTGCTCTCTCACTGCTGTGATATCAGACACAGGGGTCTGGGGGATTTATAGCTACTGAAGATGTCAGCCTAGAAGTAAATGAAAGTTAGTCTGATACAATCTACTATACTACAGATGACATGTACTGCAGCCACATCCAAGAGCAGGGTCATTTGATGCCTCATGGGGGCAGGCCTTAGACAGCTAGTGTTGGAACCAACTCAGGAGGAGCAATACTAGACCTGGTACTCTCAAATGGAGAGGGATCACAAATTTAGAAGTCAGTAGACATCTGGAGACAACCGACCACTGCACAGTGGGCTTCAATAACACAAACCATGGTGACAGGCCATACAAAACAAGGATACTGGACTTTAGAAGGGCTGACTTTGGCAAAATGGGTGAATACCTGAGAATACACTAGCAAATGGCCAAAAGGAGGGTGGAAGAACAATGGAGAAAAATCAAAACTGCCATCATAGAGGCAACATGCCTTTATGTGAAACAAATAAAGAAAACAAAGCGAGTAAAAAACCACTATGGTTCTCAAAGAGGTGTCAGGGAAGGTGAAGGAGAAAAAGGCTGCATTCAAAAGTATAAGAAATCACAGGAGGAGCATGACAGGGAACTATATCAATTAAAGCAGAAAAGAACTAGGAAGGCAGTCAGAATAACAAAAGCCCAAACCGAGGAAAAATAGCCCATTCAGTTAAGAAGGGGTATAAAACCTTTATAGGTACATTAGGGAGCATAGAAAGGTTAAGGAGGAATAGTTAAGATTAATAAGGGAGAGGGGTGGGCAGAGGGGGACAGTGAAAAGGCAGAGATACTGAATGAATACTTTTGTTCAGTATTTACAAAAAGAAGATGAGGAGGAGTTACCTAAACCAGACAATAGAAGCACTCTGGGTAGGGGTTGACACCAGTCCATTTACAGAAAAAGAGTCCTGAAACAACTCTTAAAACTCAAGGTGGACAAAGCAATGGGGCCTGCAGGTTCACCCCTAGAATCCTAAAATAAATAAGGAAGGACCTGGTGACACCACTGACCACACTTTTAACAAATCATGGGAGGATGGGGTGGTACCTGAGGACTGGAAGGGGCAGATGTGATTCCCTTCACAAAAGTGGGAGCAAGGCAGAAGAAGGAAACTACAGACCTGTAAGTTTGACCTCAGTGGTAGGGAAAATGATGGAATCACTTCTGAAAGAAATAATTGTTGAGTACCTATAGGCCAGCGAGGCACAGGACACAAAGCAGCATGGATTTACAGCAGGAAGGTCATGTCAGATGAATCTAATTAATTTCTTTGACTGGGTGACAAAGTAATAGACTAGGGAGGGCTGTGGATATAGCCTACCTAGTCTTTAGCAAGGCATTTGACACAGTCTACGCACAAAAGATTAATAATCAAGTTAGCCAGCCTGGGGTGGATCCCAGGGTGGTAGCCTGAGTAACAAACTGGCTGCACAACAGGACACAGAAGGTAATAGTGAATGGAACACATTCCAAAGAAAGGAGTTTCTAGTGGAGTACCTCAGGGCTCAGTACTGGGTCCAGCCCTCTTTAACATCTTTATAGGTGGCGTTGCAGAGGGTCTGGAGGAAAGTTATGCCTCTTTGCAGATGACACAAAGATCTGTAACAGAGTTGATACACAAGGGGATAGAAAAGATGAGAAGGGACTTGGCAAGGTTGGAGGAATGGTCAGACATATGGCAACTTAGATTCAATGCAAAGCAATGCAAAGTAATGCACCTGGGAAACAAAACTCAGGAGAAGAGTACACAATAGCAGGGAGGTACTAACAACAACAAAAATGGAAAGGGACCTGGGGTAGTCATATCAGATGATCTAAAGGTTGGTAAGCAATGTGAGAAGTCAGTGAGGAGAGCCAGGGGATACTGGGATGCATAGGAAGGGCATCACAAGTAGAAAAAGGAAGTGGTTATCCCTCTGTACAGACAGTTGGTGAGACCCCATCTGGAGAACTGTGTGCAGTTTTGGAGACCTAATCTATGCAAGAGCATAGACAGGATGGAAGCAGTCCAGAGGAGGGCAACTAAAATGGTGCAGGGTCTGCATCAGAAACCATATGAAGAGAGACTGAGAGAGCTCACTATGTATACCCTTGATGAAAGGAGGGACAGGGGGACATGATAGAAACGTTCCAGTACCTCAAGGAAATCAACAAAGTCCAGGAGGGTAGCATCTTTCAGAAAAAGAGATGTGTAAGAACAAGGGGCACAATTTAAAGATAGAGGGGGGCTCAGGGTAATGTGAGGACATTTTTTTCATGGAGAGAGTGGTGGATGCATGGAACCGCCTTCTTGGGAGGTTGTTGGGTCTAAAACAGTGGAGGAATTCAAACATGCATGTGACAGACATAAGGCAATTGTAGTGGGGGTGGCAGAAAGTAGGCTGTTGGTTAACTAGAATCTGCAGCTTATTCAGTAGGTAGGAAATGGGCAGACTGGGTGGGCCAAGTGGTCCTATCCACCATCAAAGTCTATGTTTCTATTTTACCGTAAACTATAAGTAAACCAAAAGGTTTCTACCAAAAAGTGCTTATTGAAACCAGTCTCACACTTGAGTGTGGGGCCCTTTATTCTGACTGTTCCAATTTAATTCCCTCTTTGCTGTCCACCTTTATTTTTTGTGTTATCTGCAAAGCCACAGTTTTCCCTGGATCCCTTCCCCAGAGTCATGTATAAACATATTAAGAGTATCAGTCCCAGGACCAAGCCTTGTGGCACTCCATTTGTCACCTCCTTGATCCCCAAGTGCCTGGCATTTATTACTATTCTTTGTGTTTTAGCCCAACCAGTTTCCTGTCTAGCTGGTTAAATCATCTCCCACTCCCAGTGCTGCATAGGCTGTTGAAGAAAAGGCATTGCTGAAATGCAGATATAGGATATCTAGAACACAAGATAAATTGCAGGAAAAGGGCTTTTCAAGAGCATCCCCTACACACACACACACACACACACACACACACACACACACACACACACACACACACACAAATCATCACCACAAAATACCAGTGTAGCTGAAAAATGAAGGAAGCCATTAAGCATTTGAGTTTTCCCACAACCAGAAACCTGTCGTCTGGGTAAAAATCTGGGTTGCAGGGTTGCAAGTGCTTTGATAGCAGAGGGACTTCAGCATCTAACTATCTGTTGCTAAGGCAGTGTATGAGAAAAAAAAGCATTCTAGTTGTAAATACAATGACAGGGTCTGAGGTAGAAAATCAATACTGAAAGTAGGTGCTCCCCAAAAAGAATAAGAAAATGTTTTGTAACGAGGTTAAAGTATATGATTATATTGAAGAGTTTATGTTCCTTGACTTAATACTGATTAGTGCTACATACCCCAGAGGTCAAACAGGATTGACTGCTGATCTGATTTGATCTCTCAGATCCTATGTTTCTGCTTCCTATTGTAGTACTTCCATATGTTATTCAAAAGCTACTGTTTTGTGTAAAGACCGGTGATGCTTTACATTTGCACTATTAAGTTGTACATCTTTAGGTACTTCCAGGGTTAACATATACATTAAAATCAAGTATTTATTACAATGCAAGTGGAATGGTGCAGTCATCTTTTTTTATTTACTCAGCCTCTAACTTACCTATCTCTAAGTTAGACTGCATTAGTCTGAATTTTGGTGAATTCGCCATTATCCTCTTCCCTTGTTAGAAACTCCAATTCATTTAGCACTTCGTTAAGAGTAACAGCAATATGTATGCATGATACATAGGAGAGAGCCATTTTGCTTTGTAACAGATTGCAGATGAAAGGAAACCATTAATTTCTTCCTTGCTTGCTATAATTACTAGTGCACTAATTACCCCAAATCTCTGACATCTCAAGTCAATAAGGATAGGAACATGCACATCAAAGACAAAAGTACACAAAAGGAATGACAATGCTTTTCAACAAATCCCCAAATACAACACTAATATTTTCTAGCCACTCTTTTTTTTCCATTTGTGGACTGTCACTAAATGTTTACTATTATTCCATTTGCAGTTTGACAGTGAAAACATGTACATGAGTATGACGGAGCCAAGCCAGGACTTTGTGCCAGCAAGCCAGGTGAGGTTAATTAATCTTCTCTGCCTTGTTTCAAGTTGTAATTAAACAAATTCAAAGGGATGCATTGCAAATGGCGGCACTATCAGTAACTGCCGTAATCAGGAATAATTATAATTTATAAACAAAGCATTTAAGCCTTGTTTCCAGTTAATTAGATAGAGCTGATAAAACACCAGAGTTGGTGTTTGCTGAAGGATGCGTTGGTTTCTCTCTCTCTCTCTGCAGAATACAAGCAGCTGTTTTACCAGCATGATCTTCCCAAACAGTTGTTTTACCTTTAGGAAATAAAGTTCTCACAGGTGCAAGTTATTAGTGTTTCTAATCGCAGCTAAGTTCATCACCATGAACCGCACATGTCAAAAATAGCTAAGATAGGTCCACAGTAGCCATGTTGTGCCAGTTGCAATTTGTCTTGCAATCTACGCTATGAACTTACCACTGTGAGGAATCTTATGGTTAAAGACTAGAGCCATCCTCCTCTTGGCACCAATGCAATGTTAAGTGCTTGCCATTGACTTTTATCATCCTTGCAGCTGGTTCAGATATAGAATGATGAAATTCCTGATGGTTCAGAAAGGTTTGTAATTTACTATCCAATTTTAAACTGTTTCACTTGATACTGATATGCTGAGCAAACTCAATTTACTGAAAAAATAATGAAGGCATACCTGGAATGATGGCAGAATAAGCATATGAAACACATAATAAAATGGGCAAGAAAAATCCTGGATGTTAACTGGTCAGTTGGGGTCTTTACCTGTGGGTAAATATTGCAACGCACAATGGGTTAAGTTCCACTTATAAAATGTGCACTTTGTATGAACCAAGTAAATGTGTTTTGTTTCCTTTTCATTTGTGACTACTTTATCATCGTAATTATGCACTCATATGGAAAACAAATAAATTGCTCCATAGGGAAGCTTACATTGCACCAAAAAGCTAATTGACCAGTGCCAAATGTACAGCCCAAAAATCACAAGAGGATGCATGGGAGAGAATACAGATATCCACAAAAATGTTCAAATAACCAGAGCTATAATAGTTCTGATAATACTTGAGTTTCCTTATGATTATGTCTTTTGTATGTTTAAATGTTGCAGGCCTAGCCACCCCAGGACGCCAGGGTCTTGATACTACGTGCACCAAAGAGGACATTTTTCATATTTACCGTGAATTTCCTTTTCTGTTAGCTCTAATATTGTCAATGGGGTTCATTACTAATGGATGATGTGCATCCCTAATAGAGCAATGGCAAACCCAGGGCTGTAATCAGCATAGAATCCTGGGAACGTGAACATTCTGGACAGCAGAAACTCTCCAGTCAACTTTGTCAATGCAGTGCCTCCACATATGAAAATTAGCTCTGTACAGATCATACTGTATGATACTGCCTACATAGATAGAACTTTGACCACAATAAGATACAGCAAACATTTGCCTACCTCGTCGGGTGAGTTGGAGTAAGGAACCAAGGCTCATCTTCCAATTCTGTAATGGTGTGGAAAATTCCTTGTGGTACTGAACCAACTAGGACTTGTCAAAGAATTAATGTAAACAGATAACACTGGGAAAAAGACTACAAGAGTGTAAGTACTCTCACCTGTAACAAAGGAGACACCCTCACTTATTATCAAATTCGAACCTGTTAAACCTGCATTTTCTTTTGCATATCTATATATACAAGCACAGCAGGTAAACTATAGAATGATGTCCAGACAGACTTAGAAGCTTATTACAAAAAAGGAACATCCTAGTGTTGGCATACTGGACAGTATTCTACTACAGGAGCAAGGTTTCAGGCAGGCCCTATTGACAATGCTGGAGCTAATAGAGAATACAATTATGGTAAGATGAAGACATTTCTTCTTTCATTATTGCTTCACATTGTCAATGGGATTCATTACTAATTGATTCAAAAAGCAGTACCCATGAAAAAAAACAGATAGGGGAGAATATTTTCCCATATGTCAGCCAAGAACAGGAAAAGAATTTACCTAACTGTCACCTGTAAAACTCTGCTACCAAAGGCCATCAGCTGAACTTGAACATCTACTCTGTAGTGCTTGGTGAATGTATGGATGGAGGACCATGTAGCTGCCTTGCACAATTCTAAGACAGATGCCATCTCCTTTCTCCACCCAGGAGTTGGCCATTGCTCTGGTGGAGTGGGCCTGATGAGAGGTGGAGGCCTCTTCTTTCTGTAGCATATGCCTTGGCAATGTATGCCCTCACCCACCTTGCCAGCATGATCTTGGAGGCTTTTTGTCCTTTCTTTGTCACTCCAAAAACAACAAACAACCTATCTGATTTCTAGAACTCAGCAGTCCATCTAAGGTATGTCCTAACTGCCTGTCACATAGCAACTAAAAACACACCTTGTAAGACAGCATGTATAGTGATACCGATGACAGAAGTTCAAATGGCTCTTTAAAAGAGCATTCAGGACCAGATTCAGATCCCATGGAGGAACAGAGGATTGGAATAAGAGATTGACTCCTGCTGACAGCTGATAGAAAATGAATAACTTCCCAGTTAGTCCCTAAGGATGATCAAAAGAGGCTTCAAGGGCCAAAACTTGACCTCTCAGGGTGCTCAATGCCAAACCGTTTCCCTCCTTCCTACAGAAAGTCTGAGATCTGCAGAATCAGCATTGAAGGCCAGATAGTTCTCTCTCTCTCTCTGTCTCAGGCTGAAAAGGTGGTCCGTACGCAAGCATAAGCTGCTGACGTGTATTTTTATGGCTGTCATCAGGTGTCCACTACCTTCTTAGAGAAACCATGTTTTAGGAATCTCCTCCTTTCAGGAGTCAGGCTGCAAGCTGCATTACCTACGCATTTGAATGCTGAATGGGACCTTAGGAGAGAGAAAGTGGCCAGTGTGAAGATGAAGCAGGGCTTGTTGAGCTAGGTTCATGAGGTCCAGGAACCATGGCCTTCTGGGCCACTCTGGAGCTAATGAAAGAAAGCTTCATCTTGAGTGCCTGATCTTGTGTAAGACCTTGGGAAGGGAGGCAGGGAGGAGGGCATATGTCCTGCTAAAATTTCATGCTTGTGACAGGTTGTCCACAGCCTCCACCTCTGGAGACCGGAAGCGGCTGAAGAACTGCTGCACTTGAGCATTCTCACTGGAGGGGCATAGGTCAATCTGTGGACTACTGAATCTTTAGCACAGAAGGTTGAACACCTCTGGGTTTAACATCCACTCACCTGGGTGGACATTCTTGTGACTTAGCCAATTGACCTGAATGTTCTGCTGCCCCATCAAGTGAACTGCTTACTGAGAAAGAAGGTTTTCTACTGCTCACAGCAGGAGATCGGTGGCTTCTTTTAGCATCTCTCTGCACTTTGTGCCTCCTAGATTGTTTATGTATACCACCATGACAGCATTGTCTGACCTTATTTTCACAGCTTTTGACTGCACCCAATTTTGAAAATAAAGGAGGTAGCGTGCACAGCCTTCATCTCCAGGACATTGATGTGTAAATGCTGTTCCTGCTCTGACCAAGTCCCCTGAATTGGAATGTGGTCCAACACTGCCCCTCAACCCAACAGGATGGCATCGGTTGTCAAAATCAACTCTGAGGGACTTCAAAGGAGAACTCTTGCACAGATTTTCCAAACTCACCCACCAACTCAGAGACTGCCACTGGGGTTGGGTGAGAAATTGGAATTCTGGCCTGACAGTCCTCTAAGGTCAGATCCCAGGCCAACAGCAACTTGATCTATAGGGGCCAAATATGAAGGTGAGCCCAAGAGACTAGCTCTATTTTTGCCATCATGAGGCCCAAAATCTGTAGAAGGCTGTTAGCTGAAGACAACAATTGGCTCCTCAGCCACTGAACCTCTTTAAACAGGGTCCCTTTCCTGGCTAATGAGAGGAAGACCCTCCCCATGTCCATCTTAAACACTACTCCCAGGTGCTCCAGGGTCTGAGATGGCTTGAGAAAGCTTTCTCCCAGTTTGCTTCCCAGACACAGGACTCCAAAGCCTGCAGAGCCCTGGCCTCTGACTTTGTCACCAATGGAGCAGACGGCACTCTAATGAGCATGTTGTCCAGGTAGTGGTAAACATGATGTCCCTTCTGTCAGAGCTGAGCCATCAGGACTATGAGAACCTTTGAAAGCCCTGGGGCTGTTGCCAGCCCAAATGGGAGTGTTGCATCAGGACGGTGAATCTCAGGAACCTCTAATGAGACTGCTAGATGGGAATATGGAGAAATGCATCCCTTAGGTTTATGGATGGTAGATAATACCCCTGCTGGACAGCCTGGATAATTGAATGTAAAGACTCCATCTCAAAGGCTGTGTGGTGAAAAACTTGTTTAGGTGTTTCAGATCCAGAATAGGCCTGAAACTCCCCAACTTCTTGGGATCCACAAAATAAATCGAGTAGAATCCCTGGCCTTGTTTGCTGGGAGGCATTGGAACTATTTCCCTATCTGTGTGAGGTGGTCCAATGTCTGCAGTACTGCTTGCCTCTTCATGGTGTCCTTTGATACAGGGAACAGCAGAAAATGCCCCTTTGGTGGAATGGTCAAAAACTCTATTACATAACCTAAAGCCAGAATCTCCAGAACCCAAGCATCTGATGTTATCTGGGCCCATCTTGTGTAAAAATCATGCAGTCTTCCACCAAGGGAAGGAAGACAGAGATGGACCCATGTACCCTCATTGTGAGGTGTCCACTTTTGTCCTGGGCCTCTGTTGCATCTTCTGGCAAGGACTCCTCTGCTACTATTGCTCTTGAAACCAGAATAGGGTCCTTTGCTCCTCTAGTTTCTGAAGTTTCAAAGGGCAAAACCCCACCCCAACACTGCCTTCTGTTGGCCCCTCCTTGATCTTTTGGAGTTGAACCAGCCCTTTGTTGTTGTTTTGACACTGGAAGGTAGCCCTTTCTACCCTGGATATCCTTCAAAATATCAACCAGGCCAGAACCAAACAATTAGCCTCTCTCAAAGGCTATGTTAAACAGCTTAGTCTTTGATGCCTGATCAGTGATACATTTTCAAAGCCACACACCTTGCATAGTGGACACAGTGTGATAAAGTGGAGTGAGCTGACATGCATAAGTTCTCCACTGTGGCATCCCTTGAAAGTGGAGGCCATGAATAGCAACTGCAAAATGTTCACCCCCTCCAAATCTGGGGAACAAAGCTGCCCAGGGTCATAACCCACATGTTTAAGGCTCTGGCAAGAATGAAGGAGGCATAGGAGGTGCGAAGGCTTGTGCCATTGGAGCAAAGGCTCTTCTACATGAAGTCTCCACTCACCTGTCCTGTGAATCCACTAAGGCAAAAGACCCTTCAGTTGGTGTAGTGGTGTGTCTGATGGAATTATTTACAACTTTATTTGCCAGGGGATGGGTTTCCCACTTGCTGGTATTTTCTTCCAAAAAGGGAAGCATACATACCTTGGGTTTTGGGATATTATTCCCTGGTCTGCATCTGCCCATTCTTGTTCAGTAATCTGGTCAATGTGAATAAAATTTGGAAAACACTTTGGCATGCAGGAGGATGCAGACAGGATAGGATTTATATCTAATGCCTCCATGGATTGCACCTTCTTCAGCTGTAATGTCCTACAAGCCTCAGTTTTCAGATAGGATAAGGATTTGGTATCAGACAGGGGAGGATAGGAGTCCAACTCTTTGGCTCTGTCCACTCCCTTTCTCCTCCTCCTCATCCTCCTCACAGAGTTCATCCTCATAATCATCAAGTACCTTCTTGGTTCTAGGATTTCCAAGATCACCGATGTCCTCATCCTGACCCTCTGTTTGGTGAGGGTTGGGGGTCTACCTGAAGATCCATATTGCCAGACTTGTCCTGCTCCAGCACACCTGGAAGTGCTTGTGTGGGTCCCCTCTGACCTGAGTGTCCTAGTTTGTGGTCAGGTGTCTAATGGGATGTCCTGCAGAACACTGGGGCCCAACAACTCTCCTAAAAGCAACAAAAAGATTTACAATTCTGCTTTGCTACTGCCAGCTGGTACACCAGGTGTAACCCTCCCAGCTTGGAGCTCCAACTGGGTGACACTGTAAGACACATATTAGCCTAAGTAACACAGTGGTGGAAATAGAAACCCATTAAGAGAGGATCGCATTACCCTTTTTCAGGTCTTACATTGTTTGAACACTAGAGGTCTCCGACAAGCCATGGTGCCAAAACACTAGTCATAGAGATGTCCAAAAGGCAGAATAAAGTTGACAAACACTGTCTGAAGAGACTCAATATAGTGTAGGAAAGGAGGAATACTGTCGCAATCCCGCCTTTACTGTGGGGAAAATACAGAAGTACAAAATGTTCCTACCAGCAGAAGCTTCAACAGTTATAGGAAAATTATCACTCCAGTCAGCCATGCTGAAACTGAGAAGAAAACAGAGCCACTGTGTGTAGCACTAGAAAAAGTGCAGGCACGTGCATGCTCTTGAGAAAGTGCATGTGCGTGATGTCACAATGCTGTGCACAATGTCAACACACCGTGAGGGCACACCCAAGCACAGGTGTGTGAAAGACACTGTGGCTGGAGAAAGCTTCTGAATTTCAACACAGTGCTAGCCCAATGGACTGGGCTCAGAAAAATGGCAGGAAAGCCACGCAGCTCAATGGAGCCGTTGAAACCTGCCACACAGTCTGTGGAATAGAGCCTCCACAAAAGACTGCCTAAATGTCTCTGATCCTTTTCATAGTCTGTTTCCTGTCTCTCTCCTACCCCACCCTTTTTCTTGTTTTTTAAAAAAGACAGCAGAGAGTAGCTAAGCAAAAAAATTAAAGAAAATATCCTCAAACTGTAATCATTTAAAAGCACCTGATAACTTATTGAAAAGGCAAACAAACAGAAAAATAGTCAAACTATAAGCCTGGCGGGGTGGGGGGACCATGCCCAAAGATGGAAGGAAGACACCGGAATGCCCTAAAACAAACCCCAAGACAGGTACTTAACTGAGGTACTATGATTTCCTCAGGAGGAAAATCGGAGACCGCTAAAAACACAAACACCCCTGAATTGTTGTGGCAGACGTGACCCCTAATCTAAGCACAGGCAGTAGAAATGGAGAAAAAGTGGCAGTTTAGCCTATTTGAAATCTGCAGATTAACAGGCATGATTTCAAATTTAAGAGGTGCTCCCTGTCACCAGGCTTCAACCTGCTATGCAGAATTGTAGCCCCAAAGGTAGAGAGCAAAGTTTTTCCTTCTTCAGAGAAATGTGTAAGTTGTTTGCCTTCATTGACATAGCAGACTGGTGAGTTACTGCTGTCTGGAATGTTCAGGTGCCCAGGATTCTATGATTACAGCCTTGGCTATGCCTTTCCCTAGTGGGGTGCACATCACCCATTCATAATTAATCCCATTGAGAATGTGGAGTGCTACAGAAATTAACCATGTTGCGTGTTGCATAGCATTGTTGCAGGCACAGAAGCATGGAAAATGTATTTAACAATAGCAATTCTACTTTATATGTACTCCAATTAAATAAATAGAAATAATAGAGATACAGGAAGAATGTTGTGAAGCTACCATTACCTTATTCACCCCAAAATATTTTACTCCCAAAATGTAAATCCCGATTTTCTCCTCCAGGTTACTTAATGCCCATTTTCTTTTTCTTGTATTCACACTGGGAACTGACACAGAAATACTTCATTATTTAACAAACAGTAACAGAAAAAACAAAACAAGTTTTTATGCTGACTGCTGAATTCACTATGCAGAAATTACTTGTTAAGTATAGAAACCACTGTACATTAATACTTTTGTTTTATTCCTGAAGTAATTAAAGGCCCAATCCACAAAAGGCCAGAAAGCACACCTTGGGAAGTGGAACTCTGCACTTATTGATCAATCTGCTAGAAGTGTTTTCCTCAATTTTCAGGCACCTGTCCAAGGTCTCTCTCCCACACACAGACATTAGCGATGAGGGGCTGGGATGAATGAGGGCAAAGAGTTGAACAATGTCAGCCATCCAGTCAGATGTCCATCGCACCACCAGAATAGATCCCTTCTGTATGCAGAGCAGGAAATTGTGGGATCCCTTATCAATTACAGAAATATTTGATTTGTTAATTTAAATATGCTAAGTAATATGCAAAGTGCCCACTGTTCTCATTGGCAGCCTCGTGGAACTATACAGAACTTGTAGCAGCCACAGTAGGCTCCAGAGTTGGCACATTAGTGTCACAGGAGACTTGCAGCTGTGAGTTGAGTTTGTGGCAGCTTCGTTGGAGTGCATAATGCTACCAGCTTCTGCAAGACACACCTTTCCAACTTGCCTCCATGCTTGCTCTTGGACCTGGCCATTCACATAGATATGCATACAGCTCTGGTTCAGGTGCTGAGGTAGTGCCCATCCTGGACTGTGGATGTGCAGAAGTCTCCTCAAGTGCAGAGCAGGATCTCTGCACCCACAAACTCCCTATAGAATCCTATGCAGGTGTGCAATAACCTTTTTGGGGCTTTGGCCTTTATTCATTAGTGAAAGCAACTCCAGGGAAACATTAGCTAATTTGATAGTCAGGTGAAGTTGCTTCCTAAATCAGATTTTCTACTAGTGTGAAGGCAAACAGTAGCAACTCTAGCCTGAAAGTTTACTTGTTATCCTGCTTAGCTCTTGTGTGAAAACGGTACATGTTGCACTATTTCCAGAATTACTGGATGACTAGCAGAATGCTAATGGCCATTAACAGCCTGGCAGAATTGTCTGAAGGTATACTAATGACACTGCTTTGTTGAAAAGTAAAATTAACATTTGGACAAAATCAATATTTGGATGTACTAAATGTTGACTTAATATGTGTTATTAATTTTGTCAGCTTATTTTACTGATAAAGAATCTTTCTTTCCAGCTATATTGGGATCACTGCCAGGATTCTAGGAAGGCCGAGACAGCTGCCTGGAAGTGTTCATAGTAACAAACAGAGTAGCTGATGTTTCAGAAAGCCAATTGCTCTCTAAATCTAGCAACATACATTTTCCTTTGACTACACAGCAATCTGGTCAGAAGACCTACTGTTAAAGTTAGTAACTGATCAAAAATCTGAAATGCAGTAGGCTATGTTCTGTTTCTTATCAATGCCCACATTGCCTACCTTGTCTTGACAAACAATAAGATATCATGGGCAGGATTTTCCAATGCTTGTGAATGCCACATGCCGATGCACCGTACACGGCATGGAGCTTGTGGCATTCAATTACCGGCAATCAGGATTTTCTATCCCATGCGACAATTGCCACAAGTTATTCAACTTTTTGTGGGGCTGGCTTCCAGCAATCCCAAGGACCATTTTACTGAGCTTGTGCCAGACATGTGGCCAAGCTGCCTTAAATGTCAGTGTCAGTGGCTCAACAGGGAGCACACTTGCCTCTGAGGATGGGAGATCAAAAGGCTGTGGTTCTATCCCATACTAGGCACTTGGTTAATATCCCAATACTGACACTGTAGTGCAGCATGGGGGGTGCTGTACTCTGGAGGTGCCGCCTTTCAGATGAGACGTTAAACTGAGGACTGATCTGCCTGTTCTGGTGGTAGTTCAGGTGGATGTTAAAGATCCCATGGAACTTCTTGAAAGAGTAGGGGAATTTCCCGGTGCCCTGGCCAAATTTCCCCCATTCACTAAAAATACCACCAACAGCTTAATCTGGTTCAAGATCAGTTGACATTCATCTGTATCCCCTCCCGGGGTCTTGCCTGAAAATAAGCAGAATTTGTCTAGTGCACTTACCGGTCAACAAAACTAACAACAAAAAAATAGCGGGAACTGTCGCAACTGTGCCCAAGATTGTAAAATTGTAAAGTTGCAGTGAAGAGGTTTGGCACACCACCAGATCATAGTGCCATGGTGCAGGACTTGTCAAAGCCCTGCGCCATGCTTTGAAAATCCTCCCCATATTTTTATACACTCTTTAGAGTACTTCACCCAGTGCTTCAAAGATTTACACACTTTCTGTGACCATTTTCAGGTGTGTTTATCCTCAGCATTGGCCTTCCAAAAGTAAAATAGCACTTCACTTTTCCTCAGGTCAACTATGACAATAACCATGTGTGACAAACCCACCTGTTTGGGCTCCAACTGGTGCCCCTCTTACAACTGGCCACTGCAGACCTTCACTCATGTTTGTCCTTCACTGTGTCCTTGTGCCCACACTTGTCCTCCTGCAAAGGTGGCTCAACCAGACACCTGGACTCTCTGAGCCCACTCACCAGTCCCCTGGATCAAGTCAAGGCTGACTGCTTGAATTCCAGGTGAATTATAGGTTCTGCTTTAATATACATCACTCCTTTCTGTATATCAGGAAGGAATGTGTTTCCCAAATTGCTTAAACTAGATTTCCCATGCTTCTTCAGAATGATGGTTATCTCAGAAATTCACAAAATATATGCCTTTTATTAAAATGCACAATCATTCTATATACTGTGTTAAATGAGAACTACATTATTTACACAATATAACAGCATCAGCTAAAATAGAACAACGTTGCTTATAGGAGAAATCATTGAAGATACTAGGAGTTAAACCACTGAAATGCAAACCTAGCTTTTCTATAGCTAGGTCAAACTTGCAGGTGAAGATATGGAAACAGTACTATCTGAACATTAACCACATCAGAGTTCCCCACTTCCCATCTCATACCATTGGTCAGCCTGTCGACTACACACTGACCCCTCCTTCTCTCTTGGTTCACAGTGTGGTCCTCCTTTTATAGAGAAACTCCATTGTGTTTCAGTACACATCTTTTTTTACCCTTTTCATTAGGCTATTTGTCTCACTAACAAAACTATTTTGTTTTAAACAGGATTATACAGGCTTTTGCTAGAACCCAGACCCTCACTATGTTCCCATCATTAGGAAAATTTCAGTTACCATGTTTTGTCAGTAAACAAATATAATCAGATAGCCCTCCAGTTTGCTATGCTTTCGGCATCAACTGTTTGTCAATAGTTTCCCTATCCCAGGCTTGCACCCTGCCAGTAGACCCCCAGGAACACATACACTTTATTACCCAAATGACAGTCCCTATAAACCCTGAGATAAACAGCAGGACCATTTGGCCACATGTGAAACTTATAGAATTTGGCCTAGCTGGCCTCCCAGTAATTTTGGGATATGTTAACCAGTCTGCCAATTCACTGTATTAAAACATTAGTATACATTTCTGCCACATCACCCTTCACAAGCCCAGTGCTGGCACTGTATGACAACATCATGTTGTGATTGCATTGGCCATGCTATGCCATTTGACAGGATAGTCCATCAGCATTCACATTTGTGAGCCTTTCTTATGTTGTATGTGCATATTCTATTCTTGCAGTGCTAAGCACCAGTGCAACAGCTTAGCGTTCTGACCAGTTATGCACTGTGGCCATGTTAGTAATTATGGTCCCTGGCCACCATAAATTCTCTGCCATACAAGTATTCCTGAACCTTTACAATGCCCAAAAATATGTTCAGACATTCCTGCTCTATAATAGCATATGTCTTTAACTTTCAACAGTTTTTATCATTCAACATCAAGTCATTACAAAACAATATATAAAATATAAAAAGAAAAAATCTAAGCTAATATATGATACGATTTCAAGTCCATTTCTCCTTATTAAAAACATTTACATTTCAGCATTTGAACAAAAATAAAATGCACAAGAAACATGAATAAATTGCAAGAGTTTAGGAGGAAGAGGTCCTCAGTAAAACCTGCAAATTGACTGGATGAAATAGGACTCATCTGGGTTCAGATCTGGTTACATACACTCCCATCTGAGTTACTGTGACTTGTAGTCCCAAAAGTTTCAAAATAGAAAATAAGGATGAAGAGAAAAAAAAGTGGGGTGCAAGAAGCCAATTAAGGCAAAAGGGCATTTCCATCCTACAGTCTTCCAAGCAGATTATAATTATAATTACATAGTACAATCAGAGGACCTTAATTGGTTTAACGCACATACAGTTGGCTGATCCATACTGAAAATCTTATACGTTGAGGGTATGCACAAATTTGAGAGACAATACAGTATTGCCATATCAGTAGAGTTAACCACATTGACTACTGTATATCATCAAGAGTAAAACAGGGGTTAGCCTATACTGGCCCAATCAGAACACTCTTCCACTGTGATATAATGGACATATGCACAACCTGCTTTGGATCATCATATTCCTCCATTCCACATTTATAGAATCCCAAAGCTACACCTGGTCTTTTTGTTTAAAATGTACATAATTTGCTTTCTGCTTTATGTACTGTAGTTCCATCCTAAATCTAGTCATTATATTTCAGTTATGTGGATTTGAAAGGTGTGATAAATAAAATTCCACTCCATATTGAATCTTACACTATCTATACAATTTCAAGGTGCCAATTTTAGACAAGTACTGATTAACTGCAATATCCCACCTCCACATGTACTGAGTTTGGGACAGACAGAATGTATCATAATGTTTTATTTAAAATGATTTTCCATAATGCAACATTTGAAAAGATGCAAATTTCAGCTGCATATAAAATTCCATCTTAATTTCCATGTCTAGTACTGTAAGAACTCCATTAACTGTACCATTTTCCAATTTATAGTTACATTTCTTAAATGCATTGAACGTGTTAGTCATTCTAATTTTTAACAGATTTAAATGTTTTGACAATGAAACACTATCTGTGAACCTAACCCTAAGTAATCATAATAGTTCTTTGTTTCAATGTGAAATGTTCTCAATACAATTTTGGCTTTTCTTTGTTCTTTACCAAAGACCACAAGTGTGCCTTACTTTTATTTATACACAAGGCATTTTCAGTACACAGTTTAGCGTAAAAGTTTCAATTTCCTCTGAAGGCCCATCATGGAAGTAGATAATACAATATCATCTGCATATGCAAGCAAGCTTAATGGGCTTATTAGGTAGTTTTGAAGAATGAAAGTCAGACTTGCAAAGTTGTGTAATTACTGAAACAATATATAGACTGAACAACAAGAAAGCCAATATACACCCTGTTGAACACCAAGATTTGTTTGAATTTGCTTAGTTAAATCACCAAACTGATTGTACTATACCTGTACCCATGTATCCTAATGTAACCTTATTAATATATCCAATAGATAAAGGTCGATACCAAGCAGCCATAATTTTTGCCAAAGAATCTTTTGACTGATGCTATCAAAAGCTGCCTTAAGATTGATATAGCAGCACCTGTTTTGCACCTGGTCAGAAGTCAGGAGAGAGAAACCCCGAGAACAAGTATGGAGGGCAACCCACCTCCCGAACCCCCATACAGTGACCAGGTTCCACAACCAACACCTCAGTCTTACGGAGTTCAACTTCAGCCAGCTCGATTCCATCCACTCCTGGTTTCTTTAGACAGCTATTAATGACGAGAGAGCTCTATCCTGGTCGGGCGTGAAAGAAAGGCAGAGCTGGGTATCATCGGCATAGCAATGAAACCTCAGCCCATACCTTCTTACAATGTCTTCGAGGGGTCCTTGTACACTGCGAACAACATGGACGACAAAACTGAACCCTGAGGGACCCCACAAGACAGAGAAACTGGGTCTGATGAAAACACCCCAGATACCACTCTCTGAGTTCTTCCAGTGAGGAACGATGTAAACCATCTGAGGACTGTTCCCGTTAGTCCACAGATGGCTAAGTAACACCCATGGTCCACTGTGTCAAATGCTGATGAGAGATCCAGAAGAACCAAGATGGAGTGGCTCTTCCGATCTCTAGCCATCAGGAGATCATTGAGCACCTGAACCAGTGCTGTCTCTGTACTGTATCTTTCGGAAACTGGACTGGAGGGCTCATAGATGTCATGGATGGTCAAATGAGTCGTCCAGTTGTGCTGACACTACTTTCTCAATCACCTTCCCTAAAAAGGAAGGTTAGGATTAGCCTGTAGTTAGCGTGGCAGTTTGGATCCAAAGTAGCTTTCTTCAAAAAGTGGTATCACTATCGCCTCTTTCAGAGAGTTAGAAACCTCCAGATTCCAAGGAGCACCAAACTATCTGCGCTAGGACCGAACCGATGACATCAACACAACCCAAAATCAGAGAAGTTGGTCCAGGATCCAAACTACAGCATGTAGGGCGACACCCTGGATGATCCGCATGACATCCATGAAGTTGGGGCGGCTGAAGGTACTCCAGGAAAACCGAGGAGCAATGACCTCATGCTGATCAAAAGCAACACCAAGAGAGTGCACTGGTTGGAGCACTGCCTGATGCCGACCACCTTAGCAGCAAAGAATTGAGCAAGATCATTGCACTCTATTTGCAAACACTTTTCAAACTTGAAAACAGGCTGGGTTGCACAGTCTGTCCACAGTTTGGAACAGCTGAGCTGGTCGATTCTGAGCTGCCACAATCTCCTGGATAAGAACTCTGCCTTCTTACAGGTGATTGTGGATTGATAGACTTGATAATGGTCCATCAATCTAAGGTGGTCGACATCAAGGCAGATTTTCAGCAATGCTCTAGCCTTCATCCTGTCATCGATCTCCTCAAAACCCCGTCAAACCATGGGGATCGAGGCAAAGGAAAGAGGACAAACTCGGACTGGAGTAATAGCATCTAGAGCCTTCAAGATGGCCAATTATAGGCCATGATGAGGGTCTCTGATCATTGCTTGCCACAGAGAGGGATGATAGGTCAAGCACCGCAGATAGGCTCTGAGAACTTATGTCTCATAAAGGGCAGTACCTGACCATCTCCACAGGGGAGGCCTACGAGGGGTGCTAAACTAAACCCCACAGGGTAGTGATCAGACCACACAACTGGTTCCACCCCAAATTGGAGGCTTTGATCCCTAGGAGGAAACCAAATCAAGAGAGTGTCTGTGTTTATAAGTAGCAGTGGTAACCATCTGTGAAGGCCCAGAGATGTCATTAACTGGAGGAAGTGCTGTCCAAATTGTGAGTTTGTTGTCGATCCAGACATTGAAGTTGCCCAGAACCATCAGTCTGGGTGACTCAAAGCGTCATGTCGACGACAAAATCTGCCACTTCCTGAAGGAATCATTTCACATCATCGGGTGGATTTGGTAGATTTAGGGCGATCCGACAACCTACATCTGCTACTATTGTACACTCAAATGACTCTGCTTCCTCAACTAGTACACTCATGAGGTTCAGTTCAGTCTTAAAACAGACTAGAACCCCCAATCCAATGATGGATGGTGTATCACAGTACTCGGTTGGAGTTAAAGCTCCAAAATGGGGCCAGAATTTTCATCCAGCCAGGTCTCAGTGTTGCAGTCCAGGTCCACTGTTTCAACAAGATCTGCAATAATTGCAGTCTTGTTTTAATGAACCTGGCATTTGCATAACACCATCCGAGTTGGACGAACCTCTCGGGCCGCCTGAACCGTCTGCCTACCATAGTCGGAGTGGTCTTTCTCCTCATACTCAGTCTATAATATTGACTCTCATTTCCTTCCCCAGGAGATCTGCTGCTGGCCAAGCAGCATTTTCAGTCACTTCTCTAAGCTCTCATCTCTCTTCCCTGTCCTTTTGCTCTGCCATCTCACCCTATTCCATTAAGTCTCTCCATCATAACTTCATAAAAACATAGAAAACAGAATCTGATGGCAAAAGGAGGCAAAGGTTCAGTGAGTCTGCCGGCCCTGTGCTAGCCAACTCCACTGAACTACTTTTCTGGTGGCTGCTACCCTCCTCCTAATCCCCACCCCAAGTCCTTGAGTTCCTCCTTGCCCTGTCCCAGCTGTGTTTAAACATTTTAGTGCAGCTGCCCCCATTACTTCAGCCAGCAGTCTGTTCCATGGTTTCACCACCCTCTCAGTGTAGTAGTACAAACTTTATTGATCAACAAAAAGTCTTTACAATTCATTCAACATTAATAAAAGCATTTCTTAGAGTATATATTCATGAAATCACAGTACCCCATACCCTTAAAATGCCACTTTTAGAAAAAATTGATCAGTATATCTGATCAAGCAATTTTATATTACATGCTTATGGAGAAAATCAACTATACAGTACACAATTGTGACAACATATCTATATACTATAGTTATACATAATATCTATATAGTTATACACAAAAGTGTTAGTAGGGAGGATGCAAGGAACTATAGGCCTGTCATCTTCACCTCAGTAGTGGGTCAGATCTTTGAGGCACTGCTTAAAAAGAATAGTAGTACATTTGAAGTCCAGCAGTGCCCAGGATCTGAGGCAACATGGTTTCTAGAAGGAAGGTCATGAAAGATGAATCTGATAGATTTTTTGACTAGGTGACAAGGGAGGTAAATCGGGGGCAGTAGATGTCACTTACCTTGATTTTAGCAAAGCCTTGACACTGTCTTATATAAAAGGCTGCTCAAAAAATGAGTAGTTTGGGCATGGGGCACAAGGTGGTAAACTGGGTTAGGAACTGGCTAATGGACAGGAGGCAGAGGGTGGTGGTAAATGGGTTACTATCAGGGAGAGGAGGGTGACCAGCATGGTACTGCAGGGATTAGTTCTTGGTCAGTCCTCTTTAATGTCTTCATTAGTGACATTGCAGTAGGACTGGGAAATATCTGCCTGTTGCGGATAACACCAAGATCTGCAACAGGGTGGATACTCAGACAGGTGGAGAGAATGAGGAGGGACCTGGGAAGCTTGACAAATGGTCTGACGTGGGCAACTGAGGTTCAGTTCCAAGAAGTGCAAAATAATGCATCTGGGAAGTGGGAACCCTGTTGAAAGCTACAGGATGGAGGGAGTTGCTGTCGATCACCAAGGAAGAAAGGGACCTGGAGTTATCATTTCTGATTACCTAAACATGTCTAAGTAGAATACAAAGGCTGCAAGGAGGACAGGTGTCATGCTGGGTGCATAGGTAGAGGTAACATTAGCAGAAGGCAGGAGGTAGTGATGCCATTGTACAAAATGCTAGTGAGGCCTCACCTGGAGTATTCTGTGCAATTCTGGAGGCCACACTTCATCAGGACATTGACAGGCTGGAGGCAGTCCAGAGAAGGGCAACTAAAATGGTACAGGGCTTGCACCAGAAAACATATGAGGACAGGCTAAAGGACCTCAGTATATACTCTCTGGAGAAGAGGAGGGATCAGGATGACATGATTGAAACATTCAAGTACCTTAAGGGCATAAACAAGGTGCAGGAGGGAGAAATCTTCCAATATAAAGAGATGTACAAGAATGAGTGGGCATGATATGAAATTGGAAGATGGCAGGCTGTGGGGAAATGTGAGGATGTTTTCTTCATGGAGAGGTGGTGGACACATGGAATAGACTGCCACAGGAGGTGATGGGGCAGACACAGTGGAGGTTTAAACATGCATGGCACAAGCATAAGGGTACCTTAGAAGTGGGAAAGTGGGGTGAAAAGCCATTGACCAGTTAGGGCAGAGGCCACAAACTAGTGTAGGGCTTTGGGCAGACTGGATGGGCCTGGGCGTCCTTATCTGCCAACGATTTCTATGTTTCATTGTTGTTTCTATAGTAGTGATGTCAATCTCTTTCATTTTCTGTTGTCTTATTTAACTTATTTGGAAGAAATAGTTTGCCAGTCTGTCTCACGGAATAGTCATCCTTCGTGCTGAGAAGAATATCTGTCATAAAACTCTTATCAAAATTATTCCAATCATTCACCATGGGAGTAAGCCAATGAATTCTGGTAGTTTTCTATACCATTTACAATCCCACATAGTGTGATGTAGATCCTCCTTTTCTCCTACAGTACAGAAACACTTTTGTGATGTGAGTGGAGTTTATTAAATCTTGCTATAAGAATATTGCTATCTAAATATTCAAGCTTGTACCTTGAAAAGGCTTTTCTCAGATGTCTATCCAGATAGCATTTAAAACCATATAGACCTTGGTGCATTACAAACCATGGTGAGATTACATTTATTATCTTCCCAGTGTTTTGTTTCACGGAGACACTTATAAGGAAGCCTATCCTGGGACATTCTTGTTATTTTAAGCCAATAATTTGTTTTCCTAGTCTCCAACATTGCCTGTATATTAACAAGACCTAATTCAGAGCATATTTATGAATCTGGACATGGTACCCTATACCCAGAGTAGTTCTTAATACCTTATACATCGGACTAGTCAACTTATCTGTTTTTTGTGTTTTTTTTTGCATTTCCATATTTCCATTCCATATAGAAGTTGTGAGAAACATTTCACTTTCACTGCCATTACTAATGGTCTTACTGTATTACCCCATATAGCACATTAAATTTATTTAACCCCTTGGCAGTCTGTTTGGCCTGTTCTATAAGGGATTTCAAATGTGTAGTCTATACTACAATTGAAGTAAAGGTGATTCCCAAATATGTTTAATTATCTGTGCTAATTTGTTTGTGCTCACCCTTACCACGACCCTGCTGTTTTCCTCTGACCCAAAATCATTGTCTTTTTTGTATATTTATTTTTAATTTTAGGAAAGGCTTGGTGCCTTTTTCAAACCAACAAGCACTGGAGCCCCAAGGGTACTCAGTTAGCGGAATTCAGAAAAAGGGAGAAATTGGGGCTGAAAATCCCACCCTACCTTCTCCATTAATTAAATAGGCTTCTGGGCACCTCCAGAGGAGGCTACAATCACTGGGGAGAAGGAGGGTAGTTGTCTACAGTAAAGGGGAGAGATCACTGAGGAATTTGCTTGGGATACAGAAGGAGTGAAACAGAGAATAATTGACTTTCTAAAAGTGACTTTTTATAGTTATATCGCTTTTATCTTATAGCAAAGTGACTTTATATTCTTAAGGTTTCTTTAGAACTTTACAAGGTAGTCTGTATTATGCAAACAGAAGGGGAAAAATAACGGTACATACTCTAAAGGGTTATATTATTGGTTTTCTAAAAAGTGGCTTTTATCTAGTTCTGTTGTTTTTGTCTTATAGCAAAGTGACTTTATATTGTTATAATTTCTTAGAAAATTACAAGGTAGTCTGTATTATGTGAACAGAAGGGTAACAAGAACTGGTACTTACTCTAAAGGGTAGTGATTGCATGTGGCTGTAGAAAGGGAAACTGAAGGGTACAGTACTTGCTGATTCTGTGACTTTTATTATCCAAGGGGTATATTTCGATTATTTTAAATACTAACAAGATCAAATGGAAGGACAGAGGAGTTGGAGAGGTAGCCTGGGTGGGATCTGGCTGGTCTGGAGTGTAGTCTCCGGGCTATTGGGGCATGGGGACTCTTTGGGAGAGTGGTATGGTATAGTGGGTGTGGGGCGGCCATGGTACTGGATATAGTAAGGAGGCTTGGTGGGGCTGCGGTGTGCAGACAGATTCACATCTAAGGGAGGAGGTGGGGTGGTTGAGGTGGGCACTAAGCAGGGCAGGGAGAAAGGAAGGGGAGGAATGGAGGAGGTCCTAAGAGAACAACAGTTGAGAGGTGTGAAAAGAGAGAACATAGGGTGTTGCTGCAAGACAGATCATAGGTGGTGCTGCAAAGGATTAGGGACAGGTATAAAGAAAGACTTGAGGACAGAGGGAATGGAGGAGGTCCAGCAGATGCACAAGAGGGGTGAAAGGAGAAAGGGGAACACAAGGGGGGCCAAAGGTGGCTTAAGTACAGGAGAAGAAGAGGACAAGAGAGGTCAGGGGGAGTGGCAGGAGGTAAGATAAAAAGCAAAGCAAGCACCAACAGGGAAGGGACAGAAATTAGGAGTGGGCTCATCAGACAGCAGGCTGTGTGAGCAAGGGTGCAGAGCAGTAAAACAGATCGCACCCCTGGGACACTGAGGAGGATGACAGCAAGGATAGTGGCTGTGAGGGAGTCATAGGGGAGGAGGAGGCTAATACGAATGTTTGGGTATAAGGGATGCACCTTTGAGAAGGAACCTGGGAAATAGCCAAAAGAGTAAGAGGAGGGGATGAAAACACTCTCAGGGACGCAGTGCACAAAAGAGACAGGGGAAGACTACAGAAAGCTCAGAATGGAAAGGATCAACAGAGGGGAAGGGAGGTGCCCATACACAGAGGGATGTGACAAATAGAGAGGAAAAAATAGAGCAAAGGGAGGAGTCAGAGATTGCAAAAGGAGGTTAGGATAATTGGGACCAGGGGTGACACTGGTGGGGAGGAGAGTAGTGATGTAGTACGGGGAGAGCAGAAACTAAGGGAAGGAGATGGACAAATGGAAAATGGAGTGGGGGGTAAATGGGATGCCAGGAATGGCATGTAAGCTGGAAAACTCAAAGTACAAAAAGGAAAGGAGTAGCAGGGTAGTGGTCATAGGGAACCCAGTACTAAAGGGAATCAGATGGGAGAGAAGGGATCCAGAAACAGTGCCATTTGGGTTGAGTAGTAGCAGGAATGACAGCACTAGAGGTGAGCACAATATACCCTCATGGGGCAAACAGCGAGATGGGAGAAACATGGTGTTCACTTTAGGGGCACCAATGATCTGGAGGGAATAGTCTAAAGGAGGTGCAGGCACGGTACAGAGAGCTTGCTAAGTTATGCAGTAGTACGGGGTTTCACTCTATTGCTTTCCTCGTACTGCCTGTGCCAAGAGCAAAGCACATCAAGGAAGCAGAGGATTTTAACATTTAATCAATGGCTGGGGTTGGTGCAAGCAGATGGGGTTTGGGTTAATGGGTGACTGTGGATCAATGTGGGAGGATGGGAGCCTTTTGCCCTGGACAGACTGCACCTGAGCAGAGAGCAGAAGTACTAAAGGGGAAGTTAGGGATTTTACAGAAAAATGTATAATTTAAACTGAATTCAGGGCGGGATGAGAAAGGGCCACTAAAGAAGGCAGGAGAGCTGGAGGCTATCAGCCCCCAGAATGGAGATAAAAGCAAGGAAAAGAAAAGATTAGAAGGGAGAGCAGGAGGTGGGGTACATAGTAGAAGGGATTATCAGCCAAGGCGAGGAGTCTGGGGAACAAAATGGTGGACTTGGAGACCATCGTGGTGGATGAGGGGTTGGACATATAGCGAAATGAGGCATGGTGGACAGAACATCATGCCTGGGAGACAGTTATCCCAGGCTATAGTCTGTTTAGGAAGGACAGGGCTGGAAAGAGGGAGGGGTGGCATTATACATCAAAGATGACACTAGGGTGATGGAAAGTCAGCAGGAGGAGGAAGGGATGCTGACCTCATGTGGGTCACTAATTAGATAAACAGACTGGTGAATCATTGAGGTTGGGGGTGGTTTACAGACCTCCTATACAGGGTGAGAAGGGACTAGCTCATACAGGTGATTACAAAGATGGCTATCAAGGAGGAGCTTCTACTACTGGGGCACCTTAACCTCCCTGACGTGGACTGGGAGATCCCCGCCACTGTATCAGCTAGGGTAAGAGGATCCTTGAGGCGTACAAGGTGTGTTCATCCAACAGCTGGTTAAAAGTCCACTAGAGTGATACATTGCTGGATGGGTCCTCACAAATGGGAAAGTGTGGAGGAGGTGGTGGTGAATGACATTCTAGGTACTAGTGATCACAGAACTGTAAGGTTCAGGGTAAAAACAGGGAGGGAGGCAATTGGGACTTGAACGAGGGTGATGGACTTCAGAAAGATTGACTTTCACAGAATGAGGAAGATATTGAGGAAGAAATGGCAGGGAAGGGGTATGGGGATATGGGTACCTGTCAAAGGAGGTACTGAAGGCCTCTGAAAGTTGCATTAAGAAGGTGAGGAAGAACAAAAAAGAGGCCACTCTGGTTTACAAGGGAGGTGACAGGGGCAGTCAAGGAAAGGAAAGGACATTCAAAGTATAAGATGACACTAAGTGGGAGGACAGGTAGACTTATAGAGTAGAGGATGGTTGCAGGGCAGAAGATAAGGAGGGCTAAAGTGGACACTGAGGAGAAAATTGCTAAAAATTCCAAAAGGGGAGATAAAACCTTTTAGGTATGTGGGGGAAAGGAGGAAGGCAGCAGGTAGTAAGGTTGCAGGGAGGGAAGAATATAGCTGGAAGCTTTTAAGAAAGCAGATGTGCTGAATAGCTACTTCTGCTTGATCTTCTGAAGAGAGGAAGGCAGGGGACCAGAGCTGGATAAGAGTGGTAGGAAAGGCAAAAGGTGGATCCTAGCATGATCAGCATAGACAGGGTAAGGGAGGAACTGGGCAGGTTAAAGGTGGACAAGGCAATGGGGCCAGATGGCTTGCACCGGTGGGTACTCTGTGAACTGACAGAAGATCTGGCAGCCCCACTGACAAGACTGTTGAACTTGTCCCTGGATGCAGGGTGTGTGCCAAGGGACTGGAGGTGGCGGATGTGGTGCCATTGCACAAGGGGCAGTAATAAGGTGGCAGAGAATTATCACTCAATCAGCCTCACCTCGGTGGTGGGCAAGGTGATGGAGGCACTAATAAAGAAAGGGTGGTAGACTACCTGGTGGACAGAGGACTACAGGATTAAAGGCAGCATGGCTTCATGAAGGGAGTTCATGCCAGATGAACCTGATAGAGTTCTTTAATTGGGTGATGCAGGTGGTTGGCCAGGGTGGGCTGTGGACTGGCCTATCTGGACTGGAGAAACATGAACTGTGATAAAACTTATGATGTTTAAGCTTAATTCCTAGGATTATGTCCTCACATAAATGAAGTTTATTTAAATGTAATTTATTGTTTTAGTAGTCACAGTCAGAAACAGGAAGAAAACGGTGGCTATTTTTGTAAAAGCATTTTCTAACTATAGTGGCTGCAGCAACATACTAGAGGATCGCAGGGAAGGATTATCATCTCTGCACACCATGCCAAGCAAGACTAGTACTTGGTGATACAGATTTGTATTAGGATAGATTATAGAACATAGAAAATGTTTAAATATGTCTACACACAAATGTGAGTACTCTAGCAAGATAAATGGTACACCTTGGGCACCTAGTGGTGTGAGTGAAGTATAACACTGATTATATTTTTGTTAAAAGCAGATTATGAAGAAAATATAATAAGTATATATCAATATGCATTTTACATATGTCTAAATATAGATCCACTACCTTGAAGAAGCCTTTAATAGGCTAAACATTGGTTTAATAGTATCTGATTGAAAACAGAGATGAAAATAAAAATAAACATTTTGAATTTTACATGGCGTGGCTGGCTACTTCTTTTCCTTCTTCATTGAATTTGCCCACCGGCCCTCAACTCTATGAACAGTATACAATTGAAGTAAACCTACACACTCTCTTCTCTTTCAAATTTCTATCTGGACTTTAGCAAAGCCTTGACACAATCCCTCACAGAAGACTAGTAAATAAACTGGAAAGCTTAGGGTAGGACAGAAAATAACTAGGTGAGTGGAAAACTGCTTGGCAGCGGTGTGGTGGTAAATAGGGTGCATTCCATGGTGAGGGGCGAATGACTGGGGTGCCCCAGGGGTCAGTACTGGGACCCTCCTTTTAATATATTCATCAGTGATATTGCAGACGGGCTGGAGGGAAGGGTGTGTCTGTTCATGGATGACATGAAAATCTGCAATAAGGTGGACATCCCAGGGGTTTAGGCCAAGAAGCATGACTTGAGGATTGTGGAGGGTTTTGGAAACTTGGCAACTGAGTTCAATGACAAAAGTGTGCTGTGATGCACCTGGGGCGTAAAACCCATGAGTAGCTTACACTCTAGGAGGAGAAATCAAAACAACAGAGCAGGAGAGGGATCTGGGGATCATAATATCAAGTAACCTTAAGGTGGGTAGTTAGTGCAGCAAGGCAGTGGGTAAGGTAAATGGAATGTTGGCATGCAATGGGATGGGCATAACTAGTAAGAAGAGGGAGGTGCTGATGCCTCTTTACAAGGCCATGTTGAGGCCACACCTGGAGTACGGGATCCCGCTCTGGAGATTGCACCTACGCAAGGACATTGATGTGATTGAGAGGGTTCAGAGAAGAGCAACTAAGATGGTGCATGGTATGGGGAAACCATATGAGCAGAGATGGAGGGAATTGGACCTGTACCCATTAGAGACTAGAAGGAGAGGCGGGACATGATTGAAACTTTTAAGTACATGAAGGGGATCAATAAGGTGAAGGAGGAGATACTTCAGAAGGAAGGAGGGGCTATAACTAGAAGAGATAGCCTAAGATTGAAAGGAGGAAGATACAGAAGCAATGTAAGGGGTGATTCTTCATGGAGAGGGTGGTGGAGGCATGGAATAAACTACCAGAGGTGGTGATGGGGGCTGAAATGGTGGAGGGATTCAAGAGGGCATGGGACAGACATATGGAGTTGAGAACTGGGGAGAAGGGAGGGCCTGTAACAGTGGAGATGAGTAAGGAGAGGATAAGTGCAGACTTGATGGGCGATAAGGTCCTTTTCTGCCATCAGATTTCTGTGATTCTTTGACTCCAAATGTAATAAGTACAGCTGTTTTGTAAACCACTTTTGTTAATGACATCAAATTATGTCATCAGCATAAGCCAATACTGTACATATATAATCCATTACTTTTGGGAGTCAGCATTAAGAGTTTCAATCTTCTCAAGAAGCCATCAATATATAGACAAGAGAGGGCCAGTGCCGAGATGCAGCCTTGGCATACTCCTTTATTAGTATTACATTTTTGAAACCTTCCTTTTCATACCAGTTCTAATGTTGGCCCAGGTGTTACTATATAGGTGGCAAATAACCCCACCAGAGGTGGATCAATGCCTCTTTCCAGCATTATGGCCCATAGAGTTGGTCTATCGATCATATCAAAAGCAGATGAGAATTCCACAATGGCTATGTAGATTTTTGTTTTCTTAACAATACATATTCTCAATTAGGTGGTACAATATAAAACAATTATTTACTGTAGAATATTCATTTCTGAATCCAGCCTATAATTCTGAAATGCCACCCATCTGTTTAATCTGGGTTTTAATTTCTCAGTTAACCTTAGAGAAGAGTTTTAGTTAATATCCAATAAACATATTGGTCTATTCATATTTGGGTCATCTACCCTTCCCTTTTGTGTATTGGAACTATAAGTGCTCCACTCCATGTCTCTGGGAAAAAGCTCTGCTGAATGCTTTTATTATACAACAATTCAAGCGCAGCACACCATTCAGCCATATTAGTACTGTATATACCTCACCAGTATTCTATCCAATCCAGGGCCTTGTTCAACTTTGAAGTTTTAATTGTTATATATATATTTCTTGTACAGTTATCACCAGGTTACTATATCTATTGGCCCGGGCAAAAATAAGTTTCTAGATCTTTATCAAAGAAAATAGAGAAATATTTAAGCTATTTATCCTCTGAGATGTATACATCTGGTACAGTTTTGTAATTATTAAATCCTTTGGTTGCATATATCCCAAACTTTTCATATCCTTATTCTCAATTACTGTTGGCATTTTCTCCCATTGCTTTCTATAAAATAGCACCTTTTTCTCATTTAAAAATAGCTTATATTGTTTCTGTTCATAATTTAGGTCTTTAAAATAAGTTTTGTCTTTTAAATTTGTAATCTGCCTTATACAAGCGTACAAATGAGCCTTATAGTTTCTACACTTTTTATCAAACCAGCCCTGTAAGCATTATACTGGGTATCTACTGTAGTATCCAAATATAGTTATTTCTTTATATTATTAAATAACTGTGCAAGTACCTCCCAAAGTACTGTTGCTGAGGCTATTTTATGCAATTTAAGGTCACAAACTGCAAAACAAAGTTTGGACTATAGACTTCACTTCATTTTCCACAGTATTAGACCACACTATCCTTTTATTCATAGTGGTCTCTTTCATTGGAAAACATGACTTTTCAATAGATGGGGGTCCTTATAGATGCCTTTAAATACTGAAGGGAAGTGGTCGCTTCCTGGCCTTGTCATAATCTGTAGACTGCTCCACACTGACACAGGCCAGACCAATTTGCCACATCCAAGACCAAGGTCCTGTGGATTTTATATAAGTACATTCCCTTTAAATCACTAAACAGTCTGCCATTAAGCAGATACATATTTACCTCTTTAAAATATTAATTAACTCAGTGCCAAATTTACTTTTATAAGATCCCTTGTATTTTTGGGTACACTTAGGGCATTAAACTAGTGTATTCAAATATTATATTCTCCAGAAGGCCATCAAAGTCAGCTATTCTAGAGTTTAGCACTCCCATATTAAACCCTCTCACTTCAGGTAGTCTATTTCAAAACTCTCTAGGAGGGATTTAAACTTTTTCCATATATCATCTTGATAAAACATTGAGGCCACAGGAAGAATATAGACATTTATAAGTATTATCCTGTATGCTTTCTGTTCTAACTTAATGCATAAGAAAATCCTTGTTGTGTAGATCATCTCTGTATTTAAAAAAGTACCTATTTTAATATAGGTTGCCATACTCCCATCCCTTCTCCCATATTTACGAGTTTTCCCCAGTATACTGTATTACTTCATACCCATTTAGACCTACATTATTTTCCTACATGTGACAGGTTTCCTGGGCATATCATATCAGCTTTCATAACAAAATCCTCTGTTCTATCAACCAGCTTATGATCCAGTCCAGCTACATTAGGGGCTGGCAGTATATCCTAGAGGCTAGAGTAATGAGCTGTGAATGAGCTTGGTACATCCAGAAGAAAGACCTGGGTTTGATTCCCACAACCTCCACTTGCATACTGTGTGACTCTAAACAAGTCACTTAACCTCCCCAGTGCTTCTGGGTCACCCCTGAAAACAGGCACCAGTGCCTTGTGGGCCTTACTCAGTTACCAAAGAATAAATGATAGAAATATATACATATTTTCAGTATTTAGTATTAATGTTTCCTCAGGAAGTTCAACTCTGCTTATTAAATTTCCCTCTTCCATTACAGGATCATCTTCCTTATTGATACCATTTACCGACTCTTGTTCAACAGTATGACAGTCTTTCTCTAGGATAACCAAGTGACTCCTAATTTCTGTCCTATCTCTAAAATGAGCAATAGATTCTGGATTTTGTTGCCCATTAAGTCAATCATTATATTTGCTTGTACCTCATAAGCATTAGAAAGATGTCTCTTTGGGCTTACAAGAGTTTTGACATCACCCAATTGATTTTTGTGTTATGTATTTCAGCTAAATCAATCAACTAAATGTAAGCCCATTGCATCAGAATATTGCTTTATTCCCAGCAAACAGTGAGCTACTTCTCTACTTTTTACCAAGATATCTATTTGTGAGGTATGCATCTCTTCTCTGCTTTAATTACACCATTTCCACCCAAATTAATGTGCATGAAATTGCTAAACAAATTGCAGAGTGAGTCCACCAGCCTTTGATTATGTTCTCTTGGGAGCTGTTTTACACCAAATAAGCTCAGAGTTACTGGGATTTAGCCATTACCAGACCTGCCGCTTGAAAATTTGTAATTCTTTGTCTATTGGGATATGTTACAAAAGCCTTTGTTCTCTAAGAGTTCACCGTTATATCAAACATGATTGCCATCTTTGGTGATTCAAAAATACTTCTAGAGTACTTTGGTGACCATCTTGACATCTTTTCACCTCTATGATGTGTTCTCATATATCTCTGTTTCTAATTCTTGAACAATCATGCTTAATAAAACAATTTCAATCTTTCACCACTCAGCTGAGGCCATTCATCCTGTGTTATTCTCAAAAGGGAACTTATTTATTTGAACAATTCCCTTATTGTGAGTCTCTGTAAATGGTTCTACCCCAGCATCTACAATGTTCTGTTCTAAGTTCTCCTTCAAGTTTTTTACTCTTTACATTGTGTATCTCATTCTCATCTCTATATTGCAACCCCCAAGCAGTATTCCCAGTTCCCTATGTAGCAGATGTATCTCTTTTCCAGTTTGATTAGGTAATTTTCCATTTTCTTGATTCCCTAGAGTCTACTTTAATTGGGGACATACAGTCAACTACTGTAGTATGTTTAGGTTGATTGCCACCCTTCTCTTCTTTTCTGCATCTTGCTCCAGCTCCACACTCTTCTCTTCTCTCCCTTCTCCTGTTTTTACCTATAGTTGTTTCTGGAATATTGATTACACTATGCTCATGTCTACCACTAGTAGGCTTATCTTGTGAAAGGTCCCATAGAACAGAGTCTGATTCCTTTGGGGGATTGATTTGACTGATTACATCATCCAACCAAGCATGTTTGCAGCAATATCCTGTCTGGCTGTTTCTAGTTAATTCTTAAGTACCACTAATTGCTCCATTAGGAACAATTTAACTATGTATTGATGTTTTAATAACATTATCAGATCTTTACTTAGACAATACGGTATATATTGTTACTGTCCAGTAAAATTATCTGTAGCATCATTTAACTGTGAGACCCTAGTTCATTCTTTTAGTCTGATACTTAGACTGAGAATCATACCTTGCCTCAATCCGTTTAATACCATCAATTGTCTGTTGTAGTCCTATTGTCACAAACTGTATTTCTGAGCCTGAAACAACTATCCTGTCATTGTCTATACAGTTATTAGTACAATTAAAGTGTTTGGATCTTGTATCTGTCTATGTGTTATCACAAGGTAAACTTAGATAACTGTTGTCCTCATAAATGTCCAGGAAATGGTTAGGCCTCACTATTTCCAGAACAGTCTCTTCCTCACTATAGTTGAGATTAGGTGACTTTTCAGAGACTTTCCAAACTATTTTTAATCACAGGTTTATTATATAATATGGGAAAGATAATCAACCTCATTATAGGTGTTGATGTCATCTCTTTAGTTGATATATTATGTAATTTCAAATTGTCTGTAATTTTGTTTGCTTACTTTTCTCCCTTTGTTTTTTACCTGTTTTCTTTACCTCAATAAATCATGTGAGAGCAATCATCCTGGATCATTCTCTGCTGTCTAGTGCTAACCATTAACACACAGTTCAATAACACACAAGATAGATTCTCTTAGTATAATAATTCAGAAGTAGGAAGAATACAGCAGCAGTTCTTCCCTTAAATGTGCTCCAAAATGGATACACACAGTAAAGGGAAAAGTATGCAGTAGTTGTATTCAGATGTAATACTGTCAGTCAGATAAGTGTTCAGGAAAATCGGAGAAAAGCTAAGCCTTTTATAACATAGCTTTATAATGTACAACGGTTTCCCTCTGAGGGTCAGTTTAGTTCATCTTCTACTTTTCACTTCTGGTTACCAGCTAGGTTCCAACTTGATTCCTTGGACTATACTCTGATATTCAGACAGCTGTATTTGCTGTTTAGTCTCTTTCTGGTCTCTGGAACTTCTCAGCTGGTCAGTATTATTAGGAACTTATTCTCAAGTTTCCCCAAACTGGTATGGTAATGCAAGTTTTCCCTTCTTCTTTAACTTGTTAGGGATCAGCCAGGATGGAAGTAATATCCTCTCAACAAGTAATATGCCTAAAAAGCGGAGACAGAGGATTTTTTAAACAACTCTTATAGGGATACTTATAAATTTCCTTATTGTCACTTATATAATACAAACAGTGAGTAGGCGCACCTCATGCTCTACTTGGTGTGTTCCCTTAATTTGCTAATTATATCAATGCATAGGTCCTGGGCTCCCATTTTGTTTTCCCTCCCTAACCTTATTAAAGCCCTGAGCAGAATACAGTTTCTTCATAAACAGTCATTTGTCAATGCTGAATGTTGCTTGCTTCTATGTGCTGTTTAGGAATTTGGAAGTCATTGGGTGCAAATATTGAAAATTCGCGAACTTCTGATGTGCGTAAGGAACAACTGCACAATGCAGCTTGTAAAACAGTCATTTTAGAATTTTGCACCAAATTTTCAACATAGCCATTTAAGACCTCTGCTCATGAACAGTGTCACTGTGATTTTCTTAATATATCCCGATACATTGATTTCATGCGCTGACTGTGCCATTGTACATACATGCTCGGAAACACATTTTGGGCAAGTTGTGAAAATGACAGCTGTACTGCTCATAAGAAGGTGTGGTAAGATAGCAATGTTGAAAATCTGGAGTGAAAATATTGAAAATTCATGAACTTCTGACGTCTTTGGCAGGAACTGCATAATATGCGCTTCTAAAACAGTCATTTTAGGAATTTTCCACCAAATTTTCAAAATAGGCTTTTTGAGAGCCCACCTTATGAACACTGGCAGTGTCGTTTTGTTAATCATTCTGAAAGGTGATTTCACGCAGTGGCTGTGAAATCACCCTTCAGGCCCAAGTAACGCCATGACAGTTTAAAGATTCATGAGGAGGGGTCCCAAAAACCCATGTTGAAAATTTGGTGCAAAATTCCAAAAATGCCTGAGATATGCAACAAAGTTGAAAAAAACCCTATCTATCCCATTATACAGCTCACCTGCATTTCCTCAGTTAACACTTGGCTTTGAAGAGTGCAAGCGTGTTCCCGGTACACGAAGATCATTGTGCCAGACTCCGGAGGTAAGTATGGGGTGAAGGGGGGGTGGGGAGGCGGGGGCGAGTGGGTGGGTGCGGGTGTGGGGGGCAGAAGACTGCGTGGGGACCGCTTTTTTTTCTTTACAGGTTTTTTTTTAAATATGGCAGGCGCAGGATGATTGCCATGCTGGGGTGGGCTCCCAGCATGGTAGAAGATGGCTGGGGGCGTGGAGCTGACAGGGATTGAGCACCTCCGTCAGCCATGGCAACTGTTGCTACGCCTGGGGTGGGCTCCCAGCGTGGCACCCTGTACTGGGGGAGACAGTGGAGCCAATGGGGATTGGGCACCCCGTTGGTGACAACATTGGGGAGAGACAGTGGAGCTCATGGGGGTTGGGCACCCTATCGGCCATAACATGATTTTGCCATGCTGGGGTGGGCTCCAAGCGTGGCACCTGGATCTTTGGGGGTGTGTGGAGCCGGCGGGGTTGGGCACCCTGTCGGCTATACAGTGAGGGAAGGTGCATGAGCATGCAGTGTGCGTGTGTGCGTGCTGGCGTGTGTGGGGGAGAGCTCTGCTCACTCAAGCGGAGCTCTCCCTTTTGACTGTATGCCACTGCATTTTCAGCTTGTCATAGACAGCTGCAGCAGTGATTGGGGAACTGGGGCGCGCCTGCAAACACACTGAGTGCATTGGAAGACAGGCTGACACCTCCGAAAACTTGGATGATGGCACTATGTTTCTTGCACATGCGTGCAAGCAACATAAAAATGTACCAAGCACAAGTGTTAAACTTGCTCCATAGCTATTCTTGTGGGTATACTCATACGCATTCAGAAAGGTTCAGCGTTCCAAATGCAGCAGTTGTATTATCTGCTAGTGTGCACCACAAAGACAGAACCATCAGGAGCTCTAGGCCCAAATTTCACAAATACACCTGATGTTGTTCCAAAATGTTATCTAAGTTGCACTTTCTAAGGAGTCTAGCTCAGTTATTCATGCAGCACCATGCACTGGCTTGGTCTAAAATGGTGAAGCTACATACCAGATGCCAGTTCATGTGCTATAAGGGCTGGTCATGTGATCAAGCACACATAAAAACATAATATTTATAAAAATACTTTTAAAGTTCGCAAATCTTACAGGGATACCCTAATCTTTATCTAACATGCAGCAGGCATAGCCAGAAAAAGCCAAAATGAAACAAAACAAACAACAATCTGGTTGAATAATATACATTCAACAATAGTTTAAAAATCCCACTTTCTTGCAAGTCTTTTCACATTCCATAGTACTTCAGTACTTCAGTGGAGGATTGTTTAACACATTCTGAGTCTATTAGTTTCAGAAACCTTCAGGCTTATTGCCATCCAACACACTGCATGACCCAGGATCCAGAGAAGCCGCTGATACAAGGCAAAAGTGTTCCTACTCCTCTACCATACACACTCTGTAGAGCTTGTGTCCTCTGCCTCGGCAGGCAGGCTATACCACCTACTGCACTCCTGGCTCCTACAAGGAAAAAGACAGAGGCAGAAAGGATGACACACAACAACTAGCTGAACAGGGCAGACTGGAAAGAATCTTACAATCTCATGGAATGGTTAACATTTCATTAAGGCAATGGTGGCATACTTTTTAACAGTAAGTAAAACACCTTGTAAGGTTCCTGCTCTGTCTGTTCTTCCACAGTAGAGCAGTGTGCAGCGACTCAACTCCTCCTTCCCTCCACCTTCTCAGTGAAGAAGAACCTCACATTTCTCCTGAGCGTACCTCACCAATCTCCAGTCATGCTCCCGGTGACTGCATCCCTATATTTTACAAATGGGTCCTTACTGTTTACCTTATTTATACCCCTGAGAAACTAATATGTTTCAGTCATCTCCCCTGCTTCTGCCTAGCCTCCATTGAATACATGTTTAGGGCCTCCAGCCATTCCCTATAGCATCTGTCATGCTGACCCTGGATCATCTTGAGGACTCTTGGCTGGACTGACTGTAGACTGTCAGTGTTCTTCCTCAGGGAAGCTCCAGAACAGGGCACAGTACTCAGATGGGGCTCAGCAGTGATCTGCTGTGGCAGAATCACCTCGCTTCTCCTGCTGTCAAAACCCTCGCTATACAACCCAGCATCCTCAATGCATTGCTGTATGCTGTGTTGTATTGACTTCTTGACAGAATACCTGATTATAAACCCCAGGTCTCTCCCTCTGCTAAAATGGCCAGTCTAACTCCTCTCATCCAGTATTCTGTGCACTGATTCTGTCTACCTAAGTGCATTACTTTGCACTTTCTAGCATTGAACTGCCTAGTCTTAGACCATTTCTGTAGTTTCTTTAGGACCTTCTGGAGCTCCTGAACCCTTCCATGGGATCCACCCTGCTGCATAGCTTTGTGTCATCAGCAAAAAACACAACTTTCCTTGGAAATCCTCCTCCAGTGTCACTTATGAACATATTAACAAGAGCTGGTCCCAGGACTGATGCATGAGTCTCTCTGCTCGTGATCTCTTTGTCTCCTGATTTAATTTGTTCCCTGCTACTCTCTGTTGTCTCCTTCCAAGCCAACATCCTACCCATCTAATTAAACCCCACTCTACTACCAAGTCCTTCACTTTCTTCAGCAGTCTCCCATGCTGTCCTGAATGGAAGGCCTTGCTGAAGTCAAAGTAGAGCAAGACTATTGCTTTCCTCTGTCAGTTGCCTAGGTGACCAAATTGAAAGCAGTATCAGGTGTGTCTGGCATGATCTCCCTGACATAAGCTTGCTGTCCTGCAGTCTGTTATCCTATAAGTAGGTCACCAAGATTTCCTTGACTGTGGTCTCCATCAGCTATCCTACAATAAAGGTAAGCTGACAGACCTGTAGTGGCCTGGATCCTCCCTGCCACCCCCACCCCTTTGTAGATTGGTACTATGTTGGTGGATCTTTAGTCTGCTGTCATGACTCTGGACTTCAATGAGCCATTATATCACAACTGCATAACTCCTTCAACTACTCCTGATTGCAGTGCTTAAACTGCCGCCTCCCGTATGTAAGGTATTGTTGATCATTTGCAATTTTACTTTACCATAGACACTTTGTTGTACTGTCTACTGTGCAGCATACAGTACAGTGTTTGCTACAACTGTTAGATTATTTAAGTTATTGCACTGTAATGCTACACTAAATTTTTGGTATTTGCACAGTTGTTCATTTATTGTACTTTCCCAGCTTATTGGATTGTCTAGGCCACACCTTCACAAGGACATTAACCAAATTGAGGCAGTCCAGAGAAGGGCAACCAAAATGGTGCAGGGACTGCATCAGAAGACATATGAGGACAGATTAACGGAGCTCAATATGTATACCCTTGAGCAAAGGAGGGAGAGGTGATATGATGAGGCATTCAAACACCTTAAGGGCATAAACAAGGTGAAAGAGTCTAACATGTTTAAATATAAGAAAAATAGCAGGACAAGAGGACACAGCATGAGATTAGAGGAGGCCGATTAAGGGGAATGTGAGAATTCTTTTTCACAGAAAGGGTGGTGGATGCATGGAATGGCTTACCACAAGAAGTGGTGCTATGAATACAGTGCAGGGCTTCAAACATGCATGGGATAGGCATAAGGGAGCAATACAAATGACTATGAATAGATAGGCCACCGACAGAGCAAAGGCCAATGGCACATTTATAAGGTAGAAAAGAAATGGGCAGACTGGATGGGCCTTACGGTCCTTATCTGCCGTCAACTTCTATGTTTCTATGTTTCTATGCAGTCTCCTACACCCTCTCCCCAGGACACATCTGGAAGCAAGCTGTTACCAACTCAGTATATCTTTCCTAATAAACCATTTGAAATAAATATATTTTGTGCCATGTCTAAACCAGTAAATATGCTGTAAAATGTATGTGTATACAGCACCATTTACATAAAATGTATTATAATAGAATATAGATCAGCTGAATAAGTAATTACTGCAATCTATTGTAACAGACTTGTCCACATTACCTGATAATGTCTGATATAGTCAGTCTTCTATCTATTATAAACCTTTGTGGTTGTGTAAAGTACCACAGTCTGTCTCTGCTTTTTTTAAGTAGCTTTTCTTCAGCCAGCTTCAAAACTCATTGAAATTCATTACTAACGCCTGTAATTCAAAATGAATTATGATGTCCTAACAAATGCATACTCACTGCAGACAATTTTAGTAACACAAACTTGTCTCAACTAAACTGCATTAGTTGGTTAATTGGAAGCAAGATGAAACTGAATAGCTGGTAGGCTTCTCTCCTGAAGCATAGAAGATAATCACACAATACAGATTGGCTTTATGTAACAAGATTAAACGATTCCAGGCCATGGATTTTAATATGAAAAAAGTATTGCAGTACTCATATGAATTCCTTTTGGGGTATTGTATAATGTGTTGCACATAAGGTCATTCATTTTGTAATATGAACTCAGTAATCAGTCCAGGGCCAAAGCATAACCTTGACAAACTTTACTTGGGAAACATCACTGTTAGTGATCCTGAACTCATTGCTAACCCCTTCAAGAAGAAATTCACTGACCTGTCCAGCTACCTTGCTGAACTCCAACCCACCAAGAGTCAGAAGCTGTCTTAACTCTCCAGCTGGAGGTCCCAGCCCCTTGCCTCCCTTCTCCTTTTTATTTTAAGACAAGTTCCCTTGTGATGTCCACCAGCTGCTGCTCACTCTCCCTTCTTAAGACACTGCTAGGAGTGATGACGTGGACTGATATTTCTAAAGCTTATCACTGGCTGCATGTCTTACTCTTAGCCAAGATTTTTAACCTCTCTTAAATCTTGCCCACTATGCCATCAATCTGGAACAGAAGAAGGGTTATCTTAGTTTTCAAGGAAGATTGTACTTGTGTTGACAACTCCTACCCCATCTTCATCCTATCCTGCTTAAGTAAATTTCTGGAAAAAGCTGTGCTTATTCAACACACTGATTGCAGTATAAACTATAACTACCACTAATAACATGGTTTTCAAAAGGTCATGACTCCTGCATATCCCTACATAAATACACTGGCCATTTATCAGGGGCTATGGATAATGGCCATCTGACTAGTGCAATTTCTGTGGATCTCATGAGGCATTTGATCTGGTTGACCATGACATCCTTCTGTCCAAAATGTAGTGTCTTGGTATCTCAGTTGCTCACCCCGTCCACTGGATCAAGAGTTGTCTTACTGCACTTACACAGCAGTTTCTCTAGGTAATGCTTTATCAGGACTTTTCCCTGTCTCTCATGATGTTTACTGGGGGTCTATCATGAGCTCTGTGCTGTTCTCCTATTTATAAACTCCTTTTCCACAGTCTGTCTTGGAAGCAGCACCTAGTGCCTTGATGATTTTATCTACTGTAGTTATAAATCCCTTATTGATGCCCCTCTTTCCCTAAGTAACAATTTCCAATTAGTATAGTATTGGTTCCTAAGGAACTGGCTCCTGTAGCATGTGAATAAAGTGAATGAATTTAAGTGAGTCAATTTGAGAGAAGGTAAAACAACAAATGTGAAATGTGCTGTGCTCTTTATAGTGCATTGTAAGGTCAGTGATTTCCATTTGGTACAAGGTATTTATATTATGTAGTATATGAGGATTTGTTGGTTGGAGCAGTTCTGAGCTGGCCTTTTGGTGTAGCGGTGAGAGTCACTGCTTTTGGAGCTAGCAGACCCGGGTTTGGGGCTGGCTTGGGATATACTTTTATGTTCTTGTTTTCATCTTTGTTTTTTTGGGGGTTGCCTTTGTTGAGCAACCATTTCCTTTCTCCCATAGCAACCTCTGTCCTCAGTCTCCACCCCGTGATGAGTATTTTAGAAATGAGGTGTGTGGAGTGCAGGGGCACAGCTCCCCACATTAAAAGTTATTACATGTAGCATGCCCTGCACTGTAGTTGCACATTGCCATTTTGTCTTTTGGTGATGTGCAGTTGCTGTTTTGTATGTGCTCTTCTTAAGTCACTCATGTCACATAAAACCATTGACTCCTCAATTAAAAAGAACAAATCCATGCTATTTGGTGCCCCACATGAAGTCAGGAAAAACTAATTCCACCCTGTAAGTACTGGATCTCATGGGTGGTATCCCACTGAAATGAGGCTTTAAGTAACTTGGAGTTACCTTAGATCTCAACTTGTCTTACTGTGACCATGAAACCCAAGTGTGTATAGATATTAATCAAAAATTATGAATTGTGCACAAGATTAAACAACATTTTAATCCAGATGTCTGGCGCTATTGTCATAGGATTCCTTACCCTTTGTTTGAATATGAAGCCCCTTATTTCTAAATGCTGCTGGCAAAGAAAAGGGAGGCTTGACTCAACTTGCAATAGCCTCTTCTGCTTTGTCTTAGCCACACTCTCTAACACACCATTGCAATTTATACTCCAGTCTACAGTGGTTCTCCTTATCACCCACACAGTTATTTCATCAGATATCTAATCAACACATCCATGTGATATGTTAAGTCTTCCCCCATCTGAGTTCCTGTATATAAATCTCCATCCTAGGAACCTGAGGGCCTCTGATCAATACTGTCTGGCAGTTCCTACTGCAAAGACAACAGTGAACTCAAAGCCTTCTCCACATCCACTTCTTGACTTTGGAGAAAAACCTCCCTAGCTGGCTGAACTTCTCATCCAGTCTTTCCTACTTGAAATCACAACGTGAAGACTAGCTATTATCCCAAGGTTTCTGTTGGTGCCCACATGTTATATGCATATTGACTATAATGTATCTGTACCACTGCATGCTGATTTAATTATGAAATGTTGATCTCTTTATTCTGCAGCACTCACTACTTTGTCATGAAATTGTTGTTCAAGCCTTTACATCATATAGTACACATGTCTGCATTATTTATTGTACCATGTTCCTATGCCTGTTTGGCTAGGATCTTACCTGAAAATGGATCTTTGGTCTAGTGTACTTTGCAGGACCCTTTGTGCAGTGCTCTGCTAAGCAAAGCACCAACTTTTCCATGTGAAGACTATGGAAGAGACACTCCACTTGCAGAGTGCCACTTAGCCAGGTAATTTCACTTGTTATTTTGAAAGAAAAGTCCCCCCACCCTCTTGACACACCCCCATACCACCTGTCTCCCTCCACCCAGCCTGACCTGGTTGCTCTGCAATGAAAGAATAAAGGTGTTTAAAGTTATATTTATTGTTGACTTCTGCACCTGGAACATCAGCATATTTTAGTATAGCAAAATAGTGTACCGTTAAGACACTATGGAGCCAGCCAATAGCCTTTAAACTTTTAAAGGCCTGCTATAATGCTTTCTTTTTATGGAACTAGACTTTCTTTAATGGGGAAGGTGGGTTGTAGCAGCCAAAGGGTTTACTTTATTATCTATTGATTTACAGTCCAGTGACTGGGATAGGCACACTGAGCTAAGCCTTGTTTCCAGGTTTGATCTGGGTATAAGTGCTTAGGTTTCACCCACTTGTTTAAAGAGATTTAGATTACTTGTGAGGAATTAGTTGGCAGTGGCTTTAGAAGGGCTTTGATATTACTTACAAATGGTCTCACTACAGACTAATTAATCAATATAGTTCTCAGTCAAAGACAACTACGAAAGAAGGTGTTCAAGCAGTTCAATCATATTCACATACTGCCCATATAGTATTATTTTGATGAGGTGTTAATTGTAGTACTACCCAGAAAAAAAATAGAGCATATGAACTTATGATCAAATATACTCAGATGTGGCATTTTTAAATCAAATCTGTAATCAGGCAGGCTTAGAGGATGTACAGTATATAGAGGACATATTATGAATGATATTATGCATTGTATAAATGTGGAAACTGATTATGCAACTGCCACTGAGACCATTTTGCCTACAAGATAGCTTATCCCAGAGGCTTATATTTAAATTTATAAATAAATTTATTTGAAAGTCACATATTTCAGAGATCATTCACAGAGTAGGATGGATTGTATTTTTAACACAAACAAGAAAAAACATCAAGATTATTCACTGTTGTTTTCTGGGAAGAAGCCTGAGACAGACTCCCATTTTCAGTTTATTTTGCACAAGGTGGACACAATAGCAGAAGTAGTAAAAGTTATACTATGAATTATAAAATAAATCACAACCAACCCCAGCAAGGTGAGCAGTTAAACGTTTATATGAGACTCTGTGGCCATGTTGAGAATTAAATTAAAATAAGATGGTGCCTTTTACAGACTGTATCTCATTACACCCAAAATACAAAATGGCAGGAAAATTAGATTCACAGTCTCACTTGGTAAGACTTTATAATATATAGAAAAGTTGAGGTACAGTGTTACCCCCGCCCCTTCCATGAGGTAGTTGAATCAGAAATTCAAGTTTTATAATATGACTGTACATTGTTACTAGCAGCAGATGGAGGGTAAGGCTCCAAAGAGCCTTAGGAATGTTACAGAGAGAAGACAGGATGCATTGTTATGAAAGGTCTCCAGAGTTAGAGGATAAAGCAACTGGGCAACAGGATATGTTGGAGGAAGTAAGGAATCATTTAATGTAGCTCTTTTAAATCAACTAAGGTACTCAGATGACATTTGTAAATTTCTGAACCCTATAGGTATATCTATTTTGTCTCATAAAATTCAAAGGTCTATGATGGACCCAATTACTGTAGAGAAGAACCTCATAGGAGGGATTGATTAGTGTCAAGTTTTATAAATTCTGTAGCAAGCTGGTAGTGGAGGATCTAGCTGAAGTTTATCACTCAGATTTAGAATATGTGTTACTCCACATCTGGTGTATGACGTAATATTGGTCTTGTTGTTTAGAAACTTTTCTGATTTGGTTCCTTTATGTTTGCTGAACACAGATTATAAGATCCTGGATCAATGTCTAAGTTATTTTTAAGAGGCAGTAGCAGAACAGCTTTTTTGAGTTGATATCTTTATTGAGTTTTCAGACAATTATACATGCACTGACTGAAGGTCCAATAACCTAAGAAATGATACATATCATACTAAATAGCTTGCAAACATATGAAGCATATATGTCAGTGGAACATATTACAATAAACATCAAAATAACAAATTTAATCCATAAAGATACCTTCCAGTAAAATGGAGTATATATAACTATCTATAATAAATAAGGTAAAAAATTAAGAGATAACATTCAGAACATAAAACAGAAAATAACAGTAAAACAAAACTCTGAATCTGCACTAAAGGTTGTTACCAATGTATAAAACAGCATTCAACATATTGATTAAGAATATAGTAGCTGACAATACTCTGTCTCATGGTTAATGCTGTGTTGAGGTCCAATAGCAACAATTATAAACCTGGAGCTGTGAGCCTAAACTAATGGATGGAGAAGATCAAGCTGTTACCAGTTAAGCATTTGCCCCTAAAATATGTGACAGGGAAGGGGACCAGGTATCAGAGTAAGCACAGAGTTTCCCAATAGCAAGGTGGCTGAGCCTTTGCTGCCCTTCCCTCCACTGCCCCAGACTCCTTCCTTTATAATGTCCCACATACTGTATGTCTTTAATTGGTTGACCTTAACATGAGAGTGTGTAACTGTAATGTTTGTAATCTACATAGCCTGTTAATTATTATGTTATGTTGATTCCTTTACTGTTTATTTACTGCACTTGCTGACCATTGTTCTTTTACTATAATTTGTTCTCTCTATGTAATTATCTTCCTGTGAGATTGCACTGTATTTGGAACTATCCCCATGTGGAATTGTTGTAATTGTTCTGTACTGTACTTTCTTTGTTGCTGTCACAGGTCATCCCTGAAAAAGGACTGCTGTTGTCTCAGTGGACTTACCCACTTACCTAAATCCAAGTAAATCAACAAATGATGGGTCAGGATACCTACTGCTCGCTTCCACATGGATAGCGAAGGAACAGATAGAGTCCTCCATCTCTGCAGTAGGAGGCATGCCTCTATGGAAACTGCAATCAGCCATTGAGCTTACTCTTTCTGCAAGTGGAGCCCAAAACAAAAGGCACAGGGAAAGTGGAACAGGGCATCTTAGCACTGCCTGACATGTGAGTTGAACTCCTCACTAGAAGTCTGCCTCTGCAGGCAGGACCACAAAATGTGTTGTAACAAAGCCTTCAGAGCCTGACATCTCCAACAAGTGTCAGCCTGTAGGAATCCTAAGGAGCAGACAATCACAGAAGTGCAGAATACTGAAGATTTTTATTTTGCATAAGAGCGACTCCTGCAGTTTCTCACTGTCATATGTGCTGATACACAGCAGTCATCCCATTTCTCTTGGGATATGCTGCATCCCAGATCAGTTTCCCAGTGGTGTTTGGCTACCAGTATAGGATCAAGCTGAGCATCTAACAGAGTCCTGTAAATGTGGCAAGCCTTACCTGAAGCTCACTGAAGCCAGGCAGAGGTGGGTGGAGTGTTAACTGGTAGCATTGTTCTGGGTGGTGTTTCAGCAGCGCTGAAACTGCACTGTGAATTTGTAGACATCTCTAGTGGTCCTCAGGAGGAATGCCTTTCAATGCCCAGATCTGTCCAAAAGACTGAAAGTGGATACAACAGGGAAGTAGCAGGTCATGTAGGTGATGCATGCCCCAATCATACCATGACTGCAAAACAAAGGTCTGCTTCACATAGTGATACATGGATTATGCCACAAGGGAATGTATTCTATGGGGAAGAACATCTTTTAAATATAAAGTCATAGTTAGTAAAGGGAGATACATTAAAGATAAATTGTTGTGCCTCAGAGAGGTATTCAAGAAAGGAGAAATGGGGCAGATAGAAGGTACGTGTTATCAATAAACTAGGAGAAAGCTTTGGATATGATCAATCATGAGTACCTATTTGAATTACTTGAACATTATGGCATTCCATTAGTGCTTGCATAATGGATAAGGCTTTGTACAGTGAGCAACTTCTGTTTACCAGTGGAATCACAGGGTACCCTGGGTAGTAGGGTGGGTAGGGAATCAATATACATTAGTACGTGTACGTCCAAAATAGTTGTTGGTCGCTGCTTATGAGCGTGGACCACACAGACCCCTAAACTGCTTTTGATTGGTTACATGATGAATTAGCATACTGTTTTGCAGTGAACTTTCCTACTTTTTGAAAAAGTTATATAACAAGTAACACCTATAGCTTACCTTCTGCAAAACATTGTGTAAAGCAGCGGACCCACTGGGCAGAGCTTAGGACCTGTAGCTTACCCTACATGAAACAGTAGACCCATGGGACATTACACTGAATCTGCAACTTGCTTTGTGCCAGGCCCTACAGGCCATAAATGAAACAGTAGAACCATCTGGCATACACTGGATCTGTAGCTGTTTCAAACTAAGGCGGAAAAAATAAGTCTATGAGTGTGCACAGTTTGCTTTTTCTGATTTTTTCACACTTTTAAAAAACAAAATAAAATCAGTCTAAATAAATATACATTATACATGAACACAGATTTCGATTTTTTTCGTACCACAGGGTTTTTTTTGTGTAACATTGCCATTTTTATATTTTGCATGTATATTTCATTACTTGGTAAGTTAACTCCCAGCCTCATCCGCGGCATCTTTTAATTTGCACCTGCAACCCTGAAAACAGATTCAGGTGAGATTTAAAAATAACCACTTATAGTCAGAAGAGAGGATGGTAACTTGAAGATTAGTAAAATTTTAAAAAAGATATTTCAAAACTTTAAAAGTTATAAACAAAAGAACATTGAGGGTGGGAAAAACTAAGTTAATACATGTGCACAGTCCATGCATTTTTGAACAAAGGTTTTGTTTGTTTGTTTGATTTTATTTATTTGTTTAACCAGGAGTAGCACACTAAGCTGAAAGCTTTTTACAGGAAGCGACCTGGGAGCAGGGAAGTTAAGTGACTTGCTCAGGGTCACACAGTATGCAAATGGAAGCTGTGGGATTCAAACTCAGGTTTGGTCTGTTGGATGTCACCAGATTTGCAGCTCAGAGCCTTAAACCACTGCGCTATACTGCCTCCCTGCAGTTTCAGTAGATGATGGCAGACTGAGGTGAAGGAGAGCTGTGCTGCTACCTACTGATGGACCCTGCCACAATTTTCTGAGGCGAGTAGGGGATAGGAGTATGGGGTGCCAGAGCATGGTTGGGTGAGGGTTATTTTCACTTGGGGATGCAAAGATGGACACACACATAGGCAACGATGGAACAAACAGTGGGGTAGGGCTCTGACTGCTGATATTTTATTGTAAAATGGTGGTGTCACCTTTTGGAGGCAGGTGAGTGGGACAGAGACTAGCACCGATGAATGTACTGGCAGCAGGGATGGGCTCCTGACTGACTATCATGCGAGAAGAGAATATTGTAGCATCACAGTTGGTTCCAGCGCCCTGATAATGACAATTCATGCATCTCCGACTGTTCTGAGTGTGTCAGAGGCAGTGCATCATAAATTGCCATTACTTTTGAAAACAATTATTTTGTTTTGTTTTCATTAATCTCTAGCCGATGCAGAAGGTATTCCTCAGGTGCCCAACAGTTTAAGATTTTGGTAACTCAGATTATATGGTTTCTTCAGTTACAGCAATCATCGTATGATTGTTGTGTTGTGTGCTAGCTCAGACCAGTTGCCATGTTCTACTCAGAGATGGTTGGACTTCAATGACTATCCAGCATGAGTTGTGTGTTTATTGTGAAACATTTTTGAGTTGCTTGCATGAAAGGGGCTATTTAAATGTAAATTGAAAGTTCTTGTATTTAATGTGTGGCATCATTCCTGGCATTGGACAAACTATACAACAATTACTCTTTTAGTTATCTTTTCTCTGTTGAAATTGTTTGGTGATTGGCCAAAGTCAAGTTTCTGTTAGGCAACTTAAGGTACCCTGGGGATTGGTGGTGCAACACTTTATAAGGTATTGAAGATCAATATACAGTACATATCCGAGCAGCATAATATAGTGTCTAGTAGACTCAACAGGTTATGGAGCAGTATATGCCTCTTGAGCAGTGTGGTTGTAGGAACTGAGCAGCATCATTACAAAAACCATGGTGTTTGTGTTTTTTTTATTTTTCCTCACAGAGTTTTAAATAAAAGGTGGGCAGCAAGCAGTCTTTAAAATTCACTGCTTTAGATTTTCTCGTACTTGATGTTAATTAAAAATATATCCCCTACATATAATATATGCCATAGGATCTTTTATGTTCATGTAGACAGGCATCAGAGATGGTTACAAGGGACCTCAATTTCATGTCACATCTGAGAATTGCACCTCTGACAGAGTCTGCAGTATTTGCATTTGTATATGATATGTGCCCATTTCCTCAGTGATGATCTTGAACCTCTGGCCCAGAGATGAATCTGCTACAAATGAAGACATTAGATATACTTTTTATACTTTTATATTTCTGTAATCACCAACATTCAATTTAAGATCTTCCAGATTTCCCATATAGATTCAAATGTAACTGTTTATACAAACAAATGAAAAAATCATGGCTCTTGTTAGATGTATTTTCTAGCCATTAATCCTAGACATGTACTGACAATCTTAGTATTTCTATTAGATTAAGCCAACCTGGGATCATCATGTTTATGCCTTAAGGGTTTTGGAGTGCAAAGACTAATTAAATTTGTTTGAAACAGTGGAAACACAAACTCATTGAACGATTTCTGTTATAAAGCGCTGCTACCTTTTAAAGAATCATCATGTCTGCGTATAATAGTTTTGAATAACAGATAATATTTCCTCTGCAGCAAAATATGTTCTGCATTTCTGTATTATAGCGATTCTCCTCCACAACTGATTTTAACAGTTCATCAGTATTTTCATGACAAGCTTACTTAATTGAGGTAAAACTGTTCAAGCAATGAAGACATGTTTAAAATGTGTCTTCATCTGCACTTGCACATCTAGGAAGAGATGTGAAACATAATGTTACCTAGCAAATTAATATAAGTGAACAACAGTGCCTAATTATTGATACGTAATGCTTAAATATTTTAAAGAGAATCACTTGGACTATACCTCACTCTGGTTATATAAGGAACAACACATTAGTTTACTATTTAGTATATGATTACGTTAGTTTAATGTGTTTGTTTTGTTACCACTGATCTTGCTCCTCTGTTCTAATCCAGACCATACAGTACTTGAAAATGAGAAATTTTCTCAGTATACTACTTTCTGGCAAAATGTGTGAATAAATAAATAAAAGGTAAGTTACCCTGACCCCATATGAGCCAAGATTTGGCAGACCCCATTTTATAAACTGAATTAATGCAGTACAATATTTTGTTAAGAAAAGGAAGCAAGTGAGCATGATGTGGTGAGCATTATTATGTATTCAGTAAATTGGGTTACAGAGGTACAATTGTCACTTCTTCTGCAAAGCCAAAAACCTTAAAATACTGCACTGTGACATGAGGCTTTTGTTGCTGTAACCACACATGCTATTTTATTTTATTAGAAACACTCCATATCAATCTGCCCCTAGTTAGGCCAATGCAGCTCTTTCTTTGTGCAGTCATCCAACATCTGCATGTTAGGTAATCAGAGACACTTGCCTCACAGCATCACTTGGCAATTATCATTTCTGTTCAATTTTCAAAATCAGTAAATGCTTTGGGGCTTATAGACACAGCTAAGCAGCAACATATGGCTGACTATGGTTTGTGATGTTGCTGCAAGCAAGCAGTGTAATTCTGTCCTGAAAATGATTTTAGCTAAACCCCAGCACTGGAACCCAGCCAGACCTATGAGTATAAACTAAATGATAAAAAATAATAATAATGATATTATTCTCGTTGTCCCAGGGAGTGGTTTGTTGTTGATATCTACGCACTTTATATCTCTTACTTATGTGAACATTAGCATTTTCTGGAAAATGGTTTGAGAATTGTATATTTCTTCTTTTCTGTTCACCAGATGAAAGCATAACCACAGATTATTTCTGTAATTGGTGTAAGAAATAGGGACTTGTTTGGCTTTGTCCATTGTAGTTTACCTTCATGGTATTTATTTTTACACATTATCTAGCACATCTGTAATAATGTGTATATAGTGCTGTTTTTCATGTTATTCTGCATCACAGATTATGTAGCATAGTGTATACTCAACTATATATAGTGATGTAAGAATCTCATACATAGGGCTTTGCATTACTGTTGAGGGTCTTACATGCATACATGCGATACAACTACTCTGTCCATCATGGTGTTGATACTCTGTATATTCCAAAAGTGTGTTATTTAATGGAAATATAGAATTTGTCTGCAGGAAAGGACAACTTGCCCCACCCAGTCTACCCAGGTGGTCCCCATGGCCACAGATATTTACATCATCTGTGAAGAGGCATATCTTGCTTCACAGATCCAGCTATGCATTGAAATATCACCTGCTAACCCCTTGGCAGAGATTACCTGAATACAAAGGTGGAGGTGTAAATGAGGACCCAATTTGGGTGAAAAGGGTGGTAGATGGCTTAAGTGCACTGAAGCTAGATGAGTCAGTGGGCCTGTATGAGCTGATCCCTATATGCCAATGGAGATGGGGCAGGTCTGGGTGAGCTCGCTGATAGTTCACTTGAGATCTGAGAGCTCCCATGAACTGGAGGACAGCAAATGCAGATACCCTGCATAAGAGCAGGAGCAGGGCTGAACAAGGGAACTACAGATGGGTCAGTTTAACATCTGTAGGGAGTAAGTTGCTAGAAACTGAGAGGTTAGTAAGTGTTCTGAGGCAAACAGACTTCAGGACAAAAGACAACTGGGTTCATGGAGGTCAGTCAAGTAAGTTGAACTGGACAGACTTCTTCAGTTGGGTGAGAACATCTGTGGACTAGGGGCAAATGGTAGATATACAGTACCTCAACTTCAATAAACCCTTCAACCCCATCCCTCATGGATGGTTCATTAAGCTCTTGTCCTGTTGGTATGGAAGTTGAGAGATGGGTGGGAAACTGGTTAAGAGGCACAACCAGAGGGATGATAAATGGAGAATTCCTGGGGGTCAGAGAGGCCATTAATGATGTGCCACAGGGATCAGCTCTGGGACCAGTCCACTTCAGCATTTTATCTGTGACATCAGTGTAGGATGATGGATGGATTGATAGATAGATAGCTAGATAGATAGAAACTTTATTTATATAGCACCCTTCCTGAAGGCTCAGAGTGCTTAACAAAATGTCAAAACAGTTTATACACAACACACAACAGCAGAGTTCAACAGCAGAACAAAAAGCAGAGTTCAAAACACAATTCTATCACACATTAAAATAATATGCAATAAAATAATAGTTCATTTTACTCTTACATTTCAAAAGCCTGAGTGAATAGAAATGTTTTAATCCTTTTAAAAGTTTCCACTGAGGGTGCCTCCCTTAGATGTCTTGGTAAATAGTTCCACCAGGTTGGCATGGCAAATGAGAATACACAGTCCCCAGAATGCAGCAACCTAGACCTGGGAACCACAAAGAGGCAACCCTCAGAGGAATGGAGAGCCGAGATGGGCATTGAGGATCCAGGACAGGAGATCTTGCAGGTAGGCCAGTCCCCTTTGTGCAGGGCCTTATAGGTTAGTAATCTGATCTTGAAGGCAGTCCTTCTCCTTACTGGCAGTTAATGCAGTTAATGGAGGACAGGTGTAATATGATCTGATCTCAAAGCACCAGTTAATAATCTAGACCGCATTCTGCACCAGCTGCAGCCAGTGGAGACTGCCTCCAGATAATCCCAGGTACAGGGCATTGCAGTAATCCAGCCTGGACATGACAAAGGCATGCACCAGGGTGGTCAGGTCCTCAGTTGGTATAAGGGCCCAGATCCAAGCAATGTTCCTCAGATGATAAAAACACTTTTGGCGATGGCTGACACTTGGGCATCAAGTGTCAAACCATCATCAAGTATCACAACCAGATCCTTAACCCAAACAGAAGGGGCAAGGGAATGCCCCTCAGTTCTGTACAAGGGGATCTCTAGATCCCCTACATCCTAACAAAGACCAGGATCCACCACCAGGACCTCTGTCCTGTCTTGGTTGTTTAGTAACCAGTTGTGAGTCATCCAATTCTGGATCTCCTCAAGGCAGGTGTTAAACACAGAGGCCACCATCTGGTTTCCAGGTGTGCAGGACTGGTATAGCTGGGTGTCATCAGCATAACTATGAAACCTCAACCCATACACCTGATAATGTCTCCAAATGGCAGCATGTACACTGTGAACAACAAGAGCAACAGGACCGAACCCTGCAGAACTCCACAGTGTAGAGGCATCTAGTTAGATGAGGATAACCCCATCATCACCCTTTGCACTCTACCTCGAGTGGGACTTAAACCAGTTGATGACATTACGGTTAGTCTACACCAGTTCCACAGGTGGTCTAGCAGCATCTCATGGTCCATGATGCCAGTCACCATTGAGAGATCCAAGAGAACCAAGATGGTATGCTTTCCCCATCTCTCACCATGAGAGATCATTTAGTACCTTCACCAAGGTGGTCTCAGTGCTGTGCCTGGATCTGAACCCAGACTGGAAACACTCATAAGTGATGGAGGAAAAAGCATCTCAAGCTGAATGTCAACACTTTTCCTAAAACCTTCCTACAAATTGAAGGTTTAAGACCTGAGTGCTGAGGCACTCCAGGTCCATTGAGGGTTTCTTCAATAGGGGTCTAACCAAGGCCTCTTTCAGTGCCAGAGAAAGACCCCACTCCCCAAGGAACTCGGGCAATCTCAGCAACCACAGATCCTATCAGGTCCAGACATCTAACCAAAAGTCGGGTTGGACCTGGGTCCAGATCACAATATGTTGGTCACAGCCTCAAGACTATCTCAGCCACCTCCTCCACTCCAACTATGTTGAACTCAGCCCATATAAGAGGGCGCCCGGCACATCTTAGGTTAAACCCCACAAGCCCTTTGAGTGACACTGGAAGAGATCTCAGTCCTGGTATAGCATGGACGGATCTAGAATTTATTCAGTGGGGGCATAATTTGACTTGAAATATGAAAACAGCTTCCTTTTAAAACTTAATTTATGCTAAAACATCTACTGTTATTTGGCCAAGGGCTAGTGGGTGCTTCTTCTCTGCATAGCTGGATCCACTTAGCAGATATGCCTCTTCACATATGATACTAACATGTGTCTAGGTGGGTAGTGAAGATGGGATAAGAAATTATGAAAAAGAACATAGTAGAGTAGAAAAGTGGGCAAAAGTATGCCAATTAAAATTTTGTATATATTTGTCTACTTTTTCTCCCCAAAGGGACAAGCCCACATTGGCCCTGCCCTGCACCCAACCCATCATCCTCCTCGGGACTTACCCAATCCAGAAGTATGCTCTGGATTACTTCCCAAACAGGGCCTTCAGGAGGGAGCCTGTCTTCCCATCAGATGATGAGATCGGCCTGCAATGTTTCCAACCCAGAGTTACACCCTCAATTTCCTCCCAGGGCAGGGCCTTTTGGAGGGATCACCCTCCTGTCAGAGGATGGGACACAGCTCTGGTGGTGCCACATATCAGTGGTTTGGGACTTGTGGCACGAGGCAGGGGCATCCTGCACAGATCAGTTTCCATTTTCCACCTAGGAGGTAGGATGTGCAGTGACATGTGGGGTGCATATGCTGACATCTGCCCCACATGCAGAAACTATGAGCACCAGGCTATTGGACCCCAACCTTCCAGTGGGGGTCAAACTAGCATTGAGAGCCTTCCACTGTCCCCCATTGAGGAGGAGAGCGGTCCATTGAATGGTCAATCTTCCTCCCCTGGCCAACACTCTGATGCCCAGGCACTTCTGAACACGGTCCTCAACATCCATAGCGTTGGTGCTATCTCTGCACTGGTAGGCCAGCATATGTCAATTAAAATTTAACACTAAGTCATGCAGGCTGATGCAAATAAAAAAACTGAGCACAGAATGAGAAAGGTAGTAGTGTAAAGCACAACAGAAAAATTGACTTGGGGTAATAATTCTGGACTGTTTAAAGGAGACAGTACAAAGTTAAAGGGCAGTAGGATGGGTAAATAAGATGTTAGGGTGCATAGAAATGGGATAAGATGCCATAGAAGGTGCTTCTGCCTCTGTATAGGTCACTGGCTTGTCTTCACCTGGAATATTGCTTACAGAGTGGAGACAGTACAGAGGAGGCTAATGAAGATGATCCAGAGACAGCAGTAAAGGACTTATAAGGAAAGTTGGAAAGACCTAACCATGTAGGATAGGATAGGATAGGATAGATAGGATGGGAGCTCTATTTATTTTTATTAGCACCTTTCCAGAGCTCAAAGTGCTTTACAGAATTCAATTACAAATAATGCATCACAACAGGCAGTAAATCTCTATTCCAGCTGTATATTAAATATATGCATATTCAACAGAAATTTATGGACCTATCAGTCACCCATGAAGGCCTAAGCAGCCAGGTCTTTAATTGTGATTTAAAACTTTCACTGAAGGGTAAGAATAGATTATGTTCAAGACATAATTCCAGAGTCTTGGTACAGTTACAGAGCAGGCAAAGGACATTACATGCCTCTTCATTTACAAAACAGAGAGCTTCTAGACATGATTCTCAAGTTGGGACTGTAGATCTGAAGTAATAGCTATATGAATGGATATCATGATGACAGACACAGCTGACTGAATGGATATGATCTGGATCTGCTTGGGCTTGGAGGAAGAGGAGGATTAGCTACATGAAATGATAGAGGTAGACATGGAAGTTATCAGAACATAGGTGGTGGCTCTTATAATCAGCAGTCCTTTCTGAATGCCAACTCAAGATACTGTGAAAAAGATAATACAGGATGGAATGCAAGCAAAGAGGCCATGGACTGATACAGCAGCCGGATCATGCAGTAACAGAGGCAGATCTCATGGAAGTGAGTCAAAAGGAAGGTTTGATGAACAAGGAAGAGATAATGAAAGAGGTCATGATAGTTATGAAAGCTTTGTAAGCTGTGGCAGATTTGATTATGGTGGGAACAGATGCTGGTCAGAAGATGAACAAATGATCAAGATGATTGGTCAAAACCACTGCCACCAAATGAATGCTTGGAGCAGGAAATTTTCTCTGGAAGCAACACTGATATTAACTTTGAGAACTACAACGACATTGTTGTTGAAGTAACTGGCTCAAATTTTCCTCCACATATTGAACATTTCTATTATATTGATTTGGGAGAAATAATCATGAGTAACATTGAGCTCAGTTGTTACACCCGTCCTAACGCCAGTGCAGAAACATGCAGTTCCTATCATGAAGGCAAAGAGGGGCTTGATGGCTTTTGCTCAGAGAGGTTCTGGTAAAACAATTGAATTTCTGTTGCCTATTTTGAGTTAGATCCATACAAAAGGGCCAGGTGATGCTTTAAATGCATTAAAAGGTTCCCAGGATAGTAGCAAGTATGGACATCACAGCAATATCCAATCACCTTGGTTTTGGCACTAACATGAGAATTGGCTGCTCAGATTGATGAAGAAGTTAGAAAGTTTGCTTACCGATCTACAGTTCATCCATGTGTAGTATATGGTGTTGCAGACGTGCCTTGAGAAAGCACAGTCACATGCAAAAATGTTAGGTAGTGGGAGGGGTATCTGTTAACTTTCCTGTTGGTGTTTTGAAATGAAAAAGTTTGGATTAACTCTGCTACAAATGTATGTATGGAGTTATCTTTTGAAGCAGAGTCGGAAGCCAAATTCTTTGATCTACCAGTGGGAGTGACTTCTTTTTGGTTCAGTCTTTATATGCTTTAGCCACCTTTTGTTGTATTGTGAAATTTGGAATCAAATTTTGTCAAACTATGCAGCATTTATTATTTAACAGAGGATCATGTGTCTGTCAATGTACCACGCCTTTAACTTTAGACAAGAATGATTTTATTTTAATGTTGTGTTGCCTCAATCAGGCCTATGGTGTAACTCGTTTTGTTGAAAAATCCGTTTGAACTTGGGGAAAAAATCAAACCATGGCACACAGGGATGAGACAACGTGAAGAGGAGTCATTGTTTTATTCATGTAAAATTGTTGTAAGGATAAACTTGTGCATTAGCCTACATTAGTGCTTTGATACATGCAGCTTGTTAAAACATTGGGAAGCACATAAATGGCATTGCAGTTTCTAATGTGATAGACTGCACTCAGTTAAAGGCTCTGATTTGCTCACTCTGTCTTGTATAAGGTACAATTAGAATTATGTTAGAATTATGAGTCTCTTATAAGCCATTCCAGTCACGATAATACTCTATGGATAGTAAAAATATAAAGCACTGTTTTCAAGGTTAACACAAGTAAATGTAGGAATTCCTTTCTTTTTACTGTTGACAGTGTTAAGGCAGCTAATTAAGCAAATAAAGCTAGCCAAGAGATAGAATATTACAAGGAATATTTAAAGGCTTTAAGGAAAACTTGAAATATGTTTTGTTTTCAGTGATTAATCTACCTGGAAAGTTTTAAAATAAAATTATGCCTGTCATACCTTTAACGAAAATGTGAAGTGGTAGAATGGTTAAATGGACTACAGCAGTAAATGGCTCTAATAACAGATCTAGCTGATTTTGATGTAATAGTGCATGCTAGTGTTGATTTTTTGGGTCAAGAGAGTAAGAAGAGAAAGAATTACAGCAGGCTTTATTTTAATGCAAAATTGCATTTCTCTGTTCAAGCTGTGCTGAGATTCTGAAAACACAATTGGCTTATGGTAGACATTGTAAAATGGCTCCACTGTGGGTGCAAACAGAATTCTATAGAAATCACAAGAATTGCAAATGTACATAACTGCACAAGGAATCAGATCTGCTATTCAGGTGCAGTTTTAATCCTGATTTTAGTTGCATAGGTTTCCATTGCATTTATAGTCTGTATGTTAAATTTGGCTGAAGACAAGTATATTCCACCAATAAAGCTGTAGATGCCGCAGTAACTTACAGCTGATATTTTTATGGTAAACTGTGCTTAGAGTGCTAGAACCAAAACTTCTAAAATTTGCAGATGTGGCATGGGAGAAATTACATAAACTTCTTAAGTGCACTAGATTTATTCTCAAGTGTGTTGTGCCTTGTACTGAAACTTATATTGTGATAGTAGATGCACTTGACAGTACTGAGTTGATTTCTCATCATGAATGGAGCTATTTCGGTTTGTCTAGGTGTAGGCCTTTGACATTTTGCACCCATTCAGTTTTACAAACTAGACTTATTTTATTGCACATTTAGAGAATTCTATATAAATGTCTTGTGTGCATCCTTAAACTTCCAAGTTTTTTTTAATGTACATAGATACATAGACAGTGTCGGCAGATAAGGGCCTATGACCCACCCAGTCTGCCCATTTGAGCTTGTAAGTTCAGTTTATGTTTTTCTAGAAGTCTGTTGCCTTACCCTGACCTCCAGAATTCCTTTATGTCTATCCTATGCATTCTTAAATCCCGTGATTGTTTAGCCCCACCACTTCCTCTGGCAGGGTGTTCCACTTGTCCACCACCCGTTCTGTGAAAATTCTTCCTCACGTTTCCTCTGAATCGTCCTCCCTCCAACTTCATCCCATGCCCTCTAGTCCTGGAACATCTTTTCACTTAAAAATAGTGTATTCCTGCACCCTGTTCCTCCTTGTAAGATACTTGTATGTCTCTATCATATCCCCCTCTCCCTCCTCTCTTCCAGGGAGTACACTGGTCTTGAAGATTGTTAAAATGCAGCTTGTGTAAGAATGGGAAAGTGCTAAAATCTAATCCGGTAGTTATTTGGGACCATGGGGTTAACACTTAGGAACACAACTGTTTGCACACAGTCAATTTCTAGATACTTTTGCTAGTAGTTTTGTATAATATTTATTAAACAATTGACAAATCTGTATTTTTGTAATCCTTAAAGTGATTATTTAAAAGTTTTTAGAAACTTGACCAAAGACAGTACACAAACATAGGCACTTGAATGTCACTATATGTGTGAAAATATATATTCAAGGGTAGTGTGAGCTTTAATGTTTAAGTCATTGGATTAAAATTTAAAAATTAACCACACCTGCCAATGGCAGAGTAGCCATTACATTCCATAAAATGTCAATCAAATTGGAAAACAAAATTTGGAACTTGCCAAGGTTTGGATACAGCTGTGTCTTAAAATATTAATGAAACACATTTCTACATGTTGCAGTGTCCAGATTCTTCAAATGTGTTTGTTTAGTTTTGTGTATATGTGTGTGTGTGTTTTTATTTTGTGTACATATTTTTCCAGTGAATGTCTGGCATGGCAATCTTAAAATGTGATTATCTTTGTTGCAATTGCATATTCTGTGCATTGCGTGTTCAACAAGCATTTAAGCAAGTTTAATCCTTAGCAATGCATCACTGGAAAATTGAATAGATTTGACAAGTCAGAAAATGCCTGTAAACTTACTAAATGTTAACACTGACCACCAATTCATTGTAGTCTTGATGTTTGCCTTTGTAATAGTTTAGATGTTATGCACTACATAAGAAAACTCAAGCTGTGCATTAAACTGAATGATTGTATTCAAAATAAAGGTCTGAACTGCAAAAAATAAATATAGCCCTTCTTCTATTCTTCATCCCTTAAAATAAACATCCACCTAACCCTTTTTTTCTTTCTGTCCCTTACCAGATAATCCAACATCTACAGTGGGTTCTACAATGTATGTCCCTTGCCTCTGCCCCATCATCCATGAGTGGTTGGACACCTATATATAGTCTCACTTAACCATGTCACATCTCATAAAAGACAGTCCCGGTCTCTAGGAGCACAGCTGTGCATGCCCCCATCCTCCATTATCCCCCAGGTTACCCTTACTCCAGTCTCCCTAAAATTGCATTATCAGTGATGCATTACTTTAAAGAAACACGCACTTATCCCATGCTACTTACTGACTGCCCCGCCCTACACAGTGGAGTATCAGTTGGACATCTAAGAGTAATTATGGGGTAATGGAGCATGGCAGCACTCACAACTGTACTCAAAGCCTGGGATGAAGTTTTTAACAGTGAAACAGGGATAGGAGCTAGCCACATGGGGCACAGGGGATGGAGGCATCCTGACTTTGGTTACTGGGTATGGAGCAGGAACAAGTGGGTTGGGATGAGGATTAGTTTCCTAACTTAATATGGTAAAGGGGTTATTTTCAATTATCTGGTAGCAGGGGAAGTATCAGGTCAAAATTATGATCAACAGGTATAAAAACAGTTTTGGTCTGACCTGCTCAGACCAAGCAAATCCAACCAGTCCATTTGACATGGTCTCCCATCACCTTCTGCTAGATAAGCTACCTAGTGCAGGATTGCCTGCTCCTGCCATATTTTTTGGTTCAGTACTTGCCTGCCACAGAGTCCAGTCAGTGTTTGTTGGGGGGTTGTCCACCTGTCCCATCTTCACATAGACATGGGGCCCCACTTTGGCCTCATTCTCTTCTTAATGTTTACAAATGACATGTCCTTGGTATGCTCCTTATCTCTCATACACATGCATGCAGATGACACGGTTCTGTTTTTAGTGGCCCTGATATTTCCTTAGTCAAACCCACCAGGCAGTCTGACCTGGAGACTGTGTGTTCAGTGATGTTTCCACTCTAACCAGCTGACCATAACTGCAAAAAAAAAAAACCTCGCCCATCATCACCTCCAGCTCCAAAGCAAAGCTGGCATTGCTGTTGTCCTGACCTCTCTGAACCATCTTCTTACCCATATTGACAACACTTTCTACGGTTCTCCCATAAATTGGTGCATGGAAGGCTGTAGACCCAAAGAGCGGGGGCTTGGGTAATAATTTCTGGTCAATAGCAGTGGGCAAAATAATGAAAACATCACATTTTAGGAAGGGTTCAGACCCCAAAGCCCCCTGGAGCTACCGCTGGCTTGGTGCCATCTATAGGAACAAAGCTTGACTTCCTAATGCAGCCAGATGTGAAATTGTCTAGAAAATGATCCTCCATGCTTTTGATTATGGTGACATTGTCTTTAGATACATCACAGAGAAATGGTAATCAAAAGAAGTTATTGTTTTCTGAAAAACAGAGAACAAAGTCTGGAGGAGGTTAATAGGAAAGCTGATATTTTTAACTTATTTTCTCAGTCTTTTCAGCTGAAGCAGCAGGCCCCTTCCAGACTAGAAGGCTAAACCTGGGAAAGAACATTGCATAAACTAGAAATAAGACCAATATTAGTACCAGGGGTATTAAAGTTACTTAAGGCATTCAGTGTGGATAAGTCTTCCAGACTGGTTGGGTTGCACCCTAGACTGTTGAGTGAACTGAATGATGAGCTTGTGGAATCACTGGTGATATTATTTAATCACTCCTGGAGACTGGAGTAGTCCCAAGTGACTAGAGAAGGAAATATGTCTTCCTGTACAAATCAGGCAGCAAAGAGGACCCCAGAAATTACAGGCTAGTTAGTTTAACCTAAATTTTGGGTAAACATATGAAGTCTATCCTCAAGAAGTCCCTTGTAGAATACCTAGGGACAAGTAAGTTCCAGAGCAATTGCCATCTTGATTTGTGAGGGGAGGTCATGTCAGATATACCTGATCAACTTATTTAACTAGTGTCTTAGTAGTGGACAAACATCAAGCAGTCGATCTTCTGTATCTGGATTTCAGCAAAGCTTTTGACTCCATCCCTTGAGTCTGTCAAGAAAAGGGCCACAAAAATAATCACTAATTAGCGGGAAAGGTCATATAAGTAGATGTTCACCAGCCTGAATATGTACTCACTGGAAGAGAAGGTAAAGAGGGGATGTAATTTAAACCATTAGGTACATTATGTGAAAGTGTGAACAAGGTAGATGATAGAAGCCTATTCAAGAGCTACAGTCTTACCACTTCCGGGATCATGATTATAAACTGGCAGGGGGCAGTTCATGAGGAATGTGAGAAATATTTCTTCACAAAAGTATTGGACAGCTGGTACAGCCTTCATTGAGAGGTGGTAAAGCCCAAAATGCAGAAAGTCTTAAAGTGAGCATGGGGCATGCATAAAGGACTAGTAAAATAACATTGTACAGGAGCTCCAGTGAGTGGTTTGTAAATAGGGAGCACATGGGCAAATTGAATGGACCTTGGTCTTCTTTTCACATCACCTTTTTATATTTCTGTGTCCTATGTTTATCTTCTTTGCTGCCTCCAGGACTCTGTTGGCTAGACTTGGCCCCTGCTTCCAGCTGTTTTACCTTGAGCTGTCCCCCACCCGGCTGACCCTCCCTAGAGGAATGGTATCACTTGCACTGTGCTATACTGATCTATAAGTACTAGTCAAACATCCTACTTTATTATTTTCCTCTCTACTGACCCACTCTCTGCTTTTTTTAAATAATATTTTATTTATTTCCTTTATATATCATACATGAAAATATTGGAAGATGGTACATTAATAATAGTTGGTTATGTATTTAAATTAGTGTTAAAGGATGAAGTCAATATAATATTTGTCTGATATATATTTATACAGAAATAATAAAACTGATCTATATTAAGCAGTAAATTCATCTTCATATAGATAATGGCTCAAAGGATCAAAATACCTAATATACAAAGTCCTTACATAATAAAGTCATTTACTGACCTATATTCAAACATGCCCCACTTTCTGCTTGTCTTGTTAGACACTCCAACTCCCTGTTCCTTCTTCACCACAGATATTGTAGGTCTCTTGGTAAAGAAACTTTCTTCTGGAAGCTCCCTTTCACCTGAAAGTCCCTCTCTTCCTTCAAGGATCCTCCTTACAGTGGTAACTAAAGAGGCACTTAAGGAGTTGTTGTCCATGGCCAATGTCTGCTCCTTCAATGCCTTCTAGACAGTCCACTTCTATTCAGCTTCAGACCCCTTTGTCAGGCTCCTGCTCCTGTTTGGCTGTGATGGTCCATCTTATGTGATCTGTTCTACACATAGTTGTTCAGTACCTTTTTATTTCACACATTCATTGTTTAGATTTGCTTCTGGTCACAAACATAACCGTTACTGACATTGTTACATTGTTAATTGTTATATTTACTGTTATTATCTTGTGTATTTAATTGTTATATTGTTAGTTGCAATATTTACTATATTATTATCGCATTTGAACTGTGCATTAGCCCATTCCTAAGGATGCACCTGAAAATGAGCTCTGAATCTCAATGAGCTTTATCTGGCCAACTCTTTAAAATAAAATTATCCGGCCTTACCCACTGCATGGGCCTACTATTTATGCAGTGGCATGATGCTCATCACACTATTAACTCCTCAATGGCTACTAAAATGTCTTATGTAAAGAGCATAATGTCATGGCGGCCATGCTGGGTGAGCTGTGAGCATGGGAGTGTTATTGTTAAAGCATTTTTAGTAGTTTTAAAAGTGATTTCGTTTATCATTAAATTAGTTTAATTTAGTTAGTTGTTTTTTGTTTAGTTTATATTTATGTCAAAATCCACGAAGGACAATGTGAAGAATTGAAGATCTGGACAGAGTCTGCATTTTGTATGAACAAGCCAGTCGAAAAAAGGGTTTGGCGTTGTGTTTCAACCTGGCTCTGTGACTGGATCTTTCCAAATCAATTAAATAAATATATGAACAATTCACGTTGGCACAAAAATGGGACTTGCCTCAATATAACCTTGGCATCTGGAGTGGCTGAAGTGGTTGCTGTCGGCGCAGGAGAAAGCAGAGCAGGTTGATTCTGTGGTTAGTGGTGCTGGTGGAGCAGTGCAACTGCTGAGGAATGAGGAGCATGTGGAACTTGTAGTCCTTGGGCTTGGAGGAGAGCTGTACTGGGGGACTTGGAACGAACCAGGAATCAATTGAACTGAAACCGGCAGTTGGCAGGTTTTCACTCCTTAGAGAAGAGTGTGTAAACATCTGGAGGACTGACTGGTGGGGCGGAGCCTGGACTGCTGGTGCAATTTGTGGGGTATCCAGAGAAGTGGTCACCAGAGGGTGGCTTACTTCAAAAGGAAAGAACCAGTGGGGTGGCTGCTGAAGCATGGTTGCTGCTGTTTGGGAGTCCACAGGTTGCTGTGTGGCCCAGGCTGGGTCATAATCAGGTGTTAGTAGCTGAAGAAGCTGAGAAGGAAGTTTACTGAGGAGGACCTGCTGGTCAGTGAACTATTTCCCTGGACGATGATGGGATTGTAGTAGGTGTACCTCCTTGCTGCTACCGTGCTTATGCAAAAAGCCCTTGTTTCTGGATCTTAGTAACTGGAGATTTTATTTTATGAGTGGCTAAAGTAACAAAAACATTTTAAGTATAGTATAAAATCAGTGAAGTCTAGGAAGGTGAGAGCCCCTAGTATTTGATTTGTTTGGCGGAGGTGAGCTCCTTAGCATTTATTTATAAACTTATTAGATTGATGCTGATTGTGCAATGAACTTGGACTATTATTGGACAAGTTTAACTTTATATCAGCTAGACTGTTCAGACTTGGTCTGTAGCAAGATGAGAATTTTGTCCTGCTAAACTAGCATGCTGTTCCTTTTCAGGATTTATGTATTTATTTACTTTTTGTTAATTGAGTTGTGTGAGGGTGTTTGTGTGTGGAAAGGTGTGTAAGTGGGAGGTGGGAAATTGAATTGTGGTGGGTGAGTGGTAGAATGGGTGGTTTACTGTGGGGTTGATCTTTAAATAGGGTAGAAAGTGTATTGGTTGGGGTGGCTTGGGTATTTTGGGTATTGTGGGTTTATTTTATATTGTGGTGTGGGGATTTTTAGTTGAAATAATGTGTCTGGAACAGAGGTTCATGAGGCACAGCTACTGGAGCTGCCTCTAGGATCTCCATCCCTTCAAAACTCTAGCACTTTTAGCTGAGGTTTATCACTGGTATAGAGCCCTGGGAATAGCTCGGAGGGGTGGGACTGGGGGTGGTCATAGCTGAGTGGCTGCCGGTGTGTCTGGGATCTGGGTGGTGAGGCCAATGAGATGCCCTGGGGTGAAATGGGAACTTGAGGGGTTGTCATGTTTGGTTCCCATACCAAGAGCTCCATGAAGATTGTGGGCAGCTAGCTGGTCCAGCTGCCTCACCTCATCCTACTTGGGCTGTGTTGTGCAATGCCAGGTTGATGAGGAACAAGACTGGCATAATAGGGAACTTGATATCCTTGGTGAACCTGGTTTGCATCATGGACACTTGGCTGGATGAGAATGTTGCCCCCATTTGGAGGCAGCAGTACTGGCCAGTTACTCCATGATACACAGCACGAGGGAGGATGGAGGTGGGGGGTGGCCATATGTTTTAAATCTGGCTTGAGCCTCATGGTGCTACCTGTAGGTCATATGCAGTCTGTTGAGTGTGGCCACCTGAGGGTACTGGTGCGGGCTTTATTGTCCCTCAGGAATAGTTGGGGACTTTTACAGGAGGTTGGGGGAGCCTGTTGCGGCCTGGTTCTGGAGTCACCTAGGTGGTTGATCCTGGGTAACTTCAATACATGTGTCGGTGGTGGGCTCTCAAGTTTTAGTAACAACCTCCTTAGGAGCATGGAGGCAGAATGTAGCGACAACGCGCATTATGGGGTCACACACTTGGCCTGTTTTTTCTTTAAGTTTAGATGTGAGTGACCTCAGAGTAGATCTGGTGATTTGGTCAGACCATAGCACCATGGGGTTCCCATTCAGGGTCCCCAGATGTTTCTGCCCCTGTGGAGATGGTCCGATACCGTCCATTAAGAGGTGTCCTCTGTGGGACTGTCAGCGGTATTGGATCCATCAAGTGTTGGATCAGCTTATGCGATTGGGACAGAGGAAGCAGTTGCAGCCTATAATGGGGCTGTTGTTGTGGCCTTCAATTCCATTGCACCCATTCGTCTCTGCCCTTGTCTACTCACTGGAGACTTCCTTGGTTTGATGAAGATGTCAGAGTTTAAAGACTAAGGGGTAGAGGTTAAAGAGGTGCTGGAGGAAGTCTGGTCTGGAGAAGGACAGATTGGCTCTGAAGTCGCTTTATGTCAACTATCGGGAAATCTTCTGAAGGAAGGCTGAATTTTATCTAGGAGATTGCTGCAGTGGGAAAGAGACCAGCTCAGCTCTTCCCATGGTGGACAGACTTTTATATCTTGCCTGTCTCCATGTTGGGGGCAGGTTCTAGCACTAGGTGTGAGGAGGGCTCTGTTTTTCGCTGACAAGGTGTCCTCTATCAGGGCTGAGGTCTCCTCAAGTATCTGTCAAAAGGGCTGCAAGGTCTGGCCAGAGTTGTGCTGGAACACTCTTCCTGTCTGGGATGAGTTTGAGCTGGTTTGGGTTGAGTAGGTGGTGGGGATAATCTCAGAAGCTGCGGCCAACACAGTGTGATCTAGACCCAGACCCGACCCGACTTTTGGTTGGATGTCTTGACCTGATTTAACCTGTAGTTGCTGAGATTGTCTGGAGTTCCTTGAGAGTGGGATCTTCCCATTGGCCTTGAAAGAGGCCTTGGTTAGACCCTATTGAAGAAACCTTCTTTGGACCCAGACTGCCTCAGCAATTACAGGCTGCTCTCTAACCTTCCATTTTAGAGAAGGTTATTGAGAAGGTGGTGGCTGCTCAGCTTGAGAGACATCTTGCCTCTTTCTCCACCTATGAGTCTTTCCAGTCTGGGTTCCATGCAGGGCATAGTATGGAGACTGCCCTAGTGAGGATGCTAAATGATCTCCTGATGCAAGGGACAGGAGAGACCATACCATCTTGGTCCTCCTGGACCTCTCTCGGTGTTTGACACCATGGACCATGAGGTGCTACTTGACCACCTGGGGTTCTGGTGTAGCCTGTCGGTAATGTCATCAACTGGTTCAGGTCATACCTAACAGATAGAGTGCAAAGGGTGGCAATGGGATTATTCTCATCTAACCCAAAGACTCTGTGTTGTGGGGTTCTGCAGGGTTTGGTCTTGTTGCCTTTGTTGCTCATGGTGTATATGCTGCTGTTAGGGGACATTATCAGGCAGTACAGGCTGGGTTTTCACTGCTATGCAGATGATACCCAGCTGTACCTGTCCTGTGTGCCTGATACCCAAGTGTCAGCTTCTGTGTTTAACAGCTGCCTTGAGGAAATCAGATATGGATGACTCAGAACTGGCTTATGCTTAAACCAGACAAGACTGAGGTGCTAGTGGTGGATTCAGGTCATCAGGGCGGGGGGTTACCCGCCTATTCCAGGGGTGTCCACTTGCCCCATCTAGACAGGTGAGTATTTGAGCATGATCCTAGATGATGGCCTGACACTTGAGGCTCAGATGTTGGCCATGGTCAAGGCGGATTTTTCATCTTGGAATGTCACCCGAATCCGAACCCTGATCCTGTCTGAGGACCTGACCACACTGGTACATGCTTTCGTCACTTCCAAGTTGGACTACTGTAATGCCCTGTACCTAGGGTTATCTGGAGGCAACCACACGCAGCCTGCAGCTGGTGCAGAATGCAGCAGCAAGATTATTGAGGGTGAAAAGGTGCGACCATATCACTCTGGTCCTCCGCGAACTGCACTAGCTGCCGGTCAGATGGAGGATTGTCTTCAAGGTAGGGCTCCTGAACTACAAGACCCTGCATGAATGGAGACCTGTCTACCTGCAAGATCTTCTTATCCCCTATCATTCATCCGGGCACTCCATTCTGCCGAGGGAGGCCTCTAGGGACAGGGCATTCTTGGTGGCCTCACCTACCCTGTGGAACTCCTTGCCAGTTTATTTGAGGAAGGCTCCCTTGATAGAAGCATTTAAGAAGGGCCTAAAATGCATCTATTTCAGCAAGCATTTATTGATTAATTAAGTGGTTTTAAGGGATAGCTAGATTGAATGTATGCTCGATTGAAATTGTATATGTATGTATATGTGTGTGTGTGTGTGTGTGTGTGTATATATAAAATTTATGCTTGATTTTAATAATTGTATTGCCATTGTTTTGTGCAGCACCCAGAGTCCCTGGAAGTGGGGACATGGGTGCTTTTATAAATAAAATATCTATCTAAAAAGAAACAAACAAACAAAAGAATGCCTCATGCCTAAGCTGAGATAATCAGGCCTAGAGTTTCCTAGTTGCTGAGTGGCTATGATAGGGTAGCATGTTGCCCTCCCCTTACCTTACCCACCACTGTCTACTCTATCAAAACCTCTACTGGCTATCCCCTTCCTCTAAATGATCTTACATTCTTGGGTGTTTCACGGATAACATCATTAGATGTTCCTTATCTGCCTCTCTGGCCTCAAAGTTTTCCCAAGTTGACCATGTCTATTCACTACAGTTCTCCACCCATGTCCTTTTGGCAGTCCCTAAATGCTCCACTCAGATGGGCCACCTGATATTTGCCCTCTGCCCCATATTATTGGAACTCATTACCCATCAATCTCTGTATCACTAAATCCCACGTCACCTTCAGATCAGAATTACTCCAGTAACTGAGATCATCGGATACATGCTTATATTTCTAATCTCTTTCTAAGCCTTATTTATCACCCATGCTTTCTCTCCTTCTACCATTCCACTGCCTTCACACCAATTTGCTTTTTACAATTGATCATCCTTTCTCCTCTCCTCTCCCTAGACTGTCATTACTTATGCTTAACCTCTAACTTCACTGGCTACTAGACATTCATCAGATGTATAGTTGTTTCTTTTCATGCACTAGCTATTGCATATACCCATCTTAGGCCAAATGCCTGTGCCCTTCCTCTTGACCTACTGTACACTGTTGTTTTGCTGTACTATGTAATCACTGCCTGTCACATTTGTATCTTTTTCTACCTTAGAACAGTCTCTGTAATCATTGATTGTTCTGTATACCTGTATCTCTGTGTGTTATGTGCATTGTAATCTGTATTTGCTACCTGTAATGTACTCTCTCAGGTTGTTCCTGAAAATAGGCAGGTTTCTGTCTAGCGCACTTTCCTGGTAAACAGAAGCTAAATGAATAAATAAATAAATGCTGCAGTGCCATGTGGAAAATCCAGGTTCATATCCTGAGCCTGATTCCCAGGCCTGGTCTGGCAGAGTCTGGGCTATGCTGCAGAAGCAATGCTCTCTGACTCTGGCATGAGGATGATGCTCATCACACTGCCGGCACATCACCTCTGGAGTGACTTTGACATTACAGGTGACCGTACAGCATTAGCCTTCCAATGCAGCGGCTAGGAGTTATGGGACTGCCACGTGCCAAAGAGGTGGGAGGGCAATGAAAGAAACTGAGGAAAACAGATTGGTAGTGAAGTGGAATGGCACTTCTACCTCAACCCGTCTGATAAACCGCTGCTGGACTTGGAAGCCAAGAACTAAAGGAAAAGTGCAGGCGCCTGCCACAATTTGCAAAAACTTCATTGCAGTCAATACATATGATAAAAATGCCAAACAATCCTTACTGGAGAGACACCCCATAGTCTCACGAACACCTAACATTTTGGTTACTGGCTTCCTCTAGCTAACCCCATGAGAAAGCCAGTAGAGCAAGGCTATGAAGTGTTAATGGAGCGATGGGGTGTATCTCCAGTAAGGACTGTTTGTCATTTTTATCATATGTATTGATTGTAGTAAAGTTTTGTGAAGTGTATGCAGCAGGGGACTGCTTTTTGTTTTGGATTCTGAGTCAGTGTTATGCTGAGTACAGCTGTTCAGCCTCTTTTACTTTGACATGGAAGCCTCTTCCTCCCTGTTTGAAACAGAAGGTAAGACAGAAGCCTCATATCAGGGCAGAATCCACAAGAATGGCTGGAGTCAGTATCTGAATGGTGACTGAGGCTCATGCAGAGCATTATTACAGGAGGTGGAGCACAGAATGAAAGATGAATAGTACCGGCCAAGGGCATAAAAGAGAATTTAAAAGAACCAGAAGAGTTCCCAATAAAATAACAGCATTACTAAAACAGCTACAGTATATCAAAATAATCTGGTCTCTGATTAAGTGGAACCCTTGGAATGAGGTTTCTAGTAAAGTCAACTTAATCCAGATCATGACTGGTACATAGTGATAATAAACTGGATCAGAAGAGTATAAAATATATTTTATCATATTTAACTAACAAGGTTGGTCCAAACATAATTTCAAGACAAGTGACTTTTAAATCTTCCATGCTGGTTCCATGTGACAGCATTTCTTAGAAAAAGTAATATACATAAGCCACACTCCCAGTCTTTGCATGGTTTAAACCAAATAAAACCACAACTTAACATCCACAGCTGATAGGGAAAGACAATGTACCCACTATTGTAGAGACTGCAACTGCTGAGTCCAGCCACATTTAGGAGGTCTGTTGAGCTTTTGAAAATTTGTAAAAAAGTTAAGAATAATTGTACCAGTAATGCAAAACTGATCTGACTATTACATTGATAAATATATTGATTTGTGTACAGTATCCTTTCAGTGCTTGTTGAGAAGAAATCCACGTGTAAAAATGCAAAGATTTGTCATTCCTGTTCTCAAGGTGCCCTTTCTTAATTAAAACACTGCCACAAAATGTTTTAATGATTTAGTCAGTGTTTACTCACAAGTGAAAACAAGAGACTGACTACCAAGTACAAAAGCGACTGCTAGTATTTCTTCCCAGCAGCATAACAATATACCCACACTTTCACTCTTCATGTGATCTGAGTCAACTTTGTTTTGTACGAGCAATGAGTAGAACACAGCTTCCCAGTTTATATATCTGTTTGTTAAGGACACTAAGCTTTACAAAACTGAATGATGACTGGCTGAAAACAGTTGAGAATGAACAGTAAATAAAGAGCAGGTGCTTTATTCACAGTCTCAGCTTGGTGCTGCTGAGTGGTCACTGGCACTGCTTTGTGGCACTTTTCTTGCTATATACAAATGGGCCACATTGTCACACAGGATAGCAAAAGCACAAGGAAAGCAGCAGGGTGGTGACCACTTAAGTCACAAATAGCAATGTCCCAATGCCCAAAGAACTGTTACAAGCAAGTTCTTCAAAGGGTCACTGCCTTGGGATGCAGAGCATGTGTTCCGGCAAGGGAAAGGCTTAGGCATTTTGCAGCACTGCTAGTCTTTACAGAGAAGGGGACCTGAGTTTAGGGAGACAGGATCCGTTAGCCACCAGGAAATATTTTGGGGCCACAGGACCACCAGGCAAGATTGGCATGTGATGTGAAAATTGCAGCAGTGGACCACTCGGACAGGAACTGAGGTACTGGGTAAGGGGGTGGACAGAAGCCTGTGGCCATAACACCAGGTGCCCAAGGCTTGTACCATGGCATGGCACCATTCAAGTGCTGCTATGCCACTGTCAAGCCCTTGTGGCATTCTAATCCTCGCTGTTAGTGCACTAATATCCTGATTGCTCAATTACATAATGAGGATGTGCAACACTCTCTTGGAGGGGTTCCATCCCTGCTGGAAGCATCATCTCATAGCATAAAGTAGTATTGGTAGGGGAGTGGCAGTACTGGGGCCTCTGTTCCCTAAAGACCACCAGCACTGACTGTGATTGTGTATCGGGTCACAAGTATTTACTAAGATAAACATTTAAAGCTATGATGTATGTCGTTGTCTTTAACATTAAAGCACAAGGAGGGCCTCGGACCCAACTAGGGATCTGAGGTTTGAGCAGATTTGATAGACCATAAGGCCTAATCTGCTGCCAGTTAGTATGTTAGTATTTTACAGCAGTAGTTTTATTTTATACTGCATAATTATTAGTACATACATTCCACACTGTGTTTCAAGAAACAAAGGATTGTCAAGCAACTGACCTCATAATTGCTGTGTTGTGATATTGCAGTCAGTTGCATTGGAGGAAAAATACTGTGCTGTCACAAATAAATACACTATAAGATCAGAAAATCCTCATTAATGCTGTTTATACAGACTTCATAGACACGTTGTCAAAGGTATTGCTAAAGAATGGGGAACAACTAAAAAGAAATGATAATAGCTGAGTAACTTGTCTAGGGAAGTATGTACTAATGAGAATACCTATTAAAGGAAGCTACTGCAAAACCAACCTCCACACCCAAATGTTGCCTGATATCTACTCATGGCATGTTAAAAAATGTTTTATGTTCCTATCGGTGCATGTATGCTACTACCAGATTATTCCTTTGGTAGCAACCCAACAATAGTTTAGTTTACTACAAGATGGTCTTTTATGCATTAACCCCATTTGGTGTGTATTTACTATTCTAACACCATGCCAACATGAGGAAAGACATAAAACTGCTAGAGAGGTGTAGTGAAGGCGACAGAAATGTAATGGGGGATGGAGGGCAAAGCCTATGAGGACAGGCAATGCGAGCTGAATATGTACACCCTGGAGGAGAGGTGGGATGGGGATGATTGAAACTTTCAAGTATTTGAAGGGATAAACAAAGCCAGGGCTGATGGGTTGTTCAAGCTGAGAAAGGTAGGGACACAAGAGGGCATGAGCTAAGATTGGAGGTAGAAGATTTAGGAGAAAGATAAGGAGATATTACTTCATGGAGAGGTGGTGTCAAAGTGGCATGCCCTACCAGAGGGTGATATCATGTAAGATGGTGGGAAGTTTTAAAGGGCATTGGACAGGGAACAAGGGAGGGTCTGGGTGAATAGTGTTGAGAACTGGGAGAATAGTGCTGAGAACATCCTGAAGATGGGGAGAGGGCTGGGGCTAGGGGTGTGTGAAAAAAAATTCTACTTGCAGAATTTTGGTGAAAGTCAGATTTTCACTTCTGCAAAAGTTCAGAAGTATTTTGTCAACTTTCATGGAATTTCTGCTGAAAACTGGAATAAATGTAAGATATGAGTTAATGTATTAAACTGCAGAACCCCCAGAAGTAATACAAACTGTGGATAATTACATGATATATGGTGAAATACTAAGCAAAATACTTTATTTCCACATGTCAGAAAAAGTCCATAGTTTGTAATTAAATGCTACAATATTAGGAAATCTGCAGTTATTTGGCAAAAGTTGGAATTCTGCCACAGGCAGAAAAAGCAGAAAATTCAGCAAAATTTTTGAAATTTTGCAGAACTTCTATGATGAGAAATCGGCACTTTGCCCAACCCTAGTTGGGGCAGTTACAGTCTAGGGGTGCTAGCTGCACACTCGAGCAGATTTTGATAGACCATGTGGTCTGTTTCAGCTCAGATTTCAGTATGTTCATATGAATCACCACTCCAGTGAAATTTAAGGGAAAAGTAAAAAAGAGGAATCAACATTTAACCCCAGATCTCCTCATTCACAGTCCTGCTCCCTAATCACTAAGCGGTGCTAGCTGCAAAGTTTCTTGGTTGTTTTGGTTAACTTGAGACAGAAGTATGGCCCTGCAGTCAGTGCTGCCCCAGAGTCAATGCTGCCTCAAAATGACACCCGAGGACGAATGTAAACCTTGACATTTTTTCCATATTCTTTTACATCTGAAATCTAGGAAAATCTATTTGTCCAGTTGAAATGTCATTAAACCCTCTCTAGCTGTGCACTTACATAAGTGTATTGTTTTCTGGGGACACTAATTTATTTCTCTATGTTGTTCTGTGTCTTTTCCAGTCTAAACATGTATTGTACTGAATTTTCTATCAGGCATGTCTCACACTCTGCAACTATGTACTGCTGACCAGTGATTGACAGGGCAGCACATATTATACAATAGTTGCATGGTGTTAACAACAGAAGTGAGTTATAGAACCACAAGATGGTAGCACACAGCATTTTCAGAGAGGTTATGGATCCCTCATTAATTTCTTTATATATGAACAGAAAGGCACTGATTTTTTAACAGGAATGTCTAATTAGCAGGGGATCCTTTGGTGGTGGGGATGTCATAAAGCACTGTTTATATTAACATTTATTAGCTCAGTGCTCAACATCACGCTTGTCTACTATGAACTAGCATTCAATAGACACTGTTCCTGGCCTTTTGGGACACTTCAGGACCAACTCAAAGCCTCAAAACTAATTCTCTACTATGGTGCCTATCAAATGAAATGTGGCATTACATAAATAGATATGGAGGCAGAAATGAAGAGCAGGCATCGACAATGGAGGGTATTGAAAAGGAGTGCATAATGAACCATATTGATCTTTTTAACATGAACAGCTGCATTACTGGTTCCCTTTCCTTGAAGGCAATGGCACAGCTACAGAGAAAATGTAATATACTTTGTATAAAAGCTAAAAGTATATCATTTGTGCATTTACTACAGTTGCAGTAAATTTGATCTTGATACAGTTTTGGTTTTGGCATGTATTTGAACTTGAAGACAAATTACTTTGAGTCTATCCCAGTCTGCGAGTTGCTGCCAATAAAATCAGCTCGACCGTCTGACCTCTGACCTAATAAAATGACAAACCTGCCAGGCTTTGATTAATCTAGTTAGTCTAACAGAGTCTGGCATCTCAACAAGCCCAAACTAGTTACTAAAACCAGCCTACAATATAGCATTCATATGATTACTGTGTGCAGTCCCAGAGGTATTCATTACAGACCAAATTGCTCTTGTTGCCTTGCATACAAGCAGAGTTTTCAATGGAAATGAAAGGCTGCCTGGAAAAATAGGCCACCTAATTAAGTTAAACTACTCTAGCATTTAGCTTGACATCTTCATTACTCAAAATTAAAAGATGCTTCACTTGAGCACACAAGTTACTATTGTTTATGTTGTTTCTTAAATTGGGTCCTTACGTTGAAGTCTGTTTTTCACAATTATACTGCACTAATAGTGCCTGCATTTCTTCAAGTACTATACAGTAGTCTGTATTGGTCACTGAAATGCTGACACTTACAGATTGCATGGTTTGGTTTCATTAATAGTTGACAGTTCAAGAAAAGCGCTAAAGCAGACTCAACATTGGGAAAAGGGCCTCAAACAAGGCTGAAAAAGTTATCAAAAATGGAATATGTTGCTATTTAGATATGCTGTCTTTTGAGGAGTGTTGCTGAGGTTTTCTTATTGTGATACTACCACTAGTGAAATGAATGCAGAGATTTAGGAAAATGGGTGCTGTCCATGGCTTGGTAGCACTGTCGTACTACACCCTAGTTTGGGAGTCATCTTACATGTCTCACTCCCACTGTGCCATCAGAGAGGGATGCATCCTGGAGGTGATGCATTGGCTCCCTAGTTGTGGGTCTGATATGCATAGATACTTAGCGACCCCCGCCCATTTATTTATCAATATTCGATATTTGTTTTGCAATTTATCCAGGATAGACAATTAAAAAAAAATGATCATGATGTTATATTTACTTGTAGTAGGATATTTTGGACATATTCCAGTTTAGGTATAGGATTTTCAAAATTAAATCTGATGTTTGCCTGATATGTGCAAATAATTTAATATATAAAGGTTCCCCAGTCAATGATGGCATTATTTCTTTGCTTTATTGCAATGTAGAGCTATAAAGATCTAAGAGATAGAATGTCAGTTTTCAGTCTATGACATTAGTATAGCTGTCATAGTAAATGTTATGTATCATGTGCATTAACAGGTATGAAGTGTGGGATGCATTGATGCATTTTTGTGTTTTACAACCCAAATTCTGATCATCCAGCATTTTAAATACAGTACCACTGATGTATTTTGGCATTGTTTAAAAAATGTTTTCATGCAGCAAAGTAATGTTTACAGAGAAGATGTTTAGCTATATGTTAATACATCCCAGACTACTCATTGCTGTATAAGAGTGGTTTCTTGTGCTTCGGCTGGGCGAGAACAACTTTGGAAGCTGAGCTGTTCTGGCTGAAGCTGAAGGCAAGTGAAATACTCTGTTACAGCAATAATGATGGGGACATATTAATATATTATTGATTGAAAGTGATCAATTATATATTTAAAAAAATATGTTCCTGGAGCGTGCCCATTTCAGGGCATCTGCACATGATACGCTCTTCACAGAATAAGAGTGTCTCATGTGCATGGGAAAAAGCACTCCGATTGGTCAGGAGTGCTCCTCGATCTATAATATCTTAAATATGCACTTTGCAGCTTGTTATGCTCAAATGGCAACTCCATTAGACCTAACTGTCATGACTCCCATCATCACACTGTTTAGCCTTTTTGTCTCCATAGGCTTGTTACCAGCGGTGTGGGAGTTTGCTAAAGTCATACCTTTGTATAAGTGTTCAGACAGTTTGTGCATAAATCATTACTGACCTATCCCCATCATGTCTGCTTAACCCATACTCCTGGAGAGATTTGTTCATTCCCAGTCTCAGAGCACATCTCTAAAATCCAGCTCCTATCCCTGTACAGCTCAATATCTGTCCCAAGCATTCCACTGCTACAATACTTTTCAAAATGACAAGTGGAATTCACAAGGCCTCAGATAAAGGTAACATCACTGGAACAAGGAATTGGGCAATGTTACAATAACTGGCTTACAAATTACCATAAAAGCACACACACAAAGTTTCCCATGGTGCCACCTCCTCCAAAATCAAGTCTCTAAAACAGGTGTCTCTCAAGGTTCAGTCCTAGTACTTCTGCTGTTCTCAGTATTCAGAAATAATCTAACCACTCAGTGTGTCTCTGTCACGCCAAGGCAAGGTATTCATTTATGTTGGTAACACAGAACTGTGGAGGTGCCCCACACTGGCCTGTGTGAAGAAACAACTTCAGGCTGACATTGCAGTAGTGGAAACCTGACTAAATGAAAACCACATCATTATCCATGCCAAAAATGATCAAGACAATGATCTTTGGCACCAATCCTCAAGCTCAAAAACTAGATACCTCCCTCTCCATCCACATTAAGGACAACCTTGCTCTCAAATAGGTCCTGCACTTCAAATATCTGGAGATATTGTTGAACCCCCAACTCACCTACCAGAAGTATGCATATCATATCATAACATTTCGCATATCATATGTCATATCATGTTGTATATCAACTCATCTCATCTCAGTGTTTTAGTAGGTCCCAGGCTAGGCAGCCTTAACATGGTCAGGCACTGCCTTGATTCATTTAGGGGAATGCGGGTAACAAATTCTTACTCCCTCCACTGGATTATGGAGATGTGCTATACCGCTCAGCCCCTAAAACCCCACTGAAAAAGTTGGATGCCCTGGTACAACATATTTCACATATTCCCCTGAAACTGGTTAAAGAATGCACTGTTTTCCTGTAGTAAGGACATTTTAACTGGCCAGGCCCCATCACCTAGTGAAACTGTCACTGGTACATACTCCTCCAGATGTGCATGCCCTTTTTGGATCTCTTGGAGCCTACCTGTTATGGATTGATGCAAATTTCAAATGTGTTCAGCCATCATTATAGCAACAGTTTTTCTAACCTTGGAGGAACATTCTCATACCTAATTTGAGTCTCATTGGAAGTTGTTACCTTGTCCGGGTGATATAATTAGAGATAACTGATATCTGAGCTGTAATAAGAATTTACCATGACTGCCTGTCACTTTAGAGCTTACCACTGATTAAGGTTTGCTTTTGTTAGAAAGCATTTGATAAGGAGCTTAGCTATTTCATTTATTTTAAATAGTGGTCACATTTTGTGACTAAATGCCTCAAATGTTTAGGGTTCTGTTAGTATATATAAGTACAATGTAATCATGATAAATTTGTTATATGGCCTTGTGTCCCAGCATCATTTCTTAAATGTATCGCATTCATTTTGTAAATTTTAATCTCATTTTTCTAGAACTGAGAAAGTAGATTCTTTTCTCAACGCTTCCCCAGTTTTATAATAAGTCCGCTAAAACTGACTAAGAATAATGAAGTAAAAGTTTTACCTTCTACACAATAATGAGATTTTGATTAGTGTTGTTTGATCAATTAGTGTATTGTGTGTGTTTTGTAATAATCATGATTTATTAGTGTTGTCTAACTTAGGAAGGAAACAAAAAGTTGTTTGCAGGATCATTGACTTGAACACATCAAAGGCACTGTTGGACAACTCTTGCTGAATGTTAAGATGATTTATATAGGAGACCAAGGGCCTGATTCTAGAAGAGTTACACCTGGTGTAACCACACTTAGCCAAAAAGAATGGCGTGGTAGCAAGGAGTTACACCAGCATTTGCGACATGTAGTATTCTACAAAGAGGCCTGCAACATGCCACAGGTCACTTGTGCCAAAGTTGACTTACACTGCATACATTGCCCTAAACCCCCTGCAACATGGTGCTGTGGGTTTATAGCATCAGTGCGCCCTGTCCTAAAAGTGCAGCAACAAAGTCCCCGATGTCAGGATTCTACAAGAACCCCCGGAGAGAACTGTCAATGTAAGTTACACCAGCATTTAGCTGGTGTAACTGTCATACCTCTGGAGATCCTGTAGACCCGCCAGCAGCCCAGCACCCACTCCATGTGCCCTCCCTCATGCCCAGAACACCTCCGTTGTTTGCCCACTGGGCATCTCACACCACTCCTGATCACCCCTACTGTACATGCCCCCAATCCCTGAACATTAAAATCCCCTCAGGGCTGCCCACACAACTCATGCCCCGAACCCCCACCACTAAAGGCCCTGTGAGGGCAGTGCTGTCAAATCCCCCACCCATGCCCAGACCCCTGAGACAGTGCCACAAACAGTAATTAATTACTGCACAACAACCTTGGTAGTCTAATGGCCCCACCCAGCAGTGCCAATCCACTCAGCACCCCCACCCATCCCCAGATGGTGACTGACACAGCCCACCTCTCACCTCCATGGCCAGCCGCTTGACTGAGTTCTGTAGGAGCGCTTACTGTATAGACACACTCAGAAATGAATGAGTGTTCATTCTTATGATAGAGAGCTGGAAGACTAAAGATATAAACAATAATAGATTTTAGATAACAAGCACTAGAAATCTCTGAGCTTCTGTGGAGAATGATATACTGTATATTATAAAATGGCAAGAAAGAATCCCTGGGCTCTGTTTGGTCAGTGTGTGCCTGGGACATTGAGGTTATCTCAGTATAAAATCACTGTATGAAGTCCAGGCACACACATGACGCATCACAAATCATGCATCCCTTCACAACTTATTGCCACTCTGAGCTACCACTGTAAAGGACTTCAGCCCCCATGATGATGTCATCACTCCTAAAACATCAATTGTGTCAAGAAGTGAAGCTTTTCACAGTGACAGCAGAATTTGCATCATACAGAAAAAATTGCATTTTTATGGCAACTTTTTCCATGACAAAGCAGCTTCAGTAAACTGTGAAGATCGTGGCTGCCAGTTGCATGGTTTACTAACACCACTGCTTCCCAGGAAAAAATGCTGTTATGAAAATTAAATTTATTTTCTGTGTTTGAAGTGGCACACATCCTCCATCACTGCCCTCCTCCTAAATAAAGTAAAACTATACCTTTAATCTGTTTTCTTCTGCTACTCTCAGCAATCAGCTGAGCCGCTGTAGTCCTTGAGATCGGCTTGGCAGCTGCACCTCAGCAGACATAACAAGTGGGTGAACTTGTTATGACAAAATTAAAAAATTACAGGGGCAGACCACGACCCAGCATGCATAACACCACTGGGACAGACAAGCACATTCAGAGACCTGTGTGTGGAGACACACAAAAAAAAAACTGTGGAGAGAGAAACAAAACACAGTATGTACTGGCAGCACCATCTAGTGGTCAAAACACAAACTGCAGACTTTTTCCTAAACATGTTCCTATACAGACCGAAAATGAAGGAAAAACTTATTTTAAACATGTATTTTAATCTTCTTTTCTTTACCACTGAGCCATTGTATAATAGCAATAATGCATTCCAGAGTGAGTGTTGTGCTGGGATGTCACTTCTCTGGTGTTGGATGAACTAGTCCTGTGACCTCTTGCCCTACCACCAGATGCGTGATGTTATCCCAGCATGGCACACACCCTGTCATCTTTATTTAAGCAATAATGCCTGACAAGGTGTGTGTCGTGCTGGGATAATGTCACGCCTCAGGTGGTTGGGCACAAGGCCGCAGGACAAGTGCGTCCAACAACGGAGCATGATGTTATCCCAAATGATACACACCCTGAGGGAATTATTGCTATTATACAATGGCTCATTGTTATACAGAATAAAAAATCATTTTAAAGATGTTTTTGTATGGAAAAATATTTTTGTTTTTAAGAGCAGATGAAACAATCAAGCAAATGCTCAAGATGCTCAAGGTCATCTACAGGTTCACAGTGAGGCTGAGACTAGACCCGTGATGTTGTGCTGGGATAACATCACAGGTCCAGCCAAGACAGACCAATTAGAGTCCAGGAGTTTTTCTTGCCACTGTATAATACTTTATCATCTAGGATCATTCAGTATAATGCCTTCATGTTCCCAGAGCAAAATGCAATTTAGGAACATTAAAATTATCTGTAGCAGTTCTCACAGTCAGGCATTAATTTTTGTTCCTGGTGGTATTTAATATAACTTCTGATTCTTTAGAGTTCTGAAATTAATGCTGCCACATTACTTAAAAACAGTAAAATATGGACACAAAGTTCTGATCGTTATTAAAAAAAAAACATAATTATTGTGAGTTCCTAGTTATTGTTTCTGGAAACAACCACTGAGCCAAGCATCTAAAAGCATTGGTGATACTAAAGATGTTCTTCTGCTGAATAAAGTGCATGGCAATCATGCTAATGCATTATATAATTCTAATACATTTAGAATGTCTGTGTGAAAATATAATGCAAATGTACAACAGTAATGATTTGTTTGAACTGAGGATCATAATATAAATATTTCTAGAATTCATTAAAAGGCATATTATTGCGCTTCTGCAGGACAGCCTCATATTTCTTTTACATCGCCTTATTAATTACACTGAATTTACTGTATATTGTTAGCAGACGGATGGAATGAACCGTGAAGGAATACTGGTAAGGAAAAATGATTCATACTGTAGGTTTTAAGTACTGGAAATGCAGTAGATTTGTGAAGTTAACAGTAATTATTTATTTAATTAGATTTTGATAACCATTGAGCTCACTGAGACCAGAAGTCCCTTTTTCAGGAAGCGATCAGGATTAGTTACAGACAATAATTACATCTATTGGAAGGAATACACAGTAGTACATACATTGGTAGGAGTACACACTAGCTGGAGCATACACTGGATAGGATATAGAATACATTACAGAGCATGTCAGTTACATTCACATAATAACATAGCAAATAAATCAGACATACAACATCTTAACCAACAATGCTTTAGGGAGAGGTGGTAACAGCAATATGCAAGATATATTGCCACCCTGTGGAAGCTGACTGCCATGGGACAAGCAGGTTCAGCCACCAAGACTAAGTTCCAGACTAGCAGTTATAGCCACAGAGACTAAGCTCTAGCAGGTATACTTTCAGGCGGACTTAAAACCCTAAATAGTACAACAATTAGTCAAGTCAACAGGAGAGGGTTCAAAACATGCAAAACTAGCAAATGTGAACCTGCAGTCATCAAAAGGCTAATGTTGTTGCAGCATGCAATAAAATGAAAAGTTTCACCTGGCGTGTCTACATAGTGTGTATTGCTCCTACAATTCATTTGTGCTGTGTCTTCCTGATTAGGTTTTGAACTCAAATCCCAGATTCTGAAGGGACATCTAGATTGTTTGATCTTCCTCTGCTTGTATATCTCTTGCAGTTTTGTCAGTCATTTGTGATACCCTGGAGAACCAGCAGACCTAGGTTTGAAACCCACAACTTGCACTTGCATACTGTGTGACCCTGAGAAAGTCAGGTAACCTCCGTGAGCTCTCAGGGTACTCCTGGAAGTGAGCTTTGGCTCAGAGTGTGTGTTTCCCAGTCAAACCCAATCAAAAATATATAAATTCTACAATGTGAGCAAAATGAAAATATTTGGGACACATCACCATATCATAGAAAAAAGCTGAAAACATTGTGAGAACTAGTGCCCATGAAATGTATTCTTAATCATAGATTTATGTGAATTTCTGCTTCAGAATTTTCAAATTTTATTTACTCATGTTAGTTCAACAGAGGCGTAATGTTCCTCCTTCCCGTATTTCTGCTTCTACTCATGCTTCTAGTGTGGTGGACTTGAGCACAGGGATGCTAAGTGACATGCTCAAAGTTACACCATAATTACGTGGCTGTGTGGTATTGGAATGTGGGTTTCTTGGTTCTCAAGACTCTCCTCTAACTGTTGGACCACAGTGCCTGCAAAAATCAAACTGCCTTCAAAATATCAGTGTATAACGTTAGATGGCATCTTCTTTAACTGGGACAGAGGAGTTCTGTCTATCAAAATGTAGTGTCCTCCTCTTCTGAGGCAGCTGAGACATACGTCTTCAAGTACAGCAGTCCTAAAACTGAATCTAAGGCTAGTTAACATCATCTGAGTATCCTAAAGTACTGTAGCTAATTATGTAAGGTGTGAGCAGTACTGCATGCACATATTATTTTAATAATGGTTTCTCTATGTTTCTGTAGTCATATCCAGGTCCAAGTCTTGAAAATGAAGACTTCAATATTCCTCAATTACACCTCCCACATTGCCTGAGCACCACCATCTTGTCCACCTACCAGATGTAGAGTCTGGTTATCACCCTCTCTGTCACCCAATGAACCAGAATGGTCTACTTCCATTCCACCCTCAAAACATGGAGCTTCCAGCAATCACAGTATCCAACATGCTAAGCCAAGATGGATCATTGCTTTGAATTCTCTTTCTGTGGTAAGTTTTTATTTGTCTTCATTTAAATAATTATGCAGGATGTAACTCTAGCATAGTATAGCATCTAAAATGTTGCTTAGAAAGTATTCATGTTGTAAAACCAGTATGCATATCCAATACCTTGTTTTTACTATGTGTTGGAGTAGATGCATATGGCAGTGGAAGATCATGCAACCATAACATTTTCTTCATAAAAATTAACACTGCAATCAAGTATAATGATTATTGTAGAATGAGTCAAGATAGCCACCACAAATACTAGTCTCAGTTTGGATGAACTGCGTTACCGGCTGTGTCTATACATGCTTATAAGTGCAGTGTTCCATTTCCTAAACTAAAATGTTTAATACTGGGTCATTTTATAAGTGTAGTAACACTCTCCTGGGTGCTGTTTTTATTGAGCAATAAAGGCTCTTATATGAGTGCTGAGGAGTAGTTAACCTTCAGCTGCTTGCCTTCATATTCATGGGAGTGCATATATCCTCCAGTGAATGCACACCCTGTTATGTGTTATTGTGCACATAATATGCTTACAGGTTTTTAAACAGTCTCGCATCTGTTCTACATTAAGCATATTCCAAAACAAAACTAAGAAACCATTCTACTCATAAGGGTTCATTCTACTAGCAGCTGATGAATCATGCTTTGGAATTACAGTATATAAGAACATAAGGAGGCAAGCTACAGTATTGGTGCGGCATGGATGTCATCTCTTTTAACAAAGACCTTTCCAATTATAAGCACCAGGCAGTGTTATGTATCCTACAGGAACTCATGTTTGATATAAGGGCTGGGCAAACCTATCTTAAGTCCAAGACTGACTATAGTTTTGTTTTAATGGTTAGTGATAGGGACTGGAACAGTTTAAGTGCCTGGGCATTAAAATGTGTGCACTGTATTGCATGTCTCCATATAAAAGGCCTTTGTTATTAATCCACTTAAAAATAAATAATGTGTGGTGAAAGTGCTATCCACTTTGGGGACCACCCCAATTTACTAAATCATTTCAAAAGGAAGAATGAATGATGTAATTAATTGCATGGGTGAACAGTGTTGAGTTCTTAAATAGAGGGATGTAATGCAAAGAAATGAAAAACAGCTAACTCATTCAAGCTACACAACAATACTGTTGAAAACTAATATTAAAGAACAGAGCTCAGCTTTTTCTTTATTGTACTGTATCATTTTTGAACCAGAATAGGCCAACTGAGATGCAACATCACAGTTTTCTTTTTTTAGGGGGTCTTTCTCCTACTTAATTTACGATGAAGAAGAGTTAAGCATATAGAGGTCAAATAACTTGCTCAAGGTCACACATTAAGCTCAAGTTAACATAATGAGCCTGTGTTTGTAGTAGGATTCAAACCTGTGTTCTCTTGTGTCATAGTTCTGGCCTCTCTAAATTACTAGACCATACTCCCAGCAATAAATTCTCAATGACGATCTTCTGGTTCACTGGGGTTAGAAGTGAAAATGAGTAACATGACTCTACCATGGATTTCAGTGGTGTTTATCTTAAGCAGCTATACCCTGTACTGTTATCAGATGCCTAAAGTAAATCCACTGCAGCACTGTACAATAAGATTTTAAAGATGCCCATGCTGTGGATAGCAGCGGGGCTGAGACTACAATTTGCATAACTTGAAATTATCCTAGTTACCAAGTAAAGGTGCTTTCAGGGTCTAATGTTAAGATTATTGTTTTCTCTCTAGAAAGGAGGTTGGTGTCTGGTAATTTAAACAATAATTCATCTTCATTTTATGTTTAAGTATTGAAAAGGCTAATCTGTTTTGCAAACTGCTGTCTTTTAGAAGAATCCATTTCCCATGTTTGCTTGTTTTATATTACAGGTGCCAAACATTAGATACATTTAAGTGCCTACTTTTTTATGAGGGTGGGGCATACACAAAGCTTGTTATAGAAATCCTGTAATAACATTGTTTCAAACCAGCAGTAAGTCTCCCTGAAGCTGTAGGGATTGAAATGATTACCTGTCATGTCAGACAAGAATTTTCTAGGAGCCTAGTTTGCATCAGTTGCTCATTCTGTATAGTATATGATCATTTTATAGCAAGCATTCATTTAATCAGGTTAATAAAAAATTAAGTAGAGGCCAGGAAACTTAATAATGTATATCCTGTAACAGAAAAGGGAACATGTTGTGTGTATAACTATCTTCTGATGCTTTTGCAGGCAAAGCCTTGAAAGCAGTGAAGAGAGGGTTACAGGACCGGAGACTGAAATGTTCACAATGTGATTAAAGACAAAGGATGAATGAATATAAGCTGTAAACTGATCATTTCCTAATTAAATAAGGTGTTATAATGCCAAAATTCAAAAAGAAAAAAAATATTTTATAAGCTTTCTCACTTTTTAATATTGATGCATAACATTATTCTATTTGTATAATTATTTATTAATCAATATAAGGATATATCATACATTTCCCATTATCAGTATTAAAAAATATTGATACTATTTTTGAAAAGTGAAAAATAGTATTAACACTTTTTCAACATATAGAGCTCAATTTTCAAAAGCCCCTCCCCAGACCAATGCAAACTGCTGCAAACAGCAGCTTGCACTGAAGCCGATGTGCCAGGGACCCTGTATGGGGATTTTACAGCGTATGGGTCCCAGTGCCAAAGTCAGCACAAGTGCACCTGTGTACCAAATGAGGGTACACAGGAGGAGAATGCTACAAGCTCTGGAAAAGTTGTATGGCAGTACTATGAGAGCCAGTGCCCATCGGTTGCATGATCGGGAGCTTGCCAGAGGCTGTGGCACTGCTAAAGGTTGGGTGGATGTTGCTGTTGGCATTGACCCATGGAAGGGATTGGCTGAGAATAATGGGAGCTTGGGGATGGGCAGCACTCTGACCTGTGTATGCAGAAGGGATCCTGAGGGCACTACTGACATGAGTGGCACTAGAGCCCTGGCCACCTGTTGTCCCATTGCTGGGCTGTGTAGCAGTTTGCTGCTGGCTCTCTGGCCCCCCTCTTGCTTTTGCCAGCCAGTGCCATCCTCACACTGTGCCCCATTGCAGCTGGTCCATTAGACCAGCTCTTACCTAGTCTATTTCTGGGCAGGTCCTGCACCCATTGTGGCTTTTGCAGAATCCCACATATGGGAAATGGCAGCATCACCATGGCACAAGTCCCCACCTTCCAGGGTGCAGGCATCTGCCACAAGAGTGGCGTGAAGCCTTACTGGCACAGATGGTCCCCATGTGGCACAGGCAGCATCTGAAAAGAAGGAATGGTGCATGGTGTGGTGCAAGATGCCCTTTTTATTTTTATTTATTTGTTTGATGACCAGGAAAGACACAGTGAGTGAGGCTCATTTCCAGGTGTGACCGGGTATAGAGTGTACAGTGAAAGCAGAGAGTACAAAGGTGGGAGCACATACAGCATATACAGACATTTATACAAAGAATTTAATACTTTACAATAAAAATATGAGTTCTGGCGCACAGTAAATAAATGAGGCAGGAGTGCCTTTGTGCCATTCCTTGTTGGTGCAATCACAGTGTGCCATTCGATCATTTGGAACTCAGGCCCTAATATCAACATGAAAAGACACGTATAGACACATGAAAACCACATAAATATCATCATGTTGATCTGACTCCAAGCTTCTATTTAAAACATGGGCTGACTTTGGAACCGCTAGAACTAGGAAAATTTTTTTAAATGAAAATTTGGAGTCAACTAAATTATCATGTTGATACAATTTCAATATCTCAATCCATAAAAATGCAAAATAGTTAAAAGATATTAAATCTTGTTTTTACAAACATATAAACAACATGATTAAATGTTGAGAAAAATATAACAGTTATCGACTGATAATATGTAAGATTAAATGGAATACGTAATGGATTACAGAGAAGTAACACCTGTATCTCCAATATTTAGTGCACTAATAGTAGTACTAGTTGTTGTCTATTAAGATATTTAGCATACGCTATGACCCAAGATACAAAACAAATAATATGACTGTAGCTACATTACAAAAACATTTGCAATTTAACATATAAATATAATTTTAAAAGACAATCACATTACACTTAAAATATCTACTATAATAGTCCAGTCTGGCAAAAGAACACTGAGAAGTAAAAGCAGATACAAGATACAGTTGTAAAATGGAAATTATTTGAATTGCCAGAGACATTAAGAGTGACATTTATATCTACCTTGAGATTCACCTGACCTTCCCACTCAGAAGCACTGTGGGAATATGCAAAAGATTGAGACTCCACTGAGATATATTTTGTATCAGCTTGACAAGTATAGAATGCTACCACATTAGCAGTATAGGGATTCTTAAAGAATTGTAAAAGTTTATCAAAGAATTAGACTTCATAAAAATGGTTTGAAGAACATTACTCAGACTAATATAGTATAGCCCTAGAAACATAGAAACATACTGTAGACTTTGTCGGCAGATAAGGACTGCTTGACCCACCTAGTCTGCCCATTTCCCTACCTATTGGATAAGCTACAGATCCTACTTAACCAACAACCTACTTCTTCCTACTCCCACAAGAATTGCCCTTATGTCTGTCCTATGTATTCTTGAATTCCCCACTGTTTTTAGCGCCATGACCTCCTCAAGGGCCGTTCCATGTCACCACCCTCTCTGTGAAAAAAATACTTCCTCACATTTCCCTAGGCCGTCCCCTCTATCTTCAAATTGTGTCCCTAGTTTCTTGCACCTCTCTTTTCTGAAGATGCTACCCTCTTGGACTTTGTTGAGTCCTTCAGGTATAAAAGTTTCTATAAGAGGACTGTACTTAACCTCCGGAGAACAGTGGGACTAGAAAACACATGACTGGAACTTATAAAGCTCTAACATCCACTGCAGTTTATTGAATCTCCACTTCTGCAGTCCCCTCTGATATTAGCTGAGGGGGATTCTGGGATTGTAGTTACAGAAAATGTCAGCTTTTAAGTCAGCAGAATTAATGTAATACAATCAACTACACTGCAGTAAACAGTAAGTATAAAAAAATGTTTGTACAAAGTGCAAATTAGGACATGTGGGCTCTCCTCTTAGTGCTGACTGTTCCCCTTAAAAAGGTATGTGGTCTTAATGTCTACCAAAACCTCCCACCATTCCTCCTAGCATTCCTTACTAGCACATTATCTTGGAATTATCAGCTCTCTATATCCATCTCACCTGTTTTTGAACCCATGTGTTATGATATTAATTATTTTAGCTAAGTCTCTGCTGCAACTTGCAGTCTATTGTGAATATTTCTGCACAACCTGCATAGTTTTTGTATATTTCTATTTTATAATTACCTGATTTGTTTTCTGCTGTTTAATCACTGTTGTTTGTTAACCTTAACATTCTCTTCTTTTGGTGAGAGGGTATATAGCTTGTAATTGTCTATCTGCTTATAATATGGAACTGTATGATTAATAGTAAATATACCAGCCATCTGCTTGTTTTAACCTTTCCCATTTGATGATCTATCTATCTATCTATCTATCTATCTATCTATCTATCTATCTCATCTGTCTATCTATCTATCTATCACTGATTTTTGTCTCATGCCCAGTGAGTCCTTTCCTTCTTAATCTTTTTACTTATTTTATTTTGAGTACCCCCCCCTTTGGGTCAGGTCATCACCCTTTTCAGTCTTATCTGTTTAGCCTGCTTTTCTGTTGCCTCCTGATCTGAGCCTGGTTATATATCTATACCTCCTATACCTCCCTATCCTGATACAGGCCTACTTTTCACTAGAAGCGTCTAATTAGGCCATCATCCTTGTTATCTCTCTGTGGAGTCAAGCCTACTCCCCTGTAATTCACTATTTTATTTTGACCTTTCCTTTTAATGCATTGTCTGATAAGGCCCACTTCATTTCCTCTCCTTACCTGTTAGCTTCCTCCTTTTACCTTATCTGTCTCCCTCCTTTTACTTAAAACCTAGTGTGTTTTGTACCTTTCCTCCACTATGCTGTGCACTTCTCAAATTTTTCTTACCCTCTTCTTTCCTTTCTTCTCTATTCAACAATCTACCCTTTTCCCCATCCCTCTATTAGCCTTTCCCCTTCCTCATACCATACTCTCCTCTTCCTTCCCTTCCCTCCTCCTTTCCCATTGTATCCTGGTTGCCAAATTATTTCTGCTCCTTAGCTTCACCTTGAAGATCTCTAGTGTTTTCAGTCCCTTTTCTCCCTATTCTCTCTCATCACCTTTCCCCTGCCCTTGTCTTACAGGCAGCATACTGGCTCTTTGTAGTTTGTTGTCCCTTACTACTTTTGGTAACAGCTGGCACTGTGTAATCAAGCCCCATCACAGCTTCACCCTTACAACTTCCCAAAGAGCTGCTCATTTAAACATCTGAAGCCTCCTCCCAAAAAGTGACCAGCTACAACCTATCATGCTTAACCTATGACTGGATGTATTAGTATATATGAATCCTGGCTCTCTTCTGAGGTCCAGGACTCTGCTGTGACTATCCCAGGCTACACCTTAGCCAGGCAGGATTGCACAAAGAGGGTGGTGGTGTTGCAGTTTAAATATCCACCAATATCCAATTTGTGACTGTGCTTACAGTTTTGTTTACTGTTATCCAAGTATTCCCTTGCCTTAGTTACTGATCTCCTTTCCTATATTTGTTCTGACTCTTCCAGAGGTAAGCTACATATCCTCAGTGACTTTAATATAAATTGTCTCTCCTGCAGTACAAATACATTTTCTTAAAATGTAAAGTCACTACAAATGACTCAATTGATTTCTGACCCCACTCATCTAAATTTGACATCTTTAAATCACTCTGTGTTAGACTGGGTCCTCTCATCTCATCCCAATCATATTGCAGATGCAGGAATCCTTTTTAATGCCCTCAGTGACCATCATATGGTTTACTCTGTGCGCCAAGATACATTGTCCAGGATTCCCTCACTCCTTCCACAAACAGAACAGACCACTTGTGTGTTGTTGTTGTGCTCAGATTAGCAATCAGTTTATTCTATTTCAAATTTATATTTACAAATACCATCACCATTCATCATTATTGTCTTTTCAACAAATCTTTGTTTATATTGCATTACATATCAATATCTGTTCACCCCTCCTTTTTCTTCCTCTTCTTCTCACCTCCCCAGATGAAAACCTGGGTGTCTTCTTCTTTTTATTCTTCTCTTGTAGGTAACTGTGAAAATCGAGACTGCTTTCTCTCCTTCTGTTGCTTTTCTTCTCCTCATATTCCTTTATCATCCCCTCCCTCCTTCCCCCCTTTTTCCCCTGCCATCCACCTTTGGCAGTCCAACAACATCAACGGACACCTTCTGCCATCCCCTGTGACAGACCATCCAAAGCCCACAAAGTCCCGCCTCCCGCCTCCCTTTGGCGGATGGGTGGGAGGCAACAAAATCTTCAACAAAGAGGCTGTATCCCTCTGTGCTGGCCCTTATGTACCTTGTACTTCTGCCCCTTCTACTCCCTTTTTCACCTATCCCTAACTTGCTCCCATTCTTTGGCTCCTCCCTTCCTGTCTGCCTGTCCCTTGTCTGTGGCTCCTCTCCCTCCCCTACATCCTCCCTCTGAGCAAACCATCTCTGTCACAAGGAGGGTCCCCAGGAAACTTGGTCTGCCCCTTAAAGGGCAAACTTCATTGTCCTAAGGCTCCTAAATTCATTCATCCCAGGTCCTTTAGGTCACTGGACATGTTTTGTCTTCTAGCTGATCTTTGGGCATCTGATTGGTCATCCATCTCTATGGTTGTATAGGATCATTATACACCTCTGGAGTAAAACAAGAGTATGGAGGCTCTCATCTTCACTGGATAACAGCTATGGTGATAATTTTCCCCATGTAACAGACTTTGCCTGGGATTCAGTTAAGATCACTGGCTCCCCAGCTGCTTTGGCCAGCTATCAGCACCCTCACAACATGTGTACCAAAGCCATCAGACTTGCAAAGTCCTAGTATTTTGCATCCAAACTCCAAAGCATCATTAATCAGCCCTCAAGTTCTGGGATATTATCTGTTCCGTTTTCTCCCCTCAGACCCAGTCTTCTGCCCCTGTTCTCAGGGTTGGTGACTCCCTCATTTTTGACCCTTCTGCTATTGCCTCTTCTTTTATCTCCTACTTCACTTCTTGGCCCTTTCTCATATCTACCAACTAGTTTTGCCCTAGCCATTTGTTCCCCTCATCCCCATGCTATTCCTGTATGAGTAGTTCCTCCTGCCTATTGTAACTAGTTTATCTACTATGTGAATCTGTTGTGCTGACTTGCCTTCAGTATTTATGATTATGCTTCTTTGATATACCGTATTGCTGTATTTGACTTTATTTTTGTAATATATTATTATTACTGCTTTGTTTTCCACCTCTTGATTTATCTCCACTTTCCCTCACCCCCAGGATGTAACTGGAAATGATCTGTTAGCTGCTCAGTATGTCTCTCTGGGTGAAGCTTTTCAAATGAAAAATACATAACTCAATAAATAACAACAAATCCTCACTGTTTACTCTGTTGATTCCCCTCTGGAACTTGTACATTCCTGCAATTTTGCCTCTATCATCAAGCCTCTAACATATACACATTAGGGGCCCTCAGTCATCCTCAATGGATCTTCCCTGCTGTCCCTGGGTCATCTTGGTAACCCTCTACTTCATGGTTTCTAGCCTGTCCCTGTCCTTTCTTAGGTGCAGACTCCAGAACTGGGCACAGTACTTTAGGTGGGGCCTCAATGGGGACTTGTGTAGGAGCAACATCACCTCCTTCCTCCTACTATCAAATCCTCTCCCAGTTTATCCCAGCCTCCTTGTTGTTCTGCTGTATGCTTTGTTGCACTGAGGCAAAGTACAAAGAAACAGTGCACAATCCAGCAAGATATTCCAAAAGTTTTTTAAACTCTCAAGGCATTCAACATTTTGTAATTCGCACATGCTTCCTCTTTGGAATGCATTAAAAGCTTAATACAAACCTTTTACAATATCTTGCTGGAGTGTGTGCTGTTTCTTTGTATTTTGTCTCAGTTTCAATTAGAGTAACCATTCCCAGAAAAGCCAGTACCCAAAACCTAAGATGTCTTGGCCACCTAACACCTCCTCCAAGCTAGTGTTTTCTCTGTGGGTTGTTCTTTCTATATGCATAACTTTGTACTTGCTGGCATTAACTGTCAATGGACATATTTTTACTATCTCTCAACCTCTCCAGGTGCATCCGTTGTTACCACTCCACCTCCACACTATCTACTGTGATGCAAAGTTCTGTGTCATCTACAAAGACACCCATCTTGCCTGAAATACCTTACCCTATGTCACTCAGAACATTTTAGCAGGACAGATCCTATAAAAGACCCAAAATAAACAACTTTCTGAGTGCAAGAAAGTTTTGGAATGAACTGATGTCAGTCTTTTATTCTGAAGGATCTACAATTAGAATCTTTGCTTTGTTATCCATCTAGAGTTAGAATATCACTATATTCTGACTGTAGGTCCCTGACAAGCACAGCTAACTGGTTGTTGCTTATATTGCCATTGTATAAATTGCTATATAACATTCTTATTTGGAAGATAACTAGGGGTTGTTCCTTTAAATAATAAACATACCCATTTCTTTTTCAGGTTATACTTTATTGAAAATTGTATGTGTACAGTAAATGACTTTAAAAGTTACATCTCAGTTAATCTTATAGCCTGGCTGGAGCTTACATAGAATTAGTTGGCTTCTTGGATCACAGACTAGTGCATATTGTAGATATTTACTCATATAATGTGCCAGAAGGGTCAATCCACATCCCATAATACCTCTGTGTTCTGATTCTTCATCACCTCTCCTTTTTGGTTACACAGTCTCCAGCTATCACCCTCTTTCATTGGAGGACAGTAGCCTAACAAACATAATCAATAAAAACACTTTCAGAAAAATATAGCTATAACATGACTAGTGTTGGATATTGTTCCACTGAGGTGGTAACCTCCCTCCTTAACTTCCTTCTGTCCTTGGGTTGTAAATAGGAGCATTGAATGAGGGGCATATACAGTACTTGTTGTTACTATCTTTTCATCCTGTGGAATGTATAGGAGAATGCTGTACACCCCCTTCTCCCCACATATGCAGGGCATTACCACACACCTGCCTGATGCCAACATATGTGCCCCATACCTCCCCATATAACTTATGGTTACCCACTACTATGTACAAGAGTCATTCATAACCTGGTAATGTATACATATTATACTTCTATTCTCCTATTGTGGGAATCTCCACACTTCACCACCACCTCAGAAGCAGCCTCTTAGCCTCTGTAATGGACACCATGAACAAAATAGTCTGCATTGTATTGTGGGTGGGCCGTCCATTCCTATTTCCTAGCACAGCTAATGTTGCTTCTCGAGGCACCTTACAATGCAGCACCTTCTGGGTACTATCCAGTATCAAATGGCACCAGTGTTGCAATAGTGGACACTGCCAGAGCATATGAAGTAAACATAGAAACATAGACTTTGGCAGCAGATAAGGACTGCTTGGCTCACCTAGTCTGCCAATTTCCCTACCTACAGGATAAGCTGCAGATCCTATTTAACCAACAGCCTATTTCTTCCTACCCCACAAGGATTGCCTTACAGTATGTCTGTTCCATGCGTTCTTGAATTCTCCCACAGTTTTAGATGCCACAACCTCCTCAGGAAGGCTGTTCCATGCATCCACCACCATCTCTGTGAAAAATACTTCCTCACATTGCCCCTGAGCAGTCCCCCTCTATCTTCAAATTGTGTCTCCGTGTTCTTGCACATCACTTTTTCTGAAGATGCTACCCTCTTGGACTTTATTGATTCCACTGAGGTACTTAAAAGTTTCTATCATGTCCCCCTCGCCCTCCTTTCCTCAAGGGTATACATATTAAGCTTCTTTAGTCTCTCCTCATATGGCTTCTCTTGCAGACCCTGCATCATTTTAATTGCCCTCCTCTGGACTGCCTCCATCCTGTCTATGTCCTTGCAGAGATGGGGTCTCGGAACTGGATGCAGTACTCCAGATGGGGTCTCATCAACTGTCTGTACAGAGGGATAACAACCGTGTTTTCTGCTGGTGATGCCTCTACCTATACATCCCAGTATCCCCCAGCCCTCCCTACTGCCTTCTCACATTGCTTACTAACCTTAAGGTCATCTGATATGATTACCCCAAGGTCTCTTTCCATTGTTGTTGTTGTTGTTACTACCCCCATTGTGTAATCTTCCCAGGGTTTTTGTTTCCCAGTTGCATTATGTTGCACTTCTTTGCATTGAATCCAAGCTGCCATACTTCTCACCATTCCTCCAACCTTGCCAAGTCCCTTCTCCTCTTTTCCATGCCTCCTTATGTATCAACCCTGTTGCAGATCTTTGTGTCATCTGCAAATAGGTATACTTTTCCTTCCAGTTCCTCTGCAATGTCACTTATAAAGACATTAAAAGGACTGAACCCTGCGTACCCACTAGTAACCCCTCTTTCTTCAGAGTGGACTCTGTTTGCTATGACCTTCTGTGTCCTGTTGTCCAGCCAGTGTTTTACCCAGGCTACCACCCTGGGACCACTCCCAGGCTGGTTAACTTGACTATTAATCTATTGTGTGGGACTGTGTCAAATGCCTTGCTAAAAGTCTAGGTAGGCCATGTCCATAGCCCCTCCCTGGTCTACTACTTTGGTCACCCAGTCAAAAAATCAATTAGATTCGTCTGACATGATCTTCCTGCTGTGAACCCATGCTGCTTTGGGTCCTGTGCCCCACTGGCCTCTAGCTACTCAACAATTCTTTCCTTCAGAAGTGATTCCATCACTTTCCCTACCACAGAGGTCAAACTGACAGGTCTGTAGTTTCCTGCCTCTGTCTTGCTCCCACTTTTGTGAAGGAATCACATCCACCTTCCTCCAGTCCTCAGGTACCACAGCATCCTCCTATGATTTGTTAAAATGGGTAGTCAGTGGTGTCACTAGTTCTCTCCTTAATTCTTTTTGAATTCTGAGGTGAATTCCATCAGGCCTCATTGCTTTGTCCACCTTCAGTTTGGAGTTCTTTCAGAACCCTTTCTTCTGTGAAAGGACTGGGATCGCCTCCCTATCCAGAGTGCTTTTCTGCAAGGTGCCATCCCTCCTTCTCCCTCCATCATTCAGAGCTGACATCATATTCATCTTACATCGTATAGCTGGAGTGTGATACCAGAGGTGCAATACCTTTAACTACATTAGTCTTCTTGTGGTGTCCTTGGATGTCCCATAGGAATAATACCAGCAGCAGTCCCACTCTTTAGTTGCTATTCGGTGGCCTAATTGTTTCTCCAATCTAGACTGCAACTTCTGGGTGCATGGTGTGTAGTCTTTTAGTAATACTTTATAAATCTATGCGTGACTTTGAAGCGGGTCCCTGGATATATCCCTTCCTCCTGCTGAGCCTAGGCTACCCTACCAGGTGCCTTTTAAGGATAGTTTAAGCTGGGTTACCACAAATATAGTAATCAGGTGTTGCAGTTGCGTATCTCCATGCGGCTTAAATAACGTAGTTTCTGCAGAAAACAAATCTCCAACCCTTTCTATGCCTGTTGTGCCCTCTGGCCAGATGAGGGTTTGCCCGCTATTTTAGTTTTGACTTTTGCCACACTGGTCATAGGTAAAGTGGCACATCAAGTGGGGCTTTAACAGTTTTTCTGACTTCCTTCCAGATGTGCAGGATATAGGCTTGTATTTGATGACTTTTGCACTAGAGGGTGTGCAAAGATTGAAAACTTTGATTCACAATAACGTTGTGAAGTCCTGCAACTTCAAAGTTATTTGCACTTCCCAAAGTCAAGCGTCAAGGTATTGGCAACTTTGCAAAGCTGCAGCTTCACTGGTGAAGTTCATTGGGACTTCACAAAACAGCTGAATCATTTAGCGCTGTTTCTGCACCAGGTGACCTGCAGATCACATGGCTGCACTGCAGCAGAAAACAGAGAAGTTGAGCTATGCTGCATGCAGTGCTAGAAATTGCATTCAGGAGATAAGATCTGCACTGTACTTTGACCTCAGTTTTAACTTAATTTGTATTGTATTGCTGTTCATTGCATAGAAGAAACTGTTTGAAAGAAACATGTTCTACTTGCTGCTCTGCATCTGCAGACTTAAATTTGAATGTTTTGCCTACAGTTTAGTTCATTTGTTTCCTTGCTCTTTCTGTGTGGTACTGCTCTGCTGAACTAGTGCTTTGTGTGTGTGTGTGAGGGGGGCAGGCTTTTGTCTACAGCCTAACAACAGCTTTTGTTTCAGTGTATTTTCAGTTTTCACTGTCACTCTCAGACAATTCATTTTCTCAAGTTCCATAATTTCTGTATACTCTGTGTTCCAGTTCTGCTAAGATACTAATGTCCTCCCAAGGCTCTGGTAGGTAGTTGTAGAACTTTGGTATTTTAATATGTTTGTATATTACTTTTGCAATACTTTAACCCTTTCTGATATTTAGATTTTTTATTTGATCGTAACTGTTTTACTATTCGCAGCATTTTTATTATTATTCAAGCCACTAGTACTGCTACACATTGCCATGTTAGAATGATTGGTGTAGAAAGGAAAGGGTAGACAGGAAGGAAGAGCCAGGGAAGATGGCAGTGGTGACCACCGGTCAAGGTTGATGAGGGCATGGTATGGATGCAGGAGGTAGTAGTGTATCTGTAGTGTGTAATGGTAGTGACACTGTTTAAATAATTGCTTACAGCACTTGATTTGGCTGTTGTTTTAGTTGAGGGAGGTGGCTGTCAAAGCCAAGATGTGTGAACTGAAATTTCCTCAACCCCATCAGCACCAGTGAGTAAACACAGTGGTGTTGAAAAATATCAGTAAGAGTCCCCAGTGATTAGTGGTACTGAACCTGAGTCTGAGAATGATGCAGTGACAGGGTTGTGTGTGCCACTGCCATCTCAGGCAAATGAGGAGAGGAGGACCTGAGAAAGGACAAGGAGGAAAGAGAGGTGAAGGTGAAGATGACACTGTCATTGATCCTTCATGGAACCTAAAATAAACAAAAACAGGTGACAGCAGAGTGTATGGATTTTTCATATTGAAGGGTTGGCAACCTCTGCCACAAAGATAATATATGATGACTCATATCCCAGAACAGAAACAAGTGCAGGTGTGGTGGCCACCACAACTGGTGCTCCACATAAATTTGTGCATGCTTCCAAATCCCTTGTATGGGACATTTTATTACTGATTCAAAGATGACACTGTGGCAATATACGGTTTGCAGGCCCAAGTAAGCCGTGGCAAAAAGGGTATTGTGTGGCCAGCATACCCATCTTAAAGTCAAGCGTATGTCCTAGTGGCAAACACGTTAGTGGAAAGTGTCTGCATGTAGTTTGGGTGGAAGAGATGAGGTGAAGGATATTGTGGAGGAAAAGACAGTAGAGGAGGAGGAAGGTCAGTAGTAGCCCGAAGTGTGAAATCACTGATGAGCAACAACAGTAGGAGCATCAGCAGTAGTGTCACCCTGGCAAAAGCCCTCAGTCAAGCCACAAATTTCTTGAGACCATCTCCATTGGTGACATTCTCCAAGTAACATGGTACCCACAAAAAACTGTTCCCAGAAGCACCTACCAAAAAGATTCAGCCAACTATTACTAACAGTCTATGGAAGCAATGTAAATTCCCCTTTAATCATTCAGTGGCTAGGGAACTGAATGTTGCCATAACAGAGATGATCGCTATTAATCTCTCATTTTCTTTTGTGGAAATTGATAATTTTTTCAGTTTATATCAAGCATGCCCCCAAGTGGAAAGTGCTGTCCAGGACCTACTTTTCACAATAGGCGATTCTTTTTTTTTTTTTAATAGATTCTGTTTATGCCTCCTTCTCGCTTGGCCCCATAGAAATCTCTCCATCTAGGGCACAGGGACCAGCACTTCTTCCCACTCAGCCTGAGGCCCCCACCACCCAAACCTCTGTCTTGGGATGCTCCTTGTACCTCACCAGACTAAGCCAACCCTCGTTCTGAGCCCCTGAGGTGGGGCTGCCAACTCCTTCAATGCTGTATCTTCAATCTAGTGAGCTGCTGGAGTGAGGTGAAGGCTGGAGGTCGGACAGGGTGGATCCAGTGGTGAGCATGGGGTACCATCCAGGGCCCTGCCTTCCACCTTCCTGGGTGCCAGGGCCATTTTCTGGTTTTCAATCACCCTGGAGGAGGATGTGCAATGGGGCCAGCACATCAGGTCGTAATACTCGCGCATGACCTGTGTAGGTGTCTGCCTCCTCTGAACCCCAGAGAAGTGGCCCAACTGTGAGGGCACCCAGTCACCACTAGGTGCCCCTGCTTTCCAAGGAACTACTGGAACCCTCCCTGGGAGAGGAGAGCTTGCTGTGACGGCTCAATCCTGCACCCCCACTGACCCCCAATGGCCCGAGTTCATTCCGAACTCAGGTCGCCCGGCAACGGGTGTGGCATCCAGTGCCTCAACCCTCAGTGCCACTGGGCCAGCACAATGGGCAATTCTTGAACTGAGAGATGTTGCAAAGAAGTTTCACATGCCCTGCAGTATTCCTCCAGTTCATACATCCAACTTACACAGATTTGTGAAGCAGTGGACCAACAACTGCTAGTTCACTTATGTCTGTAGCAGCACACTGGGTAGAACTTAAGGGCATTGGTCATTACCTTGGCATCAAATGCAAGTAACCAAATTGTAATGGAAGCTACATGCCTGGAATTCACAAGCGTGCAACACTGACTATGAAGAGTATGTTTGATTCACACAGTGTGACAACATTTTGGCATCAGTATTGGAGAGATTGACACTTGGTTTAAACCATTATCCTTAAAGGAAGTCTTCATAGCCAGTGATCCACAAACTGTAACATATCTCAGACAAACAAATGGTGGTATAGGTTTTAGGTTGCTAACCTCTAAATATGCAAAACAACAGAGACCACACTCATAGAGAAGTCCAAAAAATATGAAGTGGCTCACGTAGCCAAATTAACCATGGTCAAAGGTTTATTAAGCCAAAATGAAAGACACAAAGCCCCAGTGGCTTTGACCAAATTTAGTCTGACACCCTGATGAAAAACCATGATTGGTCAAAGCCGCCAGAGATTAGTGTCTTTCGTTTTGGCTTAATAAATCTTTCACTCTTATTAATTTGGCTACATGAGCCTACTTTTATATTTTGTGTCTTTATGAGTGTGGTCTTCTACTAGATGTAATTCATCTTGATATATCCCAAAACAATTGTGTAGATTTGTTTATTTATTTATTGAAATCTCAGATTACAGCCTTTGAGCTGGAAGCTTGCTTACAAAGGTTCCACAGTATGACAAAACAGGGATACAGTAGTTAAATTATACAAGTCAAACAGTGTTAACAAAGAAAATAAACAGTCAATTCAGATACAACCGTTTAACATGCAGGATTATAAAAGTACAGATATTATGGTACAGTATATGCACAACAAAATCATGATAACATAAGTAGTAATGCAAGGCAGGAGAAGGAGAGGACCATGGATGGGAAGGGACTGGTAACAGGGTGTGAGGGAAGGATAGTGAAGGAAGAACTAAGAGAGTGGATGAAGGAAGGACTGGTGCAGCAAAGTAGGCTTTGTCAAAAGGTTTGCGGATAAGGGGAGTAGATAGAGGGAAGTGAGGGGGATGGGAAGGGGCAGGTAGGTCTGGGTGGGGGTGGAGGAGATGGAGGGACATGGCTGGGGAAACTGAGGGAGGCATTGAGAGAAATATGAAGGCAGGGGGATATGGGAGGGAAGTGGTGGTGTTGATAGGGGCTTGAGCAGATTAAAGGCAGCAGTCACAACAGCTTAGGGATGCAAGATAGTCACGAAGCTTAGCATTGAATGGGCTGAGTTTAGTATTGGATAGCATGTCCTTGCTGAGAGAGTTCGGCCAAAGGGGAGCATGATATAAGAAGGAGTGCTGACCCTGGGTGATGTGGCAGAAAAGGGACTTTAAAAGGTCTGGATGTTGGATCCCCTAATGGTGCATGTATTGTCGGTGGGGAGAGAGGTTTTTAACACCAGGAGATGCAAGCCCTAGCACAGACTTTTAGCTAGAAGGCATACCTGGTACCAAATTCTACAGTCTAGGTTTAGCCACCCTGACTGAGAATAGAGATCAAAGTTTGTGTTAGTAGGGAAGCATCAAAGACAAGCTGGCAGGCTTTGTTGAGGCCACTTTGACCCTCTTGAGGTTGTATCAGCAGCAGCGCCATATATTATCAGTCTGTAATCAATCATAGATAGGACAGAACTGGTAACTGTTAGGTTTATGGCACCATCTGTTAGGCAGTATTGTGCCTAAATAGCTAGCCACTCCTATCATTGGCTGCTTTAGCTGCTAGGTCAATGTGATAAGTGAAAGAAAGGAAACTATCCAAGATAATCCCAGTGTATTTGAAACTCTGCACCATCTCGGTGGGGGGCATTCTGAGAGTTCACTATGTGCAATTGGTAGGATTTGTGTCAGTTATGGGGAGGCAAACAGCATAGTTTGGCTTTTTGTAGTTTAATAGGAGCTTAGAGTTAATGAACCAGCAGCAAACTTAAGTTACATCTGTTTTCTAGCATTACTGGGTCCGATTGGCTGGAAAAAAGTACCACATTGTCATCATAGAGAGAACCTTGTCCATACATGCTTGGGGAGGTGGTTCAAGAACAGGCTGAAAAGCAGGGGCCCAGAATTGACCCTGAGGTACCCCTGTAATTACATAATATGTAATTACTGTAATATGAGAGGATGGTCGGCTATCCTACCACTTTTGCTTCTCCTGACCCCTTGTATCATACACCAGTTGTCAGCCATTTCAATTTCATTAACATTCCTTTTTCTTTTACCATGTACAGTACATGATCATTATCATTATCTCCCTACAATTATTAGTGGTTCCTCCTGCAGTTCTGCTTGGTTCAGATCAAAGAATTTCTCCAGCTCCTAATTTCATTCATTTTACTTCAGGTTCTTCCACCAGTGGAAAAGCAGTGATAATGGGAGGCACTGATAATACTTGCTGTTGCGCTGTGGTTTGAGGGGTTCCTGCAGACAAAGAAGCCATTGCTGCTACCAGCTTCTTGCTAGTGCTGCCCATAAAAGTGTCCTCTTCAGACAGATAGTATGGTGTGTCCTATCTCTCATCCATGAGACTGCTCCTCTCTCTCCCTCTCCTCACACTGATTCCCACTCCTCCAACTCTCCTCTCCATCATCACTCATTTTATTTTAAAAGGTATGAATAAAAACAAAGTGAATGTGGAAATGACAGAAAATAAAGAAAACAAATTATAAATAACACCTAAACAAGAATTCACAGAACCAGAGCACGTAATACAGACGTAAAAGATAAATGCAGATAGAAGGCTGCAGAAAAAGTACAGAAGTATAAAGAAAATGAGACCCAAACTACAACTAAGTAACTCCTATCAAACTTCTAAGGCAAGAAAATAAAAAATGTAAAACTTGGATGTACAGTATAATCTGTTTTTCAAGTTTCAAAAGCCTTCAACTCTGTTCCTTCCAGTCATCCACACACACTGCAAAAGCGAAACTGAAGGATGCTGTTTACATAGAAACTATATCATGTGACCTAGAGAATTATTGCATGCAGCCTACGGCCTTTTCTTAGGCAACTTCACCTGAATTCATCATAAAGCAGTGTCTAAGGCGAGGTTGCATGCAAAATGCAGGACATTTTCAAAGTCAAAGTCACCACAAAATGAGAAATTTCACAAACTGCTTTAGGCGTCCAAAGTCAGTGACTTCGCCAGAACTTCATGATCAAGGTAAAACTTTGTTGCATTTGTACTTTGCACTCTCTGCCCCGGGACTGTAGTATCATATCAGGTCTTTTACCTCCTCTAAGTGTTGTTCTAAATTGACCAGCAAGCCACTTTACGCCCACTTGATCGAGCATGGAAATCACATCCAGATCTTTCTAAGTCACACCAGCCTATTTCCCTTGAACCAAGGGGATCAGAATCCTCCTTTTGACCAAGAAGCTACCAGGCAAATCACTGACAGTGTTGCCTCCCTTCCTCCACAAGAATGCCTGCACTAATGTATCTGTTTGCCTCCAGATCATATTAGCAATGTGGATGGGCATATACTGAAGCAAGTAGAGTATTTTGGCACCCTCATCATTTCAATGGTTTGCACATTACCCCACAGAGTGAGATGAAGGTGGTGCTATCTGGCTATATCTTCTTTCAGGTTTCTACAGCAGGAGGGAAGTGAAATTGCTAACTGGCTATTTCCTCCAACAAAGGGAGATTAAATGCCCAGGTATTTAACCTCTTTTTGCACCCAGTGGAGTCCTGCCCCAGTGAAGTCAAACACACAATTTTCCAGTGTAATAAGGCATTTACTTAGATCAGAGCTGCAAAAGCATGTGCCTTCATACTCTGTTTCATGCTCCCAGCAAGTAGCCTTTTGCCGATAGGAAAGGGGAGTGGTTAGTTCCATGATGTCACACTGCAAAATGAACACAAAGAGACCATTCCAAATAAAAAAGTCCAGGAAAACCATAAATGTCTTCAGCTAAATATTTTACTCTGCTTCTCAGTTTTCAAAGACAAATTTAACACAAGCATATGACATTTGAAGGAAAGGAAATGTAAAGATTCCTTGAGCATTGTGCTAGTTTTCCTAGTGATAATGGCTCCCATATCTCACAGCAGCAGTGCTTGAGAAGTGCCAGAGCATTTCCTACATACATCCTCATTTTTGTTCCTGTAAGATAGTGAAGGCAGACACTAAAACTGAAAGCCTACTATACATCTGTTTTGACAACCATCATATCAGTAGATGCTGTGGAGGTCATGTGAGACTGAAGGAAAAAATGTTTCTTTAGGTCTACTGGGAGTGCAGTACAACAGTGAATTCAGATGTATTAGAGCGCCATGAATTTCTAATATGTTGTTATTATAGAAAGGGCCAGTGGCATATTGAATAATATAGCTTTCAAAGCACAGCAGAAAATGTGATTACAGAATTTGATTGCTGTTTTTAGAAAGAAATATTTTGCAAATATTGAGGTATTTTATTTCACATGATGCATAAAACATGTAATAGTGGACCACAGCTAAAGATCATTTTGGACACCAAAGTATATACTGTATGATGTCAGCCATAATCATTTAAACCCAGTTATAATGCTAGCAGTGTTTTTCAGTGAAACAGATGTTACAATGTTTTCCTTTTATTAAAAAGCAATAAAGCAAAATGGTTTCCTACTGTACATACTGACAGCTTAATATGAAGACAGTGAATAATTGAGTATTATATCACAATTTATTAAATTCAAACAAGATACATCTTAATGTATTCACTTACGTTTTCTAACTGCCTCAGCTGTGTGGAGGATGTGTATAAGCAAAATATAGTCTATTGCGCACCATTTTTTAGATGCAGTCAACCACCAAAGGGCTGATTCTTGCTGTTAACAAAATGGAGAGCTACAACAGGAATGCAACTTTCTGCAGGAGAAAATCTTGCCATACATTCCTTTTACAGTAAAATATTTCTAACATATTCCAATGTCATATACTTGCATGGTGTGCTAATTCCCAGATAATTTAGTAGTTGGGTAGTGTTTGAATAAAGAAACATAGAAGTATGCCAGCAGAAGAAGACCTTGCAATTTATGAAGCCTGCCTGATGTGGAGCCATATGTCCCATAGGGTTACATGCCACTCAAACGCCCCCCATACTAGCCCTTTTACCTTATCCTACTCTGTATTGAACCTATCCACAGTATTTGTACTAACAACCTACTCAGGTGGCATATTCCACTACTCCACAGCCCTCTGCCTGAAGTAGTATCTCCTGGCATCTCTCCTGAATTTTCCCTCTGTCAGTTTGCAGCTATTCCCTCTTTTATTTTTGTTGTGGCTAGGCTAACATAATTTACTGGGGTCTACCCTGTTGATACCTTTCAGAAATTTAAAGACCTCTGTCATGTCTTGCCTCTCTCATTTATTCTCGAGGGACTACATATGCAGGATCATCAGTTTCTGTTCATTACAAGTACCATTGCTGCCCTTGAATCATTTTGATCGCCCTTGTTTGTACCACTTCTATCTGGTTTATGTCCTTTTTATGGTAGAGATTCCAAAATTGGACACAGTGTCCCAGGTGTGTGGACACACCAGGAACTGTACAAAAGTTGAACAACTACCTTCCATCTGCTCTTGAATACCTTTGCTGAGGCAATCCAGCATTCAGTTTGCCTACCCAACTGCTTTTCGTCATTGTTTAGAGGGCTTCAGGTTACCTGCAATTGCAGCCCTAGATCCTTCTCCTTGTCCTAATCCTCTATTACCTTGAAGTTCCCCATCAGTACTCTGCCCTCGAGTTCTTTCTCCTTACATGCATGACACTGCACATCTTGGCATTGAACCCCAGATATCAGATTCCTAGCCATCTATATAGTCTCTTAGGGCCTCTCTAATGTCCCTGTTGCCTTCCTCTGTGTCAATCCTCATGCAGATTTTGGTGTCATCTGCAAAATGTAAAATGTTGTTCTTTATGCTGTCCCCAATGTTGTGTATGAACATACTGAGCAGCACTGATCCAAACATTGACTCTGCAGTACCCAACTGATAACTTCCTCATACTGAAATGTTCCCCACTAACCATGAATTTCTGTGTTCTTCCCCTTAACTAATAAACTACCCACCTTATAATTTTGTCCCCACCCTGTTGTCATCCACCTTCTTGAGGAATAATTTATGGGGACTAAAACAAAGGCCTTGCTGAAGTCCAAGAACAGAATGCCCACTGCCTGGCCCCTGTCTATAGTCCTTATGACCCAGTTAAAAATATCTATCAAGCTGGTTTGGCATAACATCCTTGGCATGAACATATGTTGTCTGCCATCCTGTAGCCCATGAGCCTCTTGAAACTCCACCAACACAGAAGCATAGAATTTGATGGCAGGTAAGGACTGCTTGGTCCACCCAATCTTCCCATTTTTCCCTACCTAAAGTATCACCACAGACCCTACTTGATCTCTGGCTCTTTTTCCTCCCCTAACCTTTCCACTAAGATTCCCTTATGCCTATTAATGAACCACACCACTGTTTTCCTCCCACCACTTCTGTTGGGAGGCTGTTTCAGAATCCACCACTCCTTCTTGAAGAAGTACTTCATCACATCTCTCCTGATTCAACCCCTCCATGTGCCCTTGTTCATGAGCACTTTTTTTCTGAAAAATACTTCCTTCATGTACCTTATTTACCCCTGTGAGGTATTTAAAGTTCTCTATCATATCCCCTCTCCTCCTTTCTTCTAGGATGTACATTACTGAGGTTCTTTATTCTCCTCCTCATATGGCTTTTGAAGAACATGCTGCACATTTTAGTTGCCTCCTCTGTACTGCCTCCACTCTGTCTATGCTATTTTGGAGATGTGGTCTCCAGAACTTAACACAATACTCCTAGTAGGGTCTTACCATCAATCTATACAGAGCACACCACCTCTCTCTTTCTGTTGGTGATAACCCTGTCTGTGCACTCCACCATCCCACTAGCCCTCCCAACTGCCTTGCATCACTGCCTGGTTACCTTTTGGTCATCATTAGAGATGTTGCAAAATTATATTTCACTGTCAAAATTCCTGCGAAAATGGCAATTTCGCTGTGCAAAATATATTTGTGAAATTTACCCATTATTTTTATGGGTGCAAAATGTGAATTTAGCCCACAAATGCAAAATTTTCTTGAAGAGTGGCAAAATTTCACTGGACAAAATGTTAAATTCACCATTTCACATTTCATGGGCAAAATTTTGAATTTTGTTTCCATTAGGAAATTGTGCAAAACAGGCAAGTTTCAGCATAACAAATTTGCTAATTTTGCACATCTCTAGTCATCAGATGTATGATTACCTCCATTTCTCTTTCCTATTTGGTGGTTATCAATACCAATACCCCTTTTGTGCTCCATCCCTAGGTTTCAGTACCTTAAGTGCATTTACTTAAGAATGGTTACCATCATCCTGCTAATGATCGATGTCAACCTGATTTCTTTAGTTTCCTGACTCATCCCTGGCCCTGCTTTTATGTAGGGGCATTATATCTATGGTTCTTCACTTATGTGGCACCTCACCTAGTCAAGGGAGCTGTTATACAGGTCAGCTCATTGAGCCACCAATATGTATGCCAGCTACCTCTGCACCCTGGGTGCATTCTGTCCAACTCAGCAGATTTTGTTCACCTTCAGGGCTAGTAGCTACTTTAGAACCCTACCTGTTTGCAATTTTTGTTGCTGTTTTTAGTAAAACACATGGCTGCTCCCTGACATTTTTATCTTTATTTTGTTGCACTGCCCTCTTGACATTACTTTCCTCCTACTGTATACAAGGTCCACATTAGAAGTGCCATTCAGATGTCCCAGCTCATTGTGTCCCTCCCCATCTAGTTAAGAAATGCTACAATGTGCCAGTCTAGTGGCCTGACAGCAGTGCAACATTCACATGTAATCACAGGAATCCTATTCTGAGGTTGTGTGGGGCCAGACATGTGACAGAGGGAGGGAGGATGCAGAATACCTGGTGGGCATGTGTACACCTCCAGCCAACTAAACAAGAAGCAGTTAGTATCAATGGAAAGGTAGCTACACACCTGTATTCTCAGGTGCAGAAAGGGTCCATGGTGGTCCTCATTTTTCAGGGAGGTTACTAGTAGAAAATAGACAAATAGAATTAAGATAAATGAATGTCTCAATTAGTGTTGCAAAGGAGCAGGATTACAAATGAACAAATATTTTGTACAGCATAGGAAACTCTTCCAAAAACAAATGTATTACGTGTCCTAATGATTTTAGTAATTTGTGCTTCAAAGTGGCTTTGTTAAAAATGTAATTGTGGTACTGATTTACACTCTGATAGAAAACTGTGGTTCTAATTCTCAGTCACAAGCATGGCAATACAGAGTTGTCACAAAGGATGTTAGCACATTGTTGACACACTATTGTCCAATGTGGAGCTAAACACTGACCCCTCATCCCCATTCCCTATTCCAAAAGGGCTGAACAGTTTTATCTGAATGGTATCAGTCCCTCCCTAAACCTAGCCAGACCAGGCTGTGGATTCTACAATACTGACACAAAATACTGGTCATTACTGGGTCCTGCCCCTTTGCACGGGTTGCTGATGGGGATGATGGTATCTGACAATATGATCCTGAACAGGATCATGGGAAGCGAGGGGTGGCATGTCTGTGTATGCACATTGTAGTCTCCACTGTGAAGTTGTTGCCTGGTTCTGTCTTTCTTCTTCTACAGCTGTGAAGAATCCTTCCTTTCTCCTTTCCTATTTTAATTGGAAGCACCTAAGCATTCACAAAAGCCAAGACTGCTCTCATACTGATATCTAGTCCTCCTTGCCTCTGTTGGTGAACTCTGGCTCCTTGGGGACCATGACATTAATTGATTTTAAGTCCCACAGCCTCATACAGCTCATCATTGCACCTACCCACCTCCAACCCTCTGATTGCTTCCTTATTGACTGGGTCCTCTTTTCTTACATAACCACATTGTTACTTCTGGCACCCTCCTGGATGCCTTTTGTGTTCATTGAATGGTCTTATTTGGACTGAAAAATTCATCACCCTAAACCTACCCCAGAGATCATGTGGGCCAGATTGTTTATTTGACAGTCCTCCTCCTGGAATATCCTTTCAATTCAGATTAGTCCTCACTCTCTATGTCCACTGAAAGAGATAATGCATAATGTCAATACATACTGGTCAAAATTCATCATGATCTGACCCCCCAGGATATCTTGTTAACAAGAGTTGCATCCTCCAAGATTTTGTCTTCATAAGGCTTCTTGCTCATTAGAACACTTGATGGTATATTGTATAAACAACCATAACACAAACAAAAAGGATGCCAGAGAGGACAAATCAGCTTATTCCTCTACTAACCTTTTAGAATAACCATAACATTTCTGTAAAGTTCTGGAAGGTTATTCCTCCCTTTCTGACTTCTCAGTCCAGTCTTCCACCATGGTCCACAAAATGGGGAGACTTCCATCTGTAACCCTTTGTAGGTTAGAGATGTGTGAAGTTGCTGAAATTCACTTTGTATTGAAATTTGCAAATTTCAGCAACTTCGTTACTAATGACTACAATTTGCATAGTTATTCACCTACAGAACTGCCCAAATTCATGTAGTGAATTGATATACTATAGATTACCAATCTGTGTAGTTCACTGTGTAATGTTTGAGTAATTTGCAGGCAACAAATGACACAATTTACAGCCCTGCATGCCTCCATCTACAACCCTACTGTGAAGAAATACCTCCCTCCATCCACAGAGCTGAGATATTACACCCCTCCATTTCCAAAATACTTTATAATTATAAACCCAATACAAAGAAATACAAAGTTATGCATACTGGAGCCAAAAACCCCAGGACTGAGTACAACCTGGACGGGGTCCACGTATCTGCTTTGGAGGAGAAGGACCTGGGAGTGATGATCACTAGTGACCTGAAATACTCTATGCAGTGTAGGAAAGCAGCACTAAAGGCAAATAAAATGTTGGGCTGCATTGCTGGGGGATTAGCAGCAGGTAGGAGGAGGAATTACTGCCTTTGTACAGGTCGTTAGTGAGGCTACATCTGAAGTACGGTGTACAGTACTGGTGCCATACCTTAAAAGGACATAAACCTACTGGAAATGGTCCAGAGGAGAGCAAATAAGATGATAGTGGGCCAACCATGTAGGATGTGCAAGGAGAGGTTGGAGGCCTTGAAAATGTACTTGCTGGAGGAGAGGAGAGAGGAGAGGGAAGAGGGGACATGATTGAGACCGTCAAGTATTTGAAAGGAATAAATCGGATGGATAAGGAAGGTCTCATCAGTCTTAATGGGAACTGGAACACGAGGGCAGTCTCAAGTTGGGGGTTCAGGAGAGAAGCTTGGAGGCACTTATTCATGGAGAGGTTGATGGTGAGTTGGAACTGGATTCCTGTGGAGGTGGATTTGTTGAAAATGGTAGGCACTTCAAGAGATGGGGTACAGTTAAGGGTAAAATAAGGGTTGAAGAGGCGGATGGGGAAGGGCAGATGGGGGCAGGGTCAGTAGCTGGTGCTGAAGACCCTGCAGTATGAGCAGACTTGATGGACATAATGGTCTTATTCTCCTGGCTTAGTCATATGTGTATATGCTCATAAGCCATCAAAGATAATTCATCTTCAATTTGATTGTGAAGTCTGCATTACTGATTTATTAAGGTTGCCTAATCATTCATAATCTAAATCTGCCAATGTTTTTCTTGGACTCTGTGTAAATATATTTCAGCAGTTGCTTTACTTTATTTTATACTCAGTGTGTGTGACTAATCCTGTGGCTGACCCAAAGTCTTGATTTCTGACAACCTTTGGTATCAAGTAAACCACAGAGTCAAACAGAAACCTTTATAAATAGTGAAAGAACGGGATAAGCTACCAGTGTGAACATGTTAACCTTTTCTTCACAGACCTTAATGTTGCAGTTTGAATCATTGTGGAATGTTGGTTAAAAGTGCATTTTCCTTTTCTGAGCCCTAATTTGATTTTATTTCAAGATTACAGAGAACAACATTTGCATTCCAGAAATTTTGCTTACAGGCACGATGTGCTGTGCCTCTGGAATCTAACTCATTAAAATGTCCATTATATACTGCCACATGTGACCTGACAGCAGGACTTTTCATCAAAACACAGTATTAAAACTTAAAGGGACTAATCTCAAGTATAATTATTGTCCACAAAATTAGTTTATTTTAAAATGCAAGATTCTTTTGGTGACTGAATTGCAACAAATTGTTTTAGTCTTCAAAAGTGAAAACTTTCTCCACCTCCCTCCCTCCACACACGCACCACCACCACCACTGAATTTGATTTTACACTGTATGAAAATACTGTGTCTGCACTAACTAAATATAAAGGGAATCATGCAGTAATCAACATTTAGAATAGTAGAATGGTATTTAATACAGTCTGTTTTTTTTTTGTAGTGCCTTAAATATTATATCAATTTTGACTGGAGTCAGGGGATATAGTGGAGAATATTAACCCTGAGGGATGCACTCAGGCTTGAAATTGTTATACTGGTCAAAGCTCAGGCTGAGGCCAGTATGGATATTGGAAGGCACCAGTTCTTCGTGGAGAGGTTACAATTTTCCCACCATATCCCAAAATGACTTTGGTTAATATCTGTTCTATGAAACCTTATTATTTTTGTGTTCTGCCCCTCAACCTTTAAGTTCAGATGTCTGCAATGTAATAACAGAAAGAACTACCACCCTAACTTTAAGTACCCATTTAAAACAATTCAGTACTTCCCCATCCTCATCCCCCAAAGGAAAGTCATCTCTTTTCAAAATAAAAAATAAAACTCATTCTTTTACCTTTTGGAATGTCACCTTAGGTTCCAGGTCTCTGATGCTCCTTTTCTGTTATGATGAATGCTCCTCCTCATCCCCCAAAGGAAAGTTGTCTGTTTTCAAAATAAAGAACAGAACTCATTCTCTTACCTTTTGGAATTTCAGGTTAGGTTCCAAGTCTCCAACGCTCCTTTTCATGTTGTTATGAATGCTCCTTGAGTCCTTGGTCTCTCAAAGAGTCTGCATGTACAACCACACACCTGTCTCATTGCTGTTTTAGTTCACTCCAAGCACCCTTCTACACCACTCTGCTGTTGCTTCCTTCAATAGCTCACCTGGTCCTCACAAACTGCCAAGGGGTGGGGAGCATGGAATTAGTGATTTTTTTCTTAAGTAGCTCTGCCAAGTGCTTATGTTCATGTTCAGTCTGTCTTTTCGCAGTCGGCATTGCATTCTTGTTTCATAGCCAGAGCCACATATTGTATTAACAGAATGACACATGGGCAGTATTTTCGCTCCATGGCCAGTGACATAGTTTCTCTTTGTGGCTGGAACTGCCACACAGATACTTTGTTGCTGGTCCCAAGGAGTTTCAAATGGAGCTGGGGATCCAACCAGGGTTCTGAAGCTAAATGATTTGGAAGCCTTTGTGTGAAAGTGAAACTGAATTTTGTAGTGCCAGAGCACTTAAAGCAGCCATTATCACCACAAGTAGGGGGACTTTATTAAATAAGTGGCAAGCAGGTGGGTAAGCAGAGGAAAAGGAGAGTCTGAGGGTCCACTAACACCAGGGATTTCAATATATTTACAAAATGGGAGTACAGTTGGGGCAAGTGTTATTGAAAAGTAAGTGGTACCTGCTGGTAAGAGGGGGCATGGTGAGGGTGATTAACAGGTTTAGCAGGCAATAGTTCAAAAGACTGTTAGCCACTGCAGTGAACTATTGACCAGTGTCAAACTAAACTATTGACCAGTTTTAGATTTTAAACTGGTAAATAGTTTAAAACCATTAATGTCATGGGACTGGCTCTGGACCAGTCAAAGACCAGGATTTTTCTTAAGGTCTTATAAATATATTTAGAGAGAGAGAGTGTGAGAGAGATGCACAATAACACACTAGTGAATGATAAGACTGTAACTCATGAGTGGCGCAGCCATGAGTTAGTTATGAAGGCTTAACACTCATGTGGAATAAATATTTACTTCCACTACAGAACATTACATATTTTCTTGATCATGAAAAGTTCTCTGTTGCTGTAGTGTGCCCTAAGGTACCACTTGGATAAAACTCTTCTTGAACAAAGAAGTTACAGCTGCATTATTTTTATTTATTTTATTTTTTATTTCTAACTTGCTCACCCAGAAATACTATACCTGATTTATGTGACGAGCCAAATTTCCAAGTGGCTTCTAGGTGGACAAGGCAGCAGCAGAGTGCACTGATTACATTTGGTGCAGCAATCTGCCGTAATGGGAACATTTTCATGATCGGTACTGTTCCATACCATTTTCATATTGTCTTTTAGTATTTTACCTGTTTCAGTTTCTTACTTTCCATTGTTAACTATCTTGCTGACCTATTGGTCTTTGTGTTCTAAGTGAAAATGGTATGTTCTAAGTGGAAATATAGAGGATAATATATGGCTACTATCAGCAACAAGTGTGTGTAACCATTGAGAGGTAGCCATAGCAACAATTTAAACCTCAAGAGCAAAACTTGAGAGGTTTCAGTCGCCATAGCTACCTTGAGATGGCTACTCCACTATCATCAGTAAATCGAGTATCTTTTGTTCAAATTTAGTTGTAAAGTCCTTACTTTTGCATTTTTTTTTACACACAGCCACTCACTTTTGGGTCCTGCTCTCACCACGAGGCCATTCAGTTCAGTGCCGAGTTAGAGATGAGCACCTGCATGGACATGTTTCAAGTTGTTGTGCTGTACTAGCTACATAGCTAGTGCAGCACTACAAACTAGCTGACATAGCAAGTGCAGCACAACAATGTTGTTCAAGTAATGGATTTCCATCCTCAACAATGTTCTACCATACACTATAACATGTTTTTAAGTGGAAATACAGTTTTATCCCAACTGTTTGACAATAACTGGATTTATTTACCTATGTTTTTACCTCTATTGTTGTGTGGATATATAACATATATTCGGGGGTGTGTGACTGTGTGGTAATAAACCATTTATGTTGTTTGTTTGCCATTGATCTAAAGTAACCTCATGAGTGATAGAACCATGAGTGATGGTTCCCAGAAGTCAATGGCTACTAAACAGCATAAGTGGTTTGTGACACAGTCACCCTCACATATTCAGTTTATGCAGTAGGGATGGCTGCTTTGTGTGTTTTTATTTGAAAAAGTTTGTTGTTTTATTAAAAATACAGAGGTTTTGTGGGGTTTCTTTGTGCATTAAAGCTACTCCACTTGAGGAGTGCCTTGCCAAGGATGCTGCATCATGACATCAGTGGTGGTTCTGATATTTTGCTGCTGACTGACTAAAGAAGCAGCTTGTGAAATTTTAGGCAATATGACAGCGGACTTAAGTGGAGTGGGGTCAATTGACAAATGCGGAAGCATCAGCTCTCATTGAATGGAGAAGTTTTTTGTGCTTTTATTAAGTTTTTAATTGAAAATGGAAGTGGAATCCTTTTGTGCTAGAAAGCACAAAGATTTGTAGGTGGTCTGGGAGTGAGCAGTCACACCAGATGAGTTAGGAGTGAGCTGCTGTGGAAAGTAGTTGAAATGGAAGCTGTGTTAATACAATCTTAAGAAACAGAAAAATTACATTTGTTTTAATGAGGCTGCCAAGACTGTTTGTATTTTTGGAGCTGAGTTGGGAAGCTGGAAAGCAGGTGGTGGCATGTAGGTGGGTGCTATATGTGTGTGTGTGGGGGCTGCCAGAATAAATTGCTGGGGAAAACACACTACAGGAGGTACTTGGTAAAATGAAACTGAGTGAAGTAGTGCTGGTGGGGAGGAGAGGACAGAAAAGAAATGTGTGGTATAATAACTGTACATAAATGGAAGATTATGTAGTAACTATGTGTACAAATGTAAGCTTCTAAATGTATACTCAGATAAAAATGTATCACACACCATTTATATTCACCCCTGTTGCATAAATAGGGGATATTCTATAGGACACACAAGAATAAGCTTTTAATCACTCTGAAATGCTGCTAACAGTGCTACTTAGCAATGAGGAGTGCTATGGTAGCACTGTTGGCCAGATTTTAGAGTGCATAAAAATAATTTTAGATAGGGGCTGTGTATTATGATGCTGTAATACCATTGAGACGAGTGGGATGTGTGAACCTCGGAGTGAAGCTTGAGATGTTCCAACATGTCCCCAGAACCTTGAGATTGTATTATAGCCAAGTAATCACAATGCCCTATCTTTATTTATTTGTTATATACAGATTCAAGGACTTTCAAGTAGTCAGAGCCATTGAGGTGCTACAGTATTAAGATGAAAGGGAGAGATATGCTTAAAAGTTGGTCTCACCATGGCTCTGTGAACTGTTATTTTATGTCTGGCACTGCCACTGCTGAAAGGTTGAGAGGGTCTCCACAGAGCAGGACCATCTTTCCTGTGCACTTCCACAGTGCCGCCAGATAAGGAGACCAGCTTCATTCAGAGTCGGTTGAAGCTCAGCTTGCCAATTTTGCATGCTAGGAGCCTTTTCAAATTGCATGGCAGTGTACCTGAAGGCTGTTGCCTGTGCCACGGATCTTCTTATTGGGAGTTGGGTGCAATGTTTCTGCAAATCAGATGAATGTCAGCTGAGAGAGATGTAAAAATGTCAGTCTGTTTCTGTGAGCTACTTTACTTCATTGATTGCTAGGAGCACTGCTACTGAATGGCTAAGGGGGCTCTGCACATAGTAGGACTATTCTTCCCTGCACTCCACATTGCTGCTCTTAGTCTGTTTTGATTGTGGTCAGTGGTGAGTCAGCTTTACTATACTTGACAGTTACAGCAGATGTCAGCTCACGCTGAACACTAGGAACTAACAAGCACGCTGTCCTACTTGTGTCTTGTAATACTATCATTGACAGCTCGGAACAATAGTATTATGAGCTCTGAACAACAGTACTGCAGGATTTCAACGATAATATTACTGGACTGGAAGTGAGGCATTACAAGGATTTTTTGCATGGTTTTGATAATATTTGGCATATCCATATATTACAAAGCTTTTTCCTGATTGTATTATGGGATAACTGATTAATACTACTGGTTGGAGAACTTCAGTGGTGTTTCTATCACTAGTTGATCATTTTTTAATAAAAGATACAATGCCTTTTAGTGGGTGTCTACTAGTTAGCTATGCTTATTTTATTTTACTCTGTGCTGATGATAGGAGTATGTGGGTTGAAGATTTGTTGACAATCATGTCTAATTCCACAAACAATTTTTTTCAAAACTACAGTAGATTTTTTAAAGATCAGGTGTTTCACTTTGTAGAGCGGTAAGTGAATGTGGCCTACATGGACCCAACGATGTTGTGTAGGAACATTGTTCTGATTGGCTGAGGGAGGTGTGTGTCCAGTTCATTTAATGTAAATGGCTGTGGTAGTTGTTAGGAGTGTCTCTAGGGAGGGTCACAGACAACAGCATAATTGTGATAGTGAAGAAGATTGACAGCAGCAGGTAATATAACAGGGCTGCAGGGAGAATACTCAGCATCATGCTCTGTGCACTCTCAGTAACTAACTTTGCAAATTGCATTTCACCAAACTGATTTACTTACACTGCATGTGTGATGACTTCAAACTAAACACTTTATTGGCACAAACTAAAAAATTACATGCTTAAAAGAAGCTGTAGCTGCCCACCACACTCACCTCCGCACTTTTAGTCTCCGAACTCTTCTTCAGGTGGCATGGCTAGACAGGGAGAAGTGTCACATTATATGCATCAACAAATCATAAATATTCATTAAATACAAATCTCACCCAGTCACAATATTAGAGGCTTACTGGCACCAATTTTGTGAATATCACTAATAACACTCATTTGTAGAACAGTATCATTCAAGAAATATACTAAAAATGTGTTAAATCCGGTCATAATAAATTCCACACTTATCATTTTAAAAATACATAAGAGGCTTAATTGCTTCTAGCATCAAAGCGTGCCATAAATGCCTTATCAAATTGTTCGATAAATTAAAACCAGCATGAAGGAGTTCAACAGCAGCCACAGAGCTAGTAGTTAAAGAATTTGCCTTATTGGGTTTTAAATGGCTGCAGAAAAATGAGCGCTATATGCAAATGAAAACTAACAATCTAAATGCCATTTAAATACTTCACCTGTCCTGCAATTAAAGTTTAATAATACTACCTCTTACAAGCAGGGTTAGAGTTCAAAGAATTTCAGTATGAAGTTATAATCTCAGCTGGTGGAAAGCAGTTTTACAGTACCCATGGAGCTAGTAGTAAAAATTAGCTCTACTGGTTTTTATATGGCTGCTGAAAACCAGCCCATAAGTAAATACAAATGAAAACTACAACTCCAAATTCTTATGTATTACTTCACCTGCCCTGCAATTAAAGTTAGATAACATTACCTCTACTGGGCAGGGTAGAGTACAAAGAATTTCAGAACGCAATTATGGCATTGAGAATATTCGAACTATTCAAGTAGACTACTCAGAATTCCTTGATTCTGATCTAATGTTCTCAAATGAATATTCCACCCTGACATTTATACCCTCTTGGTATGTTAAATGTTGGATGGTTCAAGGCCTGTGCAGGATATTCTCCAGTTTTCTATGGGCACACAAACCACCATGCCATTCCTACAAAACAACTGGTGCATCCTAGGAATTATGGCTGGCTTCAGCTGCCTCATATTTTAAGATATTATTTTGCCTTACGTGGAGCCAAATATTTTATTGGGGATTACCAGATACTTTAGCACCATCTATTTCTCTTTCTTCTTGGTTTACAATAGAAAAGACCTGTCTCCATTATCAAATTGACCCTATATCATTGTTATATTTACCTCCTCACAAATTCCTCAAACCCTCAAATCTATTCCACTGCTCTGGTCTCTTCAAGCACATTCCAAACTTTGTAAGCACCTTAATCTCCCTTACGCTAAAGATTCTGCCCAACCTCTTATTAATAACCTAAATATTATCATTGATAAAAACCTTTACGAAGAAAGCAATGGCCACAATTGGTTACTTTTGTCACTCAATATCTTTTAGTAGATGGGGCCTTCATTTCCTTTGAACAATTTCAGGAAACACTTCTCAATGAAGGTAGAGAGAGACAGAGGTGACCTGCAAAGAACAAAAAGATAGAACAAGAACAAGATTTGGATCTAGCAAAGTGGTGAACGAGCGGTAAGCATACAAGCGGACAGGCAGGGAGGCAAGATTTGGAGCAGCAAAATGCCAAAAGTAATTGTGCTATGGAAGAACTGTAAGAAAGAAAAACATTTTTCCCTTGTGTGCTTGGTAAGAGTGAAGATTTCTTTTTGTATAACCGTGCTTTGTGGAGGCAGACTAGCAGGGCTGAAGTCAGAGGGGCATGCTTGGCTGCAACCAAACAGTACTGTAAAACTGAAAGTGGAGGTGAAACCATGGAAGTAGTGCCAGTGCAGGGGCCCTTTAACCTGTCTATTATGTAGATAAATGTGCATGATGTGTCTATGATAGTAGTATAGATAAATGAATTTATACAGCGGTTTCTGGATCCATGCCTATTGCAGAAATAAATAAATAAATACACACACACACACACACACACACACACTATACCACAAAGTCCACTTTTAGAAAATAATTCAACAATCTCAAACAACCAGGAAATGGCATACTTGTTTATCAAATTCTTTTAAGTGTTTACAAAAAGGAGAAAATATCAATAATGAAACAGAGACAACACAAGTGGTGGAAAATATTAAGGTTTCAACAGAAAACATTAAAACCAGATTGAAAAACTAGATCCAACAAAAGCCCGTGGCCCTGATGGTCTCCATCCCAGACTTTTGAAACAGATGGCAAATAAACTGTCAAATCCCTGGCAGCAATTTTCCAGAACTCCCTGGATGAGGGTATGGTGGCTAATGACTGGGTGGTGGCAAATGGTAGCCCATATAAGAAAGGTGAGAGGTCAGATGTTTAGAACTCAGGCCAATATGCCTGATCTCCATTGTGGGTAAAATACAGGAGGTAATAATTAAGAATGAAATTGGACAGTTCCTGGAAATAAATGACCTAAAAGACCTTAGCCAGCATGGATTTAGGAGGAGAAGATTGTACCTAACCAGTTTGCTATATTTTTTGAACCTGTTAGTGCGGCTGTAGACCTGGATTTTCCAGTAGACATGTTGTACGAGACTTGTGAAGGCATTCAATACCGCCTTGCACAGAGAATTGATTAATTAAGAGAAATGGGTATTAGCTTTAAATCAGTTAAATTAATAAGATGTTGACTGTCAATAAGGAGACAGAGGGTTAGGCATAAGGAGACATTACTCAGAGTGGGCCTCAGTGTCCAGTGGGGTCCCCAGGGTTGATTTTGGGACCCATATTGTTTAGAATTTTGTGTCATCAATCTATTTCAGTGGCAACACTTGGATTGGCAAATTTGTTGATGACATAAAACTTGGGTCTGTAACAGTAAATAAACAAGACACTGAAAGATTCCAAGATGATATAAACACTCTAGATAACTGGGCAAGAGTACAACAGCTGGATCTGAATATCGAAAATGCAAGATAAAGCATTTTAGTAGGAAGAACCCCAAGGAAGACTATTATGTAAATAACCAGGTTGTGGTTCGTTCTGAGATGGAAAAGGACTTGGGGGTATGGGTTAGCAAACAAGTTGATCTTTGATAACCACTGCACAAATATAATAAAAAAGGTAATGGTATTTTATCATGTATCTGCCAAAACATACGAAGCAGAGACAGGGAGGTGTTGCTGCCCTTGTATGTGGCATTGGTGAGGCCACACCTGAGTACTGTACTCCCATGTGGGCACCATACAAGAAGGGACTCCATACAGAAAATAGAAGGTATTCAGAGGACAGCAACCAAACTGGTAACCAATTTGAAAACTCCCACATGAGGATAGACTTAGAGACCTTGAACTGTACCCCTGAACCACAGAAGAGTTAGAGGAGATATGTGTATGGTATATAGGGCCTTCAAAGATAGTGATATATGGAATGTTTAAGCCTTGAAGTGAAGGAATAAAGTAAAGACAGTAAAGGGTCATTAAAGAATGTTGAAGGGTGAAAACTATAAAAGAAAACAGCTGGGGATGAATAAACCAAAGAGCTGTGTCCTTATGGAATGGGCTACTAAGCACCATAGTAAATAGTTCTAATGTAAGTCAATTTGAGAAATCGCTGGATGAAGCACTGAGGCAGTTAACAAAGGTGGAAAATTGGATTAGACAGGCTGAGAACATAGGTCATCTATGGCTAATGCTAACTGACCTGTTCATATCGTTTGAATCCTATGAAAGTGGTTTACAAAGCAACTAGTTTGATACTGGTTATGCAGTAACTGCATGATGCAAGCACATAGATCAGCCCTTATGTATTTAACATCTCATGCAAGTATGGATAGCTGCATAAGGATTGGTTTTACTGAGAGGAAATGTTTTCTGCCCTGTACAAGCATATTATCCAGAGTGGATCAAACACAGGACATAAATTCTGCAGTCCTGAAATGGGACATACATGATCTTTAACTTCCACTTAGACTACCACCAGAGATGGACAGAAGGAACCCGAGTGTGATGTCTCACCTGAAGGATCATGCCATTTTATTCCCCTCAGAACTGCTGATCCATGGTAGCATTCTACTTGATGCCCCCCACCACCAGTTTAAACTCTGTAGTTTATAGGCCATTCTCTGTGGCAACCCAGTCCTTCAGAGACTCCTTCCCTACATCTGATACACATCTGAGAGCTGCTTCAGGACAAATGTTGGAAGTAGCTCTTGCTCAGGCCTACGCTGGACTAATTGCATGAGTTTCAGTGCATAATGAGGCTTTTTCTGCATTCCTGTAATTTTTTTGCAGTGTTCTTGTTTTTATTATATTGTTTTATTTTGCTGTAATTATGTTCTTTTGTTAAGCACTTTAAATTATTGAAAGGTGCTATGTAGTAATTTATTTATTGAACTGTTTCACCAGGAAAGGCACACTGAGCAACAACATGCTCATCTCATGGTGTGACTTGGGGGTGGGTTACAGAGAGAGAACAGAGGCGTACATTGATACATGGAATTTGAGTTACCCATTGATACATGGAATGAGAGTAAACACTGTACGAGGATTTCTACAACAGGGTAACTAGAATACATACAAGGTAAATTCATAAAAATGGCACATCATGGATTTGGTTTAATACATACTATGTTGACAGCCATGGTACAACATGGAATTAGGTTACAACATGGATTATGTTTACACAATACTATGGTGACAGCCACTATACTAAGGGTAACACATTAGACAGAGAGACATGGCTAGAAGTGCAATAGGGGTGATGAAGTAGGTGAATACATGCCAGCATTCATAGCCATAGCTAAAGCTGCTGGTCAAGCCATATGGGATCAGTGAGGGGCAGCTGGGAGGTGAGATGTTAGATTTGGGTGGGGGATTGGGAGGTGGAGGTCAGATACATGAACAATTTATTGCATAGAAGTTTATCAGGGCAGAGTATAGGAAAACTTAGAGGAGGAGTGATGGATTTAGGCTGGAAGGTCATTCCAGAGCTTTGGGAGATGATAGGAGAAGGTCAATTGGCTTGCAGTAGTCCAGTGAGGAATTACCAGCAGCCGGAGTCAGTAGACCTAAGGGCATGAGAGGGTGTTGGATGAGATGATAGAGAGGAGGTGAGGTAGGGTGAAGGGACCTGAGCCAGAGGTTAGAAGGATTTAGCACTATGGAGTAGGTGCTGGGCTGTCAAGAGAGGGGAAGGCCAGAAAATGGTAAAGCTCAGAGTGGTGGGTGCGAGGGGGGCATTGAGGCAAAATGACAGAAAGCATTGAAGAGAGGGTCCAGTCTGGATAGGGTAGACTTGAGAGTGGCACTGTAGACTATAGCACAGTAGTCAAAGGTGGTAAGATCATTTTCTGCACAATTTCACATCTTATAGGTAGTGGGAGGCTACTGGGGTTCCTGTAGAGAGCACTGAGCTTTGGGTGCAGTTTTTTTCAGGATAACGCCACATGGGCACAAAAGGACAGGTGTCAGCCAAGCCAGACAACTAGATGCCTAATGTTGCCATGTCCTCAAGGACTGTTCCATCAAGGGTGTGGTAGATCGGAAGTGAGGTAAGTCTAGATAGTCTCTGCCTAGTGCTGAAGGTCATGGAGACTGTCTTTGGCATTAAGGGAGAGTTGGTGGAGCTAAACCAGAGCTGAACTTTATTGAAATCAGCCTGTATGCTGATAGCTACCTCCTCAGAGGTCCAGCCAGGGTAAGGGGGACTGTGTCATCTGCATACATGTGAATGGAAGAAGATGAACAGGTTTGTGGCAGGTCATTTAGCAGGATGGAAAAGAGAATAGGCCAAGTACTGGGCTCTGAGGAACACCAGTAACTATTGGTAGCTAAGGGGTGGTGGAATCAGCAATTCTAACAGATTGAGTTGTGCCTTCCAGGTAGGCTCTGAACCAGTTCATAGCAGTCACAGATAAGCCAGCTTCTGAGAGGCAGGATATCAACAGGGGTGGGAGTCAGTGTTATAAGTTTTGGCTAAGTCGACAAAGATGGCTAATGTTACAAGACCTTTGTCCATCCCTGAGACGATGTACCAGAGAGTCTTAGGGGGAAATGGCAGTAGAGTGGTTCTTCCTGAATCCAGACTGGTAGGGAATGAAGAAGCTGGATTCTGAGAGGAAGTTGGAGAGTTGAGAGAGCACGAGTTGCTCCTCTAGTTTCTCAAGGGCAAGGAGGAGGGAGATGGGGTAGTATTGCCAGCACTGGTGGGGTCTCCTCCTTGGAGGGTCGTAAGACTGTGGCATGCCCCCTCCCATAGGAACTGTTTCAGAGGCAAATGATAGGTTTAGAAGGGTGGCTAGTGGAGATGCAATGGCAGGGGCAGATAGGTAGAGGAGTTTGGTGTCCAACCCATTGTGGGACTTACCCTTAGAGGGGTTGAGAGTAAGCAGGTCATCTAGGGCTTCTGTAGGAAAGATGTTCCAGAGTAGAAGGTGTTCAGTCCAGGGGTTTAGTAGCTTCAGCAGGGTGGCAGGGTGGAGTTACAGCAGAAAGGAGGCAAGAGAGTAGTAGCACATGTGGTGAAGTAGGAATGAACTCAGTGGCAACCGTGAGTGGATCTGAGAGAAGAGTACAATTAGAGACCAGTAGGGGGGTGGGATTTACAATTGGGGAAAGGGAGTGGATAACATACCAAAATTTTGATGGCCTACATAGATTGGCGTTGAAGGTGTAGTTAAAGTATTCAGATTTGGCTAGTCGGGTGGTTTGTGCACTTGTTACAGAGCATGTGGTAGGTGATGTTATCACCTGGGAGAATCGAGATTTGAAATTCTCCACACCTTGTCCCAGGCATTTTGGTGCTATTAGTTTGGGGAAATCTAGGAAGATGTGTCCCCTAGACCATGATGCATGCATGGGCACATGATTATCCCAGACACTAAGGAAGGTGTTCCTGAAATGTGTAAGGGCATCATCCATGGTATAGTTACTAAGGTGATGGCCCCAATTTGCATGAGCTAGTTCTTCCGGGGTAAGGTTTAGTGATTTAAGGACCATTGTACTAGAAATTTGGGAGGGATTTAGGGCGATGGATTTTGCAGACTAAGTAGGTAATGTGATGGTTGCTTATAGAATCTGATAGTAGGCACGGTTTAATGACATGGTGAGGGTGGGAGGTGAGTGTCCAGTTGATTGGGGAGTGATTGCCAGTCTTGTGGTTTGTACGTGTTGGTTCGAGATGACCTGGGTAAGATTGAGGGCTATTATCTCTGAACGAGCTTTGTTTAATGAGGAGCTGGCTAGATGTGATTAAAGTCTCCCATAATGTAGAGTTCACCAGACAGGCGAGGGAGGCTAGGTGGCTTATAAGGTCAGTGACAGTTGCAGCAGAGGTTCTAGGGTGGCAGTATATACCAGCAACATAAATAGGGACTGAGAAGGGAGGATAGTTGAAGCATGAGCAGTTCAAAGGCTTGGGGCTTTATTTTAGCAAGACAATGACAGAGAAATGTAAGTCTGAGGTGGTGTTGATTGCAGTCTTCCACCTCTGGTGGGGTGGTCTTGATGAGTGATATTGAATCCAGGGATGGGAATGGCTGGGTCCTTGATGTTAGGGTTTGGCCAGGTTTCGATAAGATGATAATGTCGGGAGCATGTTGACAGTGAGCACCTGGAGCAGGTCGGGCTTTTTGGGCTAGGATACGAATATTTAGGTGGAGTACATGTAGCCTATGGGGGAGGGAGCCATAAGGAATAGCAGTGGGGGACATTGCAGTGGGAGTTCATCCTGGTCCTTGAAGGATTAAGGGCTGGTGCTGGGCCAGGGTTGGGTGTATGTCACTCACTGCAAAGAGTAGTATGGCGAGAGTTAAATAGTGAGAGAGTATATGATTGCACCATGTCGTGAATGAGCACTCGCCTAGGAGACATTTTGGGTGGTCTGCATGAGATGTGCTTGAGGTAATTAGGTGGAGAGTTGATCAAAGGTGGGCATAGGAGTAGAGAGAGAGGAGGAGGAGGCTAAAGGATAGTGGGACCAGGTAGTGGCTGGTAGTGATAGTGTAGCAGTGGGGGGATGTGCAGGTTGAGTTAGTTCAGCTGTGAAGGGGGGCATCAGGGGATGAAACTTGAGGGGTATATGGGAGGAGGCAGAATGTGATGGTGGAAATTAGGAGTAGATTCCTAACTGTTAGCACCATGTCTTCCAGTACAGGAAGGTAGTAATTCTATATGTAACCATAGTGTTGAGTAGCTGGTGGAGAGACTGAGGAACAGCCACAAGGGCCACTTGTATTACAGCTATAGGCTAGAGAGCAAGGAGGGCGGATGCAGGAGAATGACTGTGGGAGCCAGTGGGGTTTGAGGAGGCCTTGTAGGCAGGGCAAATGGTGGATTTAATAGGAGGTCTGGGTGGGAGAAAATCCTGCAGTAAGAGCTTCAAAAGCCATCAATAACTTACATGACAAGGAAAGGGCTAGGTTGTGCTATAATAGTGCATAACCTGTTGGTTGTGAAGCATGATGTGTAAAACAACTACCTTCAACCAAAATGGCATGTGATTAGTACATCGCACACACATACTCTGGAATGTGTTATTGCACTTATTTAATTGGTTGAGACATAAATCAAAGTTATTTTAAAAATATTTTAAAATTAAAAAGTAGTATGCCTTCCCTATTTTAAAAAGTTCCACCCCTCCCAATTTTTTTCTGTCTTTCCCACTTTCAGGAGATAGACTATTTACCATGGAATAGAGGAATTCATAATTCTGCACAGTTCTGCTGGCAGAATGCCTACTCCCCACTCCCAACACTGATAACAGAGAACCTCTCATGGGCCAGGCCTCAGTTTTATTAGTGGTGGGGTAAAAGCAAGGATTTTCCAGGTAAGCTGGTAATGATAGCAGGGGATTTTTCATGGTCAGCAACAGGACATTAGAAAATAAAACTGAGTAATACTTCATTTTTGTGATATGTGTCTAAAGGAGGGTATATAAAGGGTAGCAGCATTTAATTGTTATTATAGTTTCTAATTCAGGTGAATTTCATTATTTGGACCCTAGGGTTTATAGAGACAGTAAACTGTCTGCTGTTTAAAACTTTTTAGGAGGGTGCAGTGATATGGCTTTGGTAAAGCACCCAACAGTAGTTAGTGAAATCTATTGACACTGGTGCTATGCTGTATTATTTACACAGCTTGAAACATTGATTAGCCAAGCAGAATGCAGGATTTTTCACCCATTTTATACATTAAAATAAAATTGCTACCTACCAACTTATGAGCCAGCGTCCAAGTGTGCAGACTAGAACCCTTAGCCCAAGCTTTGGAGGCACAAGTGCTGCCAACTGAGCTTTATTGGCATTTATGAAATGAGTAGGTTAAATACAATGTCCTGATTGGTTGAGAGCCATGCATTGGGGAGCACAATGCACAGGTAAAACAAGTCCTGCCAGCATGGGTGCTGTGCATCCAAAATATCAATGAGCAGCTTTGAAATCTTGACATTTTAAGCAGCAGCCATGTTTTTCCTATATTAACATAAATAAAATTATGTATTCATGTAGATACTTAAATCTGTGTTTGTGTTATTTTTAAATATACTGTGTTCCACTTCATATGGTCAGTTACTATTCCCCTCATAACAGCATTAACAAAAGGCATAGTACATATCCTGTTTATTTACACCATAAAAGTGAAAACGCTTATTCTTAATGCTGCTGCCCACTCACCCGACATTTGCCCAAGTTCTATTTTTTAATATCAGAAATTATCAATTTCTCCCACAATAGCAACAGAAGCCAAAGGTAAAATATATCTTCTGTTTATTTGGGGAATACAATATATAATGTGAATGGAAACCCCAGATTGGAATGCTGGTATCACCTGCCAATATCTCATTCCTTCACCCTATGATCCATCAAATTAGCCAACAGCGTGGAGTTCAGTTTCTTAATAATGGTAATGAGCAAGAAAACAAAGGTAATGTTCCTTTTAAGTTTATTTTGCAATATTACACATTGTTTGTAATCCAGCTACACACCCTCCCGACATCTCGCTCTTTCCCACCCTGTGAACTGTCCGTATGCACAGCAATGGTACTTCTGTGAATCTCCAAACTGCAGATGGAAGCATGCTGCCAGAAACATTACCTTGCGATCTATAGGGAGGCACTTGGACCTCCTTATAATCTCTCTCACTGTCACCCACTCATTCAATCCCCTAACCCTCCACACGTGTAAATATGTTACTTAAAATTATTTCTACCTGCCCAATGTCCTGCATCTTCTTCTTGAAGAAGCTTCCAGAATGTCTCTGTCTCTGAGGAGGTATCCCCATAACAAATGGTAACTACTGGTAACTGTCAAGTATAAAAGATGTCACAATAAACTGTTATTTGGTACTAGATTTCTGAGTAATTAGAGGTATGTGAAGTTTTTGTCAGTTACATTTAATGATTTAACAATCCTAATTGGTGGTAATTGTAGGAGGTTTTTATTTATATAGGTGCCCATGCCGCAAGCACAGGGTGCCTATATAAATAAAACATACAACAAAAAAACTCAAAAATAATTCGGTTAACTCAAATACACTTTGTCATGGTAACTCTCATACTGACACCTAGCTGCAATTTTCACAATTCTTACAAGGTGAACACATACTTTACTGAATGGAAGAGCATTTATATGTTTTCTATATAATTTTCCTTAACACATTTCTTTAGCACAATAAGACACTTGGGGGTTTATGTGTTGTGTTGTCACAATGCTCACCCAGGGGCATAAGGCACTCTGCCTGCTGTGTCATTCCTCACAACATCCTGGTTGTGTGTTATGAGCGCACAGCATACACCTTGTTGTGTCTTATTGGTTATATAGTTTTCTGCAGCTAGAAACAGTAGAAGATGCTGAATATATAACTCTTGTCTTTTTTCTTAAATAATACCTGGAATATATGAGAGCATTTTAATATTTTAATCATTGTATAGAATGGATATCTTGTTAAAATAGCTTTCATCTGAGAAATGAGAATGCTACATCTTTCTAGTTATAGTTAAAATTAGATCAACCATGCAGCCTAAGTTTTATGCAAAATTTCTGTCAGTGCTGTACACAATAATTATAGTTTACTGACAAGCTCGGCTGAAAACTCTCTTTTATATTCCATTTTTTTGGGAAACCAAGCTGTAAATAAATGCGCTGTTTGACAGATTGTAATTGCTATTGGCAAGTCACTTTTCCGTTAAGTCAGGTGGTGTTATTAAAATGGTTTACAATTAAGCATTTTATAATGTGATGTAGAATTCCATTTAAATTCTCCAACAAACAGTAATTTGCATTTGATGCTTCTGCAGCCCTTTTCTATTTGCAGAATGTTATTGGCTTTGACCTTCTGCCAGTAGGGTCTCTGTTTGCTGTGCTGTTCCATTTTGATAAATGAGATTGAGCCTGTACTTGCTGTAGCTCACATTGTGGCATGAATGTAATATTTTCATATGTTTACTTTAAATGCTCTTAAACATAATTAAATGCTGATTGGAAGCGGGACTAAGTGATACAGAAAATCATACTCTGTCTGATGTAGGTTATTTTACTCAGCACAGGATCCCTTTATTTCTTTGTGAACTATGATTTTAATGAGTGCGTGGGGAGGGGTAAAGTTTGCAGTGTAATTTGCAACACAGCAGAGTTAATGCAGAGGTCAGATGAAGCTTTACACACTCTTGCATCACAGATCTTAGTGCCTATGGAAATGAATATGAACTTGAGTAAATATTTAGATATTTTATTTTAGCTTGGTATGAAATGGTGCTTCTTAAGAATTCCGTGACAATGTTCAGTCAACAGTTTATCAATAAAACTTGTTTTATTGCTGGCCTGATAGCCCAGTGATAGCACTACCACTTGCTCTGCTAGCACACTGGGTTCAAGAAGGACTCGGGTTGCTCAGGAACCACCTGGGAGAAAGGTCTGAACATCCCAAGGACAGCACTCCTGCCTATGGGAGAGTGGATGCTGTGCACCACTGCTTGACTGCCTCCTGGCGGAGATTGGATGTTATCACAGCAGGAACACCAAGCTAGGAAAAGGGACAGCTGCAAGGTGACAGGCATTTATGTGTCCCATTGCATGCCAGTAACCTCATGGGAAAACCAGGAGCTGGAGGACAAAGCCCGATCTGCCATTGCCTCCCCTCAGTAGGCCCAAAGAGAACCAGCATGTCAGGCCTCTCACCAATATCCATGGTCCTGCATAAGTGTGGATAAACTAGTAAGTCCATGAGAAGGAAAGTGGTAGGTAGAGGAGGGATCTTAGGTGAGTGGAGGTGGGGTGGGGAAGTTTAAGGTTGATTAAAAAATTCTTTATTTCAATAAACCAGGGTGATGTCACACCATTTGAGTTGTGGCTTATTTAGGTGTGTACTATTAATGTACAAGGTAGATTAATACATTCCTTACTTACAATAAGCTAGATACATTACTGGAAACATAATTATAACAATAAAACTAAGTGCAATGCACTGGCTCTTTTGCAGCAAGTCCTTGTGGTAACACTTTATGCATTAAACCAACCCAAATTATGGGTGGGGAGACTTTGATAAAACTGAATTATTTAGCCACAGTTCAACTGACATTTCATTCTCCTTGTGTAAGTATCTCCTATCACTTTATTACTAAGGATGCTTGCATGAAAAACAGATCTCTTACAATCTGCCCTAGCTGCATGTCTGCCCCCCAGCAGCACAACTCTGTTTATGTCATCACAATCTGTTGCTGGAGTTATAATTATGATGTCATAAACCACTACTTGTGATGTCAGGTGTAGACAAGCAGCCTGAACATTTAAAATTTTGGAGGCAGCAATCTGGTTTCATGCAATTGTCCTCAGTAATAAAGAAAAAAATGATTTACAAAACATATATGCACTGTAGACTGACTTACAGTATCTAGTTCTTGCACTTTCAGAGTTTTTCTCAGTGGTGTCAGAGGCTCTTTAAGTCAAAGGCCAGGGATTAAAACAGAAATGGTTGCACTATTTTGTAAAACCTACCATGAAATGTTTAATAATGGCTTGCATGCTGGAGCAGGAGAAGATTGCTGAGAAGTGTGTCCTGTACCAGTCATGTGTGGCATAATGGAGCAAAGGAGTGGAGATGGGAGTTGTAAGAAATTTGCAGAAAATTAAGATATAAGAAAAACATGAACCATAATGTGGATTGTTTCAATCAGAACTATTTTGATAGACAGATCCCTGTAGCTTGCTTTCAAAATCTGTATACAGAACATAAGAACAAACCAATTTTGATTAATTAATATGAATGAAAGCTGGGCACATTCTGCTGTGTCACCGTCTGTATTTCAGCTTCAGGAAATTGATCTAGCTTGATCATCAAGTAGATTGTGGGCCTTTACTATACTTTTAGGCATGATTATAGCAAACAACTCTGATTTAAAAGAGAACAAGTCAATGGCATCATGATTATATGATCAAGGAATAATATGTAGTACTTTAGTTCAAATGTGAATAAATGTATCTTTGATCTACACAGAATGTAAGGATTTACTGTTCATCCCATAGAATCAATCATATGCCCTACCTTAAAATTAAACTTTTGTGCAAAGTTATTTCCTTTTTCCTTAAGATATATTTACTACCTTTAAAAGTCGAAAGGCCAATTTCAATCATGTTTGAAATAACTCATTTTAGACAAGTACGTGCTGCTCTGCTTACAAAACATATATGAGTGGAATATGCAATTACCACAACTCTGTTTCCTGCCACAGAAACATTTCAGCATTATAGCATTACAGAAATAGAATGACATGCATAATGAAAGATTTCAAGATTCACCAAGGCATTTATTCTCTTCACCTTAATGTTCTCAGCAGTAGCAGAGTATCCATTAAAAGGTACTATGAATTATGGTTGCCTAGCAACAGGAAAGAGCTTGTAACAGCACCAAAGAATGAAATGGCTGGTTGATAAAATGAATTTTCTCTGAGCATTAGCCTGTTGAAACTGCCTTTTCTTGTGGAACATAAAGTGCATTTATTTGTCTCATGCATTTTATTAGAAAATTATTTGAGTTCCAGGGGCCAGAATCGTTTTGCTACAGGAGATATTTGATTTTAATGTGTTGCACTAAAATAAGTAATAAAAAGTTTTGTTTTTTTTCAATTGAAGACACCAAGCCATCTTCTGTAGGTCCTTTGAAATAATAAAAAGGCTTATATAATCCATGTCATTGTTATTTCTGAATTCAGAAGAGTGCATTAAGCAATCCAGTTGTAAGGTGCATAAGCAAACAGCACAGTAAATATTTTGAAATATTTGACAGCATGTTGTTGAAGGTTTATCAAATAACGAGAGCATTTATTTTGCCTTTCTGTGAAACTGACCACCATGATGGACATACACTGTAGTGTAAATGTGCTTGTACTGTGAGTATCTATGCTTGACAGCTAAACGTCATAGCATGATCTTAAAACATAGTATTCGTAGCCCCAAGGGCATAGCTAGGCTAAGATATTTGGGGTCTGGAGCCCTGAATCTTCTGTTACAAACCTGCATATCCTCTAGAAACGTAAGTGACTCCAGGATCTCACCTTAATTTTGCTCTGAATCTTGGGCTGTGTAGCTGGGAATCTGTATGAGCCTGTCAGTGCCCTGGCTTGGTTTTCCTTCCTCCACCAGCACACATGTACATGCTGAGAAATTTGAAAATTTCTGTCCCCTTCTCTTATTTTCAATTATTGTTCCTGCTTTTGTCTTTCAAAACAGAAGTTGAATTTAGCAATTGTGAACAATGTTGAACTTTGCTTTGATGTTCAATCTTTTGCCATAAATTCTAGTACATTATTTGCCCTAAAAATGATGGCCAGTCCTTATAATATGTACAGTACTTTGATTAGAAATATACTGTGATTTGTAAGGCACACTTTGGGGATGAACCAAAGCTTAGCTGTAAATGGTTTAAAAGTGTTCAAGACCAACTGACCTAGACAGGGTAGGCAAGTCTCGCAGCATGCTTTCTACCTTAGTGTCTAAATAAGTAGTTTAAAAAAACAACTTAAGAAGAGTAATTAATTAATCATATAATAGCCTTGTAGGACCAGTTTATGTTCAGTAACTTTGGTATCTCAAGCTGTAGCTCACCCCAAACAAAAATTTTTGATGTTGTTAAGTGAAGGACAGGGTTTCAGAATGTTCAGTGTAAAGTGTACTAGAATGGGGTGCTACTTATAGTAACTTTACAGTACTTAGCAGGCCACCTTTCATTTTTAGGGTAGTCCATGAAACGTGATACCACCTCACAAATGAAATGTGGCCTGCTTAGTTATGTAGTGACATAAATCACCCACCCCACCTAGTCTACTTCAGTTTGCACCAGCATGCTCTAAGCTAGAGAAAGGAGACAGGCAAAACAAGCCCTTTGTGGTTCCATTTCTATACTCAAGTCGAAAGCATAAAGGAGCATGGACCTCACCAACCTCCTGGACACGTTCTGATATCAATCATAACCAGAACTACAGGATCACAGATTCAAGTTTGGTGGAAAAGGTCCCTTATTATGAAAATCCAGGCATACTGTAAAACACATATGCAGTTCAGGTTGACTTAGCCAGCAGCTCACAAGCTCTATTCACAAGGTAGAGAAAAGGAGCAACCAGGTAACTACAGGCCTGTCATTCTTATCTCTCTTGTGGGTAAACCCATGGAGACGCTAGTCCAATAGGATGTGGTAGACTACCTGGAGAAAAATAGGTTCCAGGAAAATAAACAGCATGGGTTCATGGCAAGGTGGTCTTGTTAGACCAACCAGATAGAGATTCTATGACTGGGTAGCTAGGGCAGGGAATAAGAGATCTGCAGTTGATGTGCTTTTCTTTGACTTCAACAAGGCATTTGACAAGCCTACCCAGTGGTGCTGAAGGTTGAGGCACTGGACGCCACACCTCATGCCACATCGGTGACCCAGGTTCAGGAATGGACTCAGGTCATCGGGGTTGGCATCGGAGGGAATGGATTGAGCATCTGAAGGACTGCCTCCCTTCCTGGGGAGGGATTCAGACTTGTGCTGCTTGGCTCCAGGGACATCACCCACATCCCCAGTGCTGGGTTACCTCTCTATCGGTCCCCTGGCTCTTCACCAGACTGAACCTCTAATATCAGAAAGGCTGCCAGGTAGGTGAGGCAGGCCCTCCCTGGGGGTGATCTAGGGGGCTGGACAGTTCTGGTGGGGGTCCGGGGAAGAGAGAGAGAGGCTTCAGGTGGGGAGTAGTGGTAGCTGTTGGTGGGAACCTCTGAGAGATGCCCCATCCAGACAGCGAGATAAACAACGTTGAAAAAAAAAAAAAACAAGGCTTTTGACTTTGTGCCATAGAAGGTTGTTGAAGATGCTGGAGTATCTATGTACTGTAAAGGACATAGATGGAGGGAAGTTTGTTGTAGGGGAGACAGGAGGGTAGTAGTAGTAATGGGAGTCATATCTGGGAATGCCAGGATGTTGGAGTGCATTTGGTGGGATTTAATAGCTAGAGGAAATGGGTATTCTTCCTCTTTATAAATCACTTGTGAGGCCACACCAGGAGTACTGTGCTCAGCTCTGAGTCCTCACCTAAAGAAAGACAAAGACAGGCTGGAGATGGCGCAGCATAGGGTAACCTAAATGATTCAGGGCCAGCACAGAAGATCCTATCAGAATTGGCTTAGGACAGGGAACATGTACTTGCAGGAGGCCAGACAAGGCGGGTCAGGGGGTATGATTGAAACTTTCAAGTTCCTGAAATAAATGAAAAAGGTAAACAGCATAGGACTATTCAACAGTAATTGTGAATCTGGAACACACAGACATGATTGGAAGTTGGTGGGGAGATTCAGGAGGGACATGAGAACATTTTATTTTATAGAGAGTGGTTGTGGAACAGTCTGCCAGCCGAGGTGGTGGGTGTCAAAACCATAGAGTAGAGTGTTGCTATGCTTTCTCTCCTCAGACCTAGACTGCAGCTTAACAGTACGTAACTCTGCCAGTACAGAGAGGATATTTTTCCTGTTAAAAGCTACATCCCTTGTGAAATTAGTGTTTTAGTTCCTCAGCAAATGCTTCAGCTTCCTCAGTTGGAGACACCCTCCACACTTCCACATTATGTGATGTCTGTTCAAGACGAGGGCAGGAACATGCTCCACAGACTATAATGGGGCATTTTTAAACTTATTTTAATGCATTTGAGTGTTGATTTTGACAAAGGATTGCCACTGCTCGACTAACAACGCCCTTGTTGGTCAAGTGGTGGCAATCCTTTGTCAAAATTGTCACTCATATTTATTAAAAATAAGTGTAAAAATGCCCCCATTGTAGTCTGTAGAGCATGCCTCATGCTTGTCTTGGAACAGACATGACAAAACGTGCAAGTGTGGGGGGCATGTCTCTGACTGAGGAAGTTGAAGGTAGAGCATTTTGTTGAGGAAGGCAAAACACAAATTTTATGTAGGAATGTAACTTTCTAAAAAGGAAAAAAAATCCTTCTGGACCAGCAGAGTTGTACACTGGTAAGCTGCAATCTATGTTTGGGGAGAGAAAGTATAAGTAAATACCTGTTTCTGTTTCAAGCATGGCTAGGACAGAGTAAAAAGTGTAATAATTACTTGGGAGGTGGAAGTAAGGCAGGAATATGGGGACATATAATGCAGGAAAAACTTCATATAGACAAGGTCTTGGGGTAAGATAGGGAATTGTGAGCAGGCTGGATGGTCCAATTAACTTTTTCTTCTGTCATCATCTCTGTTTACAGTATATGTGCTGCATATGTTCTTTACCTTGTGCTTGTATTTTCACAATAAAGGACTTTTTTCCTGTGGTGATCCTGTAATCCTTGTGGTTATCTTTACCTTAACAGCTAAGTGCACCTTTCCTGGTAAAACGAATAAATGCATGTTGTTACTGACTATCTAAATGTGTCCTCCTGGAGGTTGAGTGAGTGCTTGAACATACTGTAGCTTTGTTCCTCACTCAGCATCATCAATATGCTGTTTTGGGGTGGAGCTGCAGCTTGAGAACCCTATGCTTACTGAACGCAAGCTGGCCCTAAAAAGGCTTTTAACCAATTAATTACTACATAATTTTTATAGCTGCTTAAAATTTAACTTTAAAGCATGTTACACCCTCTATCTACAAATCAGAGCTCTACCAGATGATTAAGGATCCTCATGGAAACCAAAAATCACAGCATTACGGTAATGACAGCGTTTCCAACAACATGCACACATCTCCTCACAGAATACTAGCATACAATGCATGCCCAACCACGACATGCTAGCTGAAAGTCTATTCATTGCACAGTATAATAAAAAGTACAAAATACATAACTGCAAAATCTGTAAACAAGAAAGAACTGTTGTCAGCACGACTGAAGTCCTATTTATTGTACACTCTAGGAAATAGTACAAAATGTATAATTGCACCAGCTGCCCAAAGTTTTTGGTGTGTTCATATTGTTCAAAATGCTTGAAAAGCATTACATTCAGTACGACGGCACTGTTCCATTGCACAAAGTGCCACAACAAGGAATCATTAGATGTAAATTCATTCAAAGCTCGAGTTCAGTGGCCCACAACTGGCTTCTGGCTACATTGTGCCTTTATTTAAAATACAAAGACTTGCACAGTACTGTGTTATTGTGACCATTTCAACTTTGTACCACAGCACTGTGTTTTTTTTATTTTCTGTATTTGGGGCTCTGCCCCCACACCCTCCGTTATGCATTTGTACCACCTGTGTTATTTTATTTTTCTCTGGCGTTATTGATTTATTTTTGTACCACAAAATTATTTTAGTTTCTGTTCTACTACTGTTGATCTACTTTTTGGTATGTGATGCCAGGTGGGCATGTACTGGCAACCTCCGATGTGGTGGTGGGCGGAGCAACAGCCTGCATCTACGGGAAACTGCCATAATTATCCTCGAGCGCCAAGAGGGGTCCTTAATCATCCGGTATTACCCAAATCAGAATACACATTTCATTTCATTTTTTTAACTGGGTAAACTCACCAGGTTCTGAACCCATTTATTTGAAGGATCAGGATCAGGATCAGATGATACATATAAAAATATAATAGGCAACACATGAGAATAAAACATAGAACATGACTGTACAAATCCCAGTCATTGATTCAAGGACAAGTAACATCTAATTAAGATGTGCAACATTACATTAAAGGATTAAAAAGTTAAACAACATTTTGAGTAAAATTATACTGTATAAGAAATGTGTTCTAAGAACCCACGTCTTCCTATGTTTCTGCTGGAACAGTTCTCAAATCCTTGACTTGAAATCAAAACTATGTTTTAATATATTTTTGTAAATATTATAAATATGTTTCTGTAAAAATCTGATATTCCTTCATCTGGATACCGTTGTCATATAATTACTATTTTGCTTAGAGTATGCATTCAGCCTTGGGAAGTTGATGCAGAGCTTGTGACATTGAAAACAGCTATAACATTTCATGTTGCATATTTTTTGAAGTGCTTCTGCCATTTTAATGCATGTACACATTGTGGTCCATTGAGGGTTTTCTAATTATGGAGAGCACAGTTGTAAATTTCACAGTACAGTTGCATTAAATGAGTCTCGACTCAACTATTGGGGTAGCTGACTTGTACGAACAGGGCATGCAACATTTCTAAGTCATTTGGTTTTATTGGTCTGCACAATGATTTGTTGCTACATTAATAGGCTATGATGTTAAATTAGCATCGAGGGACTGTGGTATTCTATAAATAAAATGGCAAATCATTTGCTACATTCAAAGGAGAAGATAGTGCGAAGAATGACACAATCAAATAAAATTTCTGTTATTTTCCTGTGCATAAAATTGCCATTTACAACCTAGAGATCGAGTATGAGATCCAAGCAATATGTCAGATATTAATTCTCTGTTGAGCTCCACTATTTTTTAACTCACTACTGGCTGAATTTCTGAATTGTAGAACAGTTTTAATTTTAAAAGGAGACTTGCACTCTTTTAAAGACAACAGGAATGTATATGTAATAAGTAGAATATTAAGAACAATGGCCCAGATATTCAAACTGTGCCAGTCTGTGGCGCAAACCCGTGCGCCGCTCAAAATAGTTGCACAGGGGTGTGGCCAGGGTGATATTTAACGGAGTGCGCTATGGCGCAACTGCTTTGAATATCGCCCTGGCCACCCCCTTATTGTGCATGGTGCAGTGGAACTGCACCAGCGCAAGTGGTCAGAGGGAGCATTGAGATGTGGTGGCGCAGTTCCATTGCGCCATGCACAACACCTGCAATATTCAAAGGGTGACATGCAAATGGGGCCATAATTTATGCAAGGTGCATGGGGGCCATTTGTATCTGATTACGACCCCATTTGCATGCCATTAGCATGCAGGTGCGCCAATCCCTGATGACTTGCGCCTGGCGCCTGCCAGGCAGCGGCCGCTGGGGACCGACTCCCTGCAGCCCGATCATGGGACGCTCCAGTAAGGGACAATGAATGTCTCCTATCCCTGGTGGTCCAGTGGACCGCAATTAGCCGGATCGCGGGCATACAGCATCCCCCGTAGCCTGATCACGGGCATAACAGCATCCCCTCGAGTAGCCCGATCGTGGGCATAACAGCATCCCCGAGTAGCCTGATTGCGGGCATTAGTGTAACACCACCCCAGTAGCCCTATCATGGGCATCAGTATCCCAAAGTCCAATATCCTGGTGGTCCAGTGGACGCCGAGACCGATGTGAGGCATTCTCACCCAAGTCCAAAATCCTAGTAATCTAGTGGACCCCACCCCACCGCCCATGGATCCCCACCACCCCGCCTCCCCGCCAGCCGGTGGTAGCACCACCCGCCTGCCACCCTCGCTGTTCGCCGACTGACAGTCTTCAGTATGGCTGCACGCCCATTGGTTCAGAGCATGAGCTAATGGGTGTGCAGCCCATACCGTATTAGTCAGTCCAGATATGTGAATGGCGGGTGGGGTGCTGCCGCCCGCCGCTGATGGGGGGGAGCGGGAGGTGGGGCCCATGGGCGGGTGGGGGTGGAGGGTCCACTAGATCACCAGGGATTTCGGACTTGGGGTGAGGAATGCCGCCTGTGATCGGGCTCGGCAGTCCACTGGACCACCAGGGATATTGGACTTTGAGGGGATACTGATACCCGCGATCGGGCTACTGGGAGGGTGTGTTACAGTAATGCCCGCGATCGGACTACTTGGGGGATGCTGTTATGCCCACGATCGGGCTACTGGAGGGGGTGTTACAGTTATGCCCACGATCGGCTAATCGCAGTCCACTGGACCACCAGGGATATTGGACTTGGGGGAATACTGATGACCGCGATCAGGCATGGGGGTGCTGCCAGGTGCGGAGGGGAAGCGATGATCACCTCCAGGTGGCAGCTGCTGTGTTGCACCCTGCAATGCAGCAGCTCACCTGTGAGTGACCTCCGACTTGTTCCTTTTTTTCGGCTCAACTTTGTGCAGGCGCCAAGTAGGGTTGTGCCTGCATAACTGCTATGGCGGGCTGAATATCGGGCTGTGCAGGTTATGCATGGGCATGCCCCCACCTGTGCCTGCATACATTACTGATGTGCCCTGGCACATCAGGATTTGTGCAGCGACTTTTCCCTTTTAAATATCACACTGGAGCGATATAGTGGGTTGTATGCAACACTGTTACGCCATGCGCAACCCTTTGAATATCTGGGCCTGTATGCTATATACTGTATATATGTATGTATATATATATATATATATATATATATATATATATATATATAAAAACTTATGGTACTTCCCATTCCCATGTGGATTTCTAGTCTCCTATTAAAATTTCTACAGTGCACTAGTCCATTCAGATACCACCCTCTGTGTGAACCGCCTTTCCTTTGACTTGTTTTATGGTGATCTCTAATTAACTTTAGTATATGTCACCATAACTTATTGTTTGAAAGGTTTTCCTGTAATTTATGTAGGTACAATAATTTAATGTCCCACGCTGCCCTGTATGTCAAGATCATATCCCTCTTTGTCCCCTTCTCTCAAAAGAGAACCGGTGCAGCTCTTTCATTCTCTCTTCATAGGTTTTATTCCTAAATCCCTTGATTTGGTTTATAAATCTCCTTTGAACACCCTCCAACCTATCACAGTTCCTTTTCTGGTGTATGGACACCAGAACTGTCCTCTGTATTCAAGGTGCTGCCTCACCAGTGACAAATGCAAGGGCAACAAGACCTCCCTGTTCCAGCTAGAAATATTACTTTTTATGCAGCCAATGATTTGGCTACATTTATTAACCACAGCTTCACACTGCTGTCCGTGTAGAACTTCTTCAGTCACCAAAATGCCAAGATCTTTTGCTCACTGAATGTTCACTTTGGGGTATTATCTATAGTGTATGTTGCACTGGGGTTGTTTCTCCCAAGATGTATCACTGCACATTTGCTAATGTTGATGTATATTTTGGAATTCCTTGCCCAATTTGCCAGCTTATTTACATCATTCTGTAATTTCCTGTGCTGTCCTCAGAAAACATGTACCTATTTGTGGTGCAACACTGGACAGCAAAACTAAGAAAAAGGATTTAGGGGTAACTGAGGATCATAAGCTGAAGTCAGACAGGCCGTGTGTTGCTACAGTCAAGAAATCAAATGCAGTACTGTGGTGCATTAGGAAAGGTAGAAGCAGGTCCAGGGAGATGATCCTCCTGTACAAAGCCAAGATTTAACCACATCTGAAATAATGTGCTAAGTTCTGGTCAACTTAGCACAAAAGGATGTTGGGAGTTTGAGAGGGTGCAGCACAGGATCACCAAGCTGATTAGAGGCTTAGGAGGTAATAGCTATGAGGAGAGATTAAACACCCTCAGAATATTTAACCTAGAAAAGAGAAGGCTAGAGGGGACAAGATCTCAGTTTTCCAGATAGTAAAAGAGCTAGATAGGGTGAAGTATGCACACATGCTTGGGCTGGTGAGTGCCAGCAGAACTGGGGGAAGGGGAGTAAAAGAAGCATTAGAAAGCATAACTTTATGCAGACAATGAGCATTTGGAATAGTGAGGTTATGGAAAATTATCACTGTTCAGACTTTTTAAAGTAGGACTGTATAGATTCTTGAGGTAGACTGTCACTAAGAGGGGTAACATTGCAGCTGTTAAGCTTTGATGTGTGTCCATACTCCAAGTGGGTATAGTCACTGTCATGCAGCAAGAGGGACAGACAAGATGGACTCTTAAATCCTTTCTGTCATCACAATACTATGTTACTATGTTTGGGACTGCAATAGGTCTACATTCCTTTCACTGGATTAGATGTATAAAACATTAGCAAATTCTGTAATAGAAAATGTCCTGAAGAATATGTACGGTACACAATGGTGACTGCTTGACATAGACTAGTGTCAGCCTCTTTCACAGTGAACAGTTTAGCATCAGAGGCCATAGCATTGCCTATGTTCCAAATTTTGTGGTAAGGGAAAATTATTTTTATTTTAATTACAAACAAAATTAATTTTAAGATCTTTGTATAGCTACTAGACTAACATAGAAACATAGACAATAACTGCAGAAAAACATATTGGTCCATCCAGTTCTCCCATAAACCTAACAAAATGGGGACCTATTGCCCATACTGGATTCTAACCCACACTGTCCACATCCATGCTCCCCACCCTACCCGCTATCACCCTGAGTAACCACTAAGTCCTTCACTCTGACTTAGTCATGTTTGAAACCATTGATAGTTTTGTCATCCAGCACATTAGCTGGCAGATTATTCCATGGCTCCACCACCCATTATATAAAAGAAAACTGTCTCACTTCTACCTTGAATATCTCCTCCAGTCAGTGCTTCCACTCATGCCCCTATATTGTTGATCTGCTACTTATGCTAAATAGTTCCTTGCAGTTTATCTTTTCATTCCTTTCAGGAACTTGAAGGTCTTTATCTTATCTCCCTCACTCTTCTGGCCTCCAGGAGCACATGTTCAGTGCTTTGAGCCGATCCTCATAAAATCTGCCCTGCTGGCCCTGAATAATTTTAGGCACTTTACATTGCACTGTCTCCAGCCTGTCCTTATCTTCCGTATGCAAGGACTCCAGAACTGGGCACAGTATTCCAGATGGGCTTCACCAGTGATCTATAGAGAGGTAGTAATACCTCCTTCTTTCTGCTGTCAGTACCCCTTCCTATACACCCCAGCATGCTGCTTTACCTTACTGTAGGCCATGTTACACTGGTTGGATACTTTCTGGGAGTTACTGATGATGACCCAAGTCTCTTCCCTTAGAGGCTGTGCACATCTTTATCCCCCATCCAGTGCTCTCTCCTCAGATTCTTGTTCTCTGTGTGCATCACCTTGCACTTTTAGCATTGAATTTCAACTGCTGAATCTTTGACCACCTGTTGAGCTTTGCAAGTCTCTCTGAGTTTCTATAACCCCTTCTTGCTGTCTTCCCAACCACGGAGCTTAGTGTCATCTGCAAACAAACACATCTTGCCCTGGTTTCTTTCTCCTGTGTCATAAATGAACATATTAAAAAGGACTGAACCCAGGACCAATCCTTGTGGTACCCCTGCTGGTGACTTCCTTTTTGTGATTTGACTCCATTGATCACAATCCTCTGCTATCTCCCTTCCAAACAGTTTCTCAACCACCTAACCATGTCTTCCACTGTTCCCAGATCCTCTTGCTTCATCAGCAGCCTTCTGTGAGACACTGAGTTGAAGGCCTTGATGAAATCAAAGTAGAGTAAATCCATGGCATGGCTCTTATCTACTGCCCTCATTACCTAGTCAAAGAATATAATCAGGTTGGTCTTACAAGACCTTCTGGCCATGAAACCAATTGGTTTACTACCTTAGAGTCCATTCCTCTCCAGGTAGTTTATGAGGTCTCTTTAACATGTGTCTCCATCAGTTTACCCTCAATAGAGTTAAGACTGACAGGTCTGTAGTTACCGGTTGCCCTTGCTCCCCCTTATGGATCAGGACTACATCTGTTACCCTCCAGTCTTTTGTAACTACCCTCACCCCTGTCTGAATTGAGCAATTGAATGCCCCACCAGTGGTGCAGTTAATTCCACTGCCAGTTCCTTAGGCACCCTCAGATACATCCCATCTGGCCCCAGGGCCTTATTCTATCTCAAGGGCTGCTAGCCCTTTCCTAACCATTTCACTGCTAAACACTTGCTGCCTCAAGTCAGGGATCCCTTTAGCTACCTTAATGCCAGTCTCTGGCAGAAGCTCTTGTCTTCTCTTATGAATACAGAGCAAAGTAGTCATCAGGAACCGGATGCTTTCTGCCCATCCTCAATTACCCTGCCTCCCTCTGTTAGCCTAATAATAATTCCTCCTCCCCTTCTTTTCCCTAATATGTTTGCCCCACCCTTGACCCCTTCTGCAGTGTGCAGCTCTGTGTCTGCCTTTGCTTCTCTGACCACCCTTTTGGTTTCCCTTTTCTCATTTGGTACTCTCTATTCTCCCTTCCCTTATTTTTCTTGTACTTGTGAAGGCCTCCTTTGACTCTCACTGCTTACCTGATCTTTCCAGAGAACCGTTATACATACTGGACATGCATGTGTACATTTGCTTTTGCTGGATTTTGCAGCAATATTTATTTGAAGTAGCTGAAAAACACCTTAGGGCCATGTTTCTAAGCATGCTTGGTAGAATGGTTCAACAACTTATTATACTGCATCTTAACTACAGTATAAATCATTTTTGTAGCAAGTAGTGATTTATTACTGCTGTAATGAACTTCTCAGGCATCAATACATTAGTATCCCTTTGAAAAAAAACCTTGTCAGATCTGATTGGAATGCTCATTAGTTTACAATTGTTATTAATGACCCTGATCGTTGTTTTTTGAGTTGAGACTAACCCTTAGATGACAGAGGTCTTCAGCTGGGGTGGGGAAGCACACTATTATTGCATATACTAAAACATATTTATAGTATTGTTAGCTAAACTAGCACTGAATATAATTAGTTTTAGAAATGTGTCTTTTAATTTACAGTATACTGGCAATTACTTATTAAATGTGAAGCTGGAAAACTTTCTTTTTTAATGAGCATACAGTAAAGATGTAGACAAATCCCCATTTCCTGGTACTTAATATTGACGTACAGTACAAACGACAAAGCACTGCCAGAAAATTTAGACTGCAAGTTCCATCATCCATTCTATGTCACTGCACCACATGAATGAAATTCATGAGTAGGTGTGTTCCTTGGAAACCTGAACCAGTCCTCTCCCAGATCCAGTAACTTCCATTTTGCTTTTTCATTTTATGAGAAACATGACATTTGACCTATGAGGCTTTTAAGGTGTCCTTTACTGCTGTCTCCATTCATTAAGCCTCACCCTTTGCACTCTTGTCATGTAAGATAAATGAAGCTTCACACAATCTTTGTTTAAAGTAGAAAGGGTGATCTATGCATCCAAAATGAAGACTTAACAGCTACTCACTATCAGTCATGTCTATCATATCTCTGAATTTGTTTCATTATCTTCTTAATTGCTGTCCTTGTGATTTCCTTTTATCTTTGTAAAGATCATAGGGTACCTATGATAACTGACAGATTTTGAAAACTACAAAATCATTTGATACATGAGACTACAAGGCTATTTTGGGAACCAAGTACTTTGGGTACAATAGTAGACACATTTTACTGTAGTTGGAAGGCAAGGCACAATAGCCTTGTATCAGCAGTAACCTTATGAGAGAAAGCTCTTATAGTGAGGGCTGGTGTACAGTATTAACTGTTGGTAATGATGATCTAGGTTGCGATGTATCCTGTACTAGTTGATTTCTGGGATTTACTCTTGTACCTCACCCAGATACGTCATTGTTTTGAAGAGTGTTAAAACTTTGCTTTGAATTCTGGCTCCTTCTAGATTTCTAAAATATGTGTTTGTGGCAGTATTAATCCTTGTTTCTATATAGGAATAACAATCTAGAGCTTTCCTAAAAGGGCCACATCTGTGTTTTTATACCTACAGCCTGGAACAAATCAAGTGCTGTAACGATTGAACAAGGACCTAATGACTATTTGAGAATGTTCTACTGCTAGAGTTAAACAAGCTATTCCTTTAGATCACCTGACACACTTATTACAATACAGACTTATGCGTTTCTTATTCAGGTGTGTGTGCTGTGTGTATTGGTAGTTTTAAGTCTTTTCTATAGGTGATGGTAAGCTGGAAAGCTGCTACACATTGTTAATGCATACAAGAATGAGTATATTTAAATGAACACGCTTACTTTCATGAGGACATTTTCACTTTTTTTAAACAAAATAGGGATCTTAGTGGGCCATTCTTAACCTTGCTTGTATTGATTTATTACTGGATTTGTACCATTTCTCTTCCCCTCCCCAGGACACACTGGAAATGAGACGCTTAGAGCTCAATATGCTTTTCCAGATATATCACCACCAAGAGTCTGGCATATCCCACCACATAACAATAAAAACTCCAGGAATCAAATGTATCGACTTGACTACATTTATTAAAACAAAACTAAAAAGTTGTGCAGGCAAGTCAGTGTGACGCGCTTTGGAATCCTTAGATTCCTTTATCAAAGGCTGATTTACCAAGAACAATTAGCTGTTTAAATAGTAAAGATTCTTGTAATGTCACAATGATAATTTTGAACTCTCAGTATTTCATAGGTCTAGAAATTCACTTTACTTCAGAAGTTCTAAATGACTGCACACACATAATTCATTTAATGCATAATGGCTAAAATTACTTATAAAAGCTCTACTGTGCAAATCTTATATTCACTGTATCTTTAACAAGTGTCACCATCAGTTTACTCACATATGGAGTGTGTGGCTGTGCTTCCAAAACATGTTAGTTGTTGCATATGTTCAGTCTTCTCTTCCATGGCCCAATATGTTCACCCACCCAGACTTTAAATGTCGGGTGGTCTTGCCCACAAAATACTCCACATGTTTATGTTGCAAATAGATGATACCACAGGTATCACATGTAATGGTCTGTCTTATCTGGTACTTTTTGCAGTTCCTACTCCAAAAGTTTTCCCCTGCTGAATGTGTCTACAAAAATACACCTTTGACATTTGTAACATGTACTGGAACCCTGGCTAAGCCAAGTTTTGTTTGGTGCAGATGGCTGTGCGCTAGTTGGTCCCTTAGGATGCTAGCCCATTCATAAGTGACACACGGTGTTGTTGCTGCAAAGTCTTTCAAACCCCTATCTCTCCTAATACATGCCAATATTTTTAATAACTGTATGTGTTCCAAGTATTGGGACTGAGCTGAAAAGTGGTCACAAAATGATATCTCTCATCTTTTCTCTACTGGTGGGTTCTTACGATAACCTGTTTCTATCCTGGGTCCTTGCATCATCCCTTCCTTTACTTATGGTGCAGCTGCTATAACCCCTTTCTTGTAGTCTTGCAGTTAGTTCTTTTCACTTTCTAACACAACTTGTTGCACTACAATTACATTGTACACATATATATTGTCCTTTAGGGATATTCTCTTTAGTGTGTTTTGGGTGGCAGCTAGTGACTAATAATAGTGTGTTGCTGTTTCTTTTCTGAACATCTGCATTTCTATTTTATTTTCTGTTGTTTTGTAAATTCTAAGGTCCAGAAAATGCACACTTTCAGTACTGGCATTATATGTGAAACACAGATGTTCATTTGTTCCATGTAAAACAATTTACAAAGATTTCAATTCACCACAACTACCCTGCCACATCATTATGATGTCATCTATATAACTACACCATAATTTGCTTTTTTCATATTGGTTGTTCCTGTTGTTGAAAATTGTATCTTGTTCCCACTGGCCAACATACGCATGGCTGTACCTTTTATTTGTTGGTACATCTCTTGGTAAAAAGAAAAACATTAATTTTGAACACAAATTCCAACAATTTCAATATAAATGTTGTGGAAGGTTTACAGTTGTTGTCTCTTTGATTCAGGAAATATGCTGCCACATATAAAGCCCTTCTTACAGTTTGCTCATATATAATGCTTCTATGTCAAGAGGAACCAGGAGCTGTCCTTCTTCAAGGATCAAATCTTTAGAAGTGTTCAATGTTTGTTTAGTGTCCTTCATATAAGAAGGAAGATCAGAAACAAAGGGTGCAGGAGAGAATCAACATATTGAGAGAGGTTCTGTTAATGAATTATTACCACTGACAATGGAATGGCCGGGGGTTAATGAGAGTTTTATGAATCTTGGGGAGAATGCAAAAGTCACCCTTGTAGGGTTCTCCATATTTAAAAGGCACTAGTGTTCTCATCAATTTCTCCATCTGTGACAGTTTGATTCAGAGTTTCATCTATTATATATTTAAAGTCCCATGTTGGACAGTCTTTCAATTTTTATAAACTCTTGATTACTGAGTTGTCTCATTGCTTCTCGATGTAGTCATCATAATTCATTAAGACTACACAGCCCCCTTATTTTCTTCCTTAATAATCATATTCTCATCTTTACATAATGTTTCAATTGCCTCTCTCTCAATGGTGGATAGGTTATTATAATTTGCTCTTTGTAAATTTTCAAAAGTTCCTCTATTTCTCTGTCCACTAATTCTTTAAAAGTGCTGATGGCTGCAGATGGCACGGGCAAAATTTGGACCTTAATTTTAAATGTTTTTCAGCATTTGAGTCATGAATTCTATTGTTAAAAGCCCCAGTGTTGTCTCTACTATTAAAAAAGATTTTAAACTTAAACATCTATACATCAGATTAATATCTATTATTGCCTGCACTTTACTCAAAACCTAGTTCATTACTAAGAAGCATTTTTTCTGATTGTGGTAGTTCGTGATCAGTGGATCCTTGAAGGTATCTGGCAGCTCTTAAGCACATCAAGAACATTGAAACAGCCTTTGAGAGACTTGCTGATCAACTTTTAATGAAGCAGGAGTGACACATTGACAGCCATTGAGCTGCTGGATACCTTCAAGAATCTATGGAAGTGCAATGAATGCTCAGTGATACACGTTGGGGAAATACTGGCAATAAGAAAAATGGACCACTTTCAGCAAAAATGTTTCACTATGGAGAAGGGTGACCATAACCTGGATGAAGGAATTTCCCGTATCAAATGGATTAGGCAATAGAGCCATGAAAACCAAAGGGACTCTAAAAGCTGCTACAGTGACTTTTCACTGTTTTTCTGATGAGACAATAAGTACAACCACAAAGAAAGTTGTTTATTTTGGTTTTGGTAAAAAGGCAGTTATGTTAAACACCTTAGGGTTGTTTGAGAAAAAAAGTTGAAGTAGTAAGAGCTTTATTGAATGTGTGCTGATAGATTTGTCTTTTGGAAAAGCACTTTCAATGTATGTATGTGCATGTGGGATGTATGGAATGATTTTGTATTATGCTACTCATGTATTTTATGCTAGTAGTACACTAAAATGTGGTAATCAGTAATTTAATTTCAGACTTCTCCCTTGTGCCTTGATTTCAGTATCCATTCACACAGGTGAAACAATTTCCTTTGTATCTTGTTTTTGCCTACTCCAGTTTTTTTTTTTGATACAGAAGTGGAAGTTGTGTAAAGTTGATATAAAGATCATCCCTCCTCCATTCTACTTCACTTTATATTGAACATGCTATAGCCCTGTCCCTCACTTAGTAGCATCAGAAATGTTACTATGATGATGGCTCACTGGTACAAGTAGTAGCAATATCACTTGCAGCACCAATGACCCAGGATTGGGAACAAGTCCAGAGCATGGGAGAGTTGGCAAGGGAAGGAGAATCAAGCATCCAGTGAATTGCTCTCCTCCTCTGGGGAGGGAAGGTTTTGGCACTTGGCAATAGCCCAACCCTTGTCGTAGGCTGGGGTTTAGCAAAACCAGAGACCACAGATGCATGAGGACTGAAGAGAGGTAGACATTGGTGTCAGGCTTGGAATCACACCTGATGACACCAGGACATTATTGCACATCTTCTCCTCTAGGACAGAAAACCCATGGTGGAAAACAGCTGTCAGATGGGATGGTGATGCTGCTCCTGCCCACCATGTCCTCCACAGCATTTGACCTGCTCTGGCCTGGCGCCTCCTGATTTTCACCTCTGTTTGTGGCCAACTGGATTTGTGGGAAGTTAGCTACAGTGCTGAAGGCAATCCCACCTCAGGAAGCAAGCTGAGGGGCCTCGCCCACCTCGGTGTGTCATGGGTGGAAAAACAAAGGTGAAGTGCTCAGAATGGAATCTGAAGGTGTTGCCTAAAAGTGAAGCACTCACAAATGTATGTAAACAAGAAACTAGGCACACACACACACACACACAAAATATCAGGTGCAAAAATGTTGATGAATTCTTCGATAAGGTGATATCTAAGAGTCTTTTGATACACTTTGTCCCAGACAGTACCGAAAGAGTGGATATACCTTTTGGCAACAGGGTGCCCACATGGATGGTTTCTGAGTTGTGCAACATGGAAAATGTCCCTTTACCCAGTGTATTTACCATCTGGACCTCAGATTAGGAAGGCTAGCCATAAAAACATTTTCAAGAGTATGTTCAGAGATCAGTAGCTTTTGCAAGAGTGGGCTGTCGGGTAGTGATTTTCTTCATAAACCAGAAAGAGAGCATCAGGTATTGGCCCTTTTATTGTGAAGTACATAACACTTAACAGTGAACTTGAACTGACCTCCCAGGGCTCACAATTGTTTCAGGAATGGATGGCATAATGGAAGTTATCTCAGCAGGTCCTCCCTATAGCCTTTATCATTGGATGCTGCCTTAAGCAGTGGGATATGAGTTATATCTTCGCTGGGACTTTCTAGTCCTTTTCCTATTGATAGACAAGTGCAACAGGAGATCAATGGATTTTTCACCAGTGTCTTTTTACCTCAAGTAAAGTGGTAAATGCTTTGCTAGCTGTCTAGCTCCAAAGGCTTTATTGAACCTTCACAGCTGTTTATCAGATACCACACCTAGAATGCACAGTAGAGTTTAAATACAAATTGTATATTCAACATTGTAGTTTTATTAAACTGTATTAGGAAGTTGACTATATTGGTCACTTATGGTAGAATTTGTAAAGAAGGACCTGTATAATTCTTCATGATCCAACAGCACTGTAGAATGATGCAGGAGCCAGTTTTCCTAGGAGACAAGTACTTCTGCATAACTTGGCTGCTGAGAGGTAAAACCTAAAGAGGTACAGCACACATCCCTTCAGCAGTAATAAATGCCTTATGCATAGCCAGACAGGACTCCACAAATGTAATCTACTGTACTAAGCAGAGAGAATTTGCACATTTCTGTTGGGCTTAGATATTCTACCCTACTGTATGAAGACCTTTTTTAGTTCTCTTGAAAACCGTATATAACAAACCCACCTGTCCACACTCTAACCAACACCCATCTCACAGCTGACTGCTGCAGACCTTCACCTGTCTGTGTTCCTCACCACATCTTTGCACCTACACACATCCCTCCTTTCAAGATGGCACACCATGAACACCTGAATGCTCTGAATATGGTCACCAGTCCTCCTGGATCAAGCCAAGGCTGACTGCTCAAACCCTAGATGAAGTGTGAGTTCTGTTTACCAATCTTCCTGCCATCCTTTCTCTGTATCAGGAAGGAATGTGTTTTCAAATTGCTTAATCTAGATTTAGTATTCCTTGTAGGAAAGATGGTTATCCTAGAAATTCACAAGCTATACCCCTTTTATTAAAATGTACAACTAGTCTGTATATTGTGCAAAGAACTATTTTCTTTACACAATATATTTATACATTGGCCAAAATAGAACAAAAGTGATTACAGGAGAAAACAATAGGTGCTATACCATAAAAACACAAACTTAGCTTTCTTATAGCTAGGTCAGACTTACAGGTGACAATATAAAAGACACAGTCTCTTGTCTTTGAAGAATGTTAACACACATCAGAGTCCCCCCTTCCAGCCTCATACCATCTGTCAGCCTGTTGAACTACACACTGACCCCTTGTTTCTGGCTCACAGTGAGGTCCTCCTTTTATAAAGAAAACTCCCATGTTTCTCATTATACAGCTTTGTTTTACCTTTATCATTAGGACATGTTTCTCATAAATTAAAATGTTTTGTTTGTAACAGGATTATACAGGCTTTTGCTGGAAACTAGACTCTCACTGTGTCCCCATCATTACTAAAATCTCAGTTCCCAGTTTTATCACAAAACAAATATAATCAAATAGTACTACAATTTGCTATGCTTTTGCCATCAAAAGATTGTCAGCAGTTTCACTGTCCTTGGGTAGACCCCTGCCAGTAGGTCCCCAGAAACAGATACAGTTTATTACCCAAATGACCATCCTTGTAAACCCTGAAATATACAGCAGGACCTTTTGGTACATGTGCAGACTTGCAGAATTTGATGTGGCTAACCTTCTAGTATTTACAGGGACACCTCAACCAGTCTGCCAGTTTGTTGTATTGAAACATTAGTGTGCCACACCTTAGCTCATATTTTATGTGAATCTTCATGTCAAACTGTTGGTGTACACCTTGTGTAACCTGAATATCTTTTCCTCAAACCATTCAGAGCTTCACAGTATATTTTCAGCCTTTTTAAGATCTGACAAAACCTGCATCCAGTCAGGAAACTATAGTACCTACCTGTGACTTGGTGGTGGTTGGAGCTGACACTTAAAGTTATATCTGTAGTTTTGCATATTTTTCCAGAAGACCATGTTTATTTTTTGTCTTCCACAACTGCGTGGTATATTAGAGAGTGCTGAGCAATTGAGCAATTATCGCTTATCTCTGGTCTTTCTTTTCACAAAAAATATGTTTTTCTCTAACACGGTACAAACATTTTTAACCAGCATTGTCACACTAACATTTAAGTATAGTTTCTTATATTTGTCCAGCTTTTTTTTGCCTTTTTAACTTAGCTTTCATGTTCATGTCTGGACTAAATATTTATAGTTTTAGGTAAACATTTAATGGACAATCAATGTTTAAAGCTCCACCATGCTGAGAGCTCAGTACAAATGTGTGTCACCTGTTCAGCAGCCAAGCTCCTCCCAAGCTATGATATTTGTAAGTGCAGTTTGAGCATTAGTTGAAGCATACAATATTAGCAAAGCTTTTGTCATGATGCAGGTTGCACAATGTTGTTGATGTGCATAGTGCATCAAAGAGTGTTGTCTCCAGAACCTGTGCCCTACTGTACTATAATCCCAATTATCTGCTTGGTTCCTTTTAGCAAACAGAATGTTGGCTTCATTCTTAGGGAAGTGGTTTCCTTTTACCAGTCTATTTTCCTTTACTAATAGAATAGCTGTGACTTAAGCAGAGGTCAGAAAGGTTTTGGTTTCAGAGATCTACTGTATGATGCAGCATTATTATCATCAACTAAACTTTCTGCATGAAGTATAAGTTGATTCTCTTTTTTTCTACCTACAGTAGTTAAGATGACTTTAACCCCACTCAATTTCTTTCTTTTACCAATGAATACTTTCAATTCTATTTTCTTTGGAAGCTCTACCTTTCCATGTTGAAGGTGCAACCAGAAGAGAGGAAATAAGGGTTGCCTCCTGAAGCACAGTCCTATTTATACCCATGAGTGAAGCTTACTCAGCACATTGATGTTTCACTCCCACTAGGACCACCAGATTTGTTTCTTCATCTACTCTCTTCTCACTGTCAATCTGAGGCTAGAGAAACTGGACATCACAATCATAGTTTAGATATTTGAAGTCAGAATCCAAGGACAGAGGCATACATAACTGATTAATTTCTCAGTCAGTGCTAGAGTATGTACAGTTCTGGGAAACTAGACTTAGAAAGGGAAAAGGACTCCACCATGGTGAGTAACCCTGCTTTTTTAATGAGCATACCGTGATTATCTGAATGAGATGTTTGATGTTAAATTGGTACTAATTACTCAACTTTCAATTTTGACTAGATATCTAGATATGTTATACAGTTCTTATTTATGACTCTAAGCATTTGGTATATGGTTGTTTAAGATATTGAATGCTTATGAAATTAAATCAGGAAATTAAGACTACTGTATGCAACCATGTGAAACTACATCTATTTACAAAATGAGTTCTGAAAATCTTTCAGTTTCATCAAAAACATTGTTTAATCCAGCATAAACCACAGTTGGTACTTCTTTTGGCAGGTGGAACAAAGTGCAGTATAAAATCTCTACATCTTCAATCCACTACCACCACTACCACTCAGTTGCCACCCCACCCCCATTTGCTATAACTGAGTTTTAGTTAGTAATCTGTTAGTTTCTGCCACTAGAGATTCCAATGAAAATGTACAGAACTGCACACTAGACTCATCATGTTGTACAACCTTTGGGGAAGTTGGCAGTTTAGCGTGGTTAAAGAGATATGTAGCGAGCATGACCATAGTAATGGTCATGCTAACATCTTTCTGTCCTTGCTAAGCAGCTTACTGATGGAAAAGTCCATATGAGTTGGTGGCTCCAGTGTGCAGTGCTGTGCTTCTTCAGAGTCACTAAAGGTAAAACAAGTAGCAGATTGCTGTATTAAACTCATATACAACAAAATGGAGAGGATTTGGCAACTGGGTGGTGTGTTGGGGTCATTGTGAACATTTATCAAAGTACCACTTTTTTCCTCTGTTACACAGAAGCAACAAATTAAACAACACTCTCATATTCCTATCTCCTTCTCCCATTTTTCCTACACCATACCTGAGTCCTATTTCATGACTGCAATAACACACTTGCAAGGTTTATGGGTTGTGCTGAAATAAACCATGATTATGGGTGCCAACACATATCAGTAATTGTGGGGAGGGGGTTTGCAGCACACCCACACCTTGTCTGTTACTGTTACTAATATACACCATTTTGTACCTTTTATATATGTTTAGTTTACAACAATGAGTTAATTCAGTGATTGCTTTTGGTACTAAGTTAATTGAGTCTCCACGAAATGTAAATGGTATATCTCTAATTGTGTGCTAAATAATTTATTACCATGTACAACAGATGTAAGAGGTACACATGGGTCCTTCTAGTGAGCACAAAAGTCAGTTTGAAAGAAGCTAGATTTTTTTAAGAAAGAAACATTTTAATTTTTCTCTATTCCTTAAGAACAGCTAAAACCTGTCATAGTGTTACAGAAGTAGGATACTTGTGTTACTTCAGTGAATTTTATTGTAAAAGATATTATTACTTAATATATATTGTGAGAATACTTTTCCCCTTTGAAGGATGTATTACCCATCATAGGGAATTTCCCATTGATTCATTAATCATATTACTACTTCACTGGATAAGTGAAATGAAACAGTTATTCTTATATTCCCAAGCAAAAGGCAAACATCAATTTAATTATCCTAAAAGAAAACATATCTTGTCTAATTTTGCTAGCTCTCTGACCTACAGTAGTGTCCATCAGGATCAAGTATAGAATCCTCCAATATTCCACAGGAAGCAGTGCAATTCAATGGCAGTTAATCCTTTTGCCATGTAGGAATCTGTGCCATTTTTACCACTGTGCTTGATCCGGTGGATGTCACAGTACATGCTTTGTAAAATAAGGACTAAGATATAGGAAGTATGTTTCAAATGGGGCAGAGATAGACAAAATGCATGACATGCATGCACCTGTGTCCAACTGAGTTTTGTGTCAGCAGCCCTGCTGCTGTTTTCAAAAGTTGCCCATTTGCTATATAAAACTGTGATCTGTGACAATTAGCATAACAAATGATGTCATTTTGATGAAATTTCTGCTATTTTGGGCTCAGGTATGTCCAGACATTGGACTGATATAGACCATTTAGTATAGATGGTCTGCCAGTTCAGACATAAATAAAGGTGGCTGGATGATCCTTTGAACCTTCCTACTCCATATTGTCTCTTTAGAGAGGTGTAATGTGAACAGAGAGCACAAGAATAATGTTTCAAACACTGCAAGTTAAACATTTATAGAATTTGATCTGTTATCAAATAATCCTAAATTTCTATTGGTACTCTGTCTAAAAATAATCTTCTTAATTGTATGTAATTGACACTGCCCACAAATAAACTCCAAAACAAATTTTAACTTTCTTCTGAAGGCCTGAAAGTTGGGATCCTAAAATATTAAAATTCAAAAGAGTTATTTCTAATTACCCCACAGCTTATGCTCCAGGTGCAACTATTTTCTTGATCAGCAAACTCTTCATACAAAACTGGGGACTAAATTTTATATCAGAACTCTTTTATCCTTCAGCACTACATGTCTCCTGAAGTAAAGAATATTATTCACCTGCCATCTCTAACACACAGTTTGAATTTATGTTGTTTTTAAATAGACTTCATGGAACAGTTTGGGTCTGGCTTTGAAGCCTAGGTATACGCCCTAAAACAAAACATACATTGTGAAAAAGTGTCACCTTATTAGCATATCACTTAACCACAGTTTTTTGAGAGCTGTGTACAGTTTTCATAGCTTACAAGAAATGTCTTGCCTTGCAGAAACACATGTTTGAACATTTAAAACAACCCACAACATTTCACTAAAGTATTGGTTTTAAAATTATTGGGTTTACATTGCTGGGAAAATTATGACAAGTAGTTATTATTATCAGTACATTTATGGGTTGATAATGAGTTTTCATTGATAAAGATGTGTTGCACCAGCTAGCCAGAGTGCTGAGTTGGCACCTCAAATTATATTTGAAATATTCTGTACATGTTTGTAGAACCCCAGCTTTGAAAAACAAATCTGGATATTCTCGCAAAATACCTAGATTGAAATTGTGTGCAGAGAGGCATATCCAAATTGCTGAGTCAGTTTGTGTGGCCACCTGGAGTCAAGTGCTGTTTTATGGCTCCCCAGTTATATCATAGACATTGTGAGCATAGCATCACTGGATTTTCTTTTACTCCAGTTTTCAGTGTGTTAAGCTAACAAATTACACCTTTTCTTTCAAAAGAGATTAAGAAGGCCAATAAAGGCCAAGTGCAAAGTAATGCACCTGGGAAACAAAAACCCAGGGAAGATTACACAATGGGGGTGAGATACTAACAACAACAAAAATGGAAAGGGGCCCAGGGTAATCATATCCGATGACCTTAAGGTTGGCAAGCAATGTGAGAAGGCAGTAGGGAGGGCTGGGGGATACTGGGATGTACAGGAGAGGCATCACCAGTAGAAAACAGGAAGTTATTATCCCTCTGTACAGACAGCTGGTGAGACCCCATCTGGAGTACTGTGTCCAGTTCGGAAACCCCATCTCCTCAAGGACATAGACAGGATGGAGGCAGTTCAGAGGAGGGCAACTAAATGGTGCAGGGTCTGCAAGAGAAGCCATCAGGAGAGGCTAAAGGAGCTTAATATGTATACCCTGAGGAAAGGAGGGAGAGGGAGGACATGATAGAAATGTTTAAGTACCCCAGTGGAATCAACAAAGTCCAGGAGGGTGCATCTTTCAGAAAAAGAGATGCGAAGAACAAAGGGACACAATTTGAAGATAGAGGGGGATGGCTCGGGCAATGTGAGGAAGTACTTTTTCACAGAGAGGTGGTGGATGCATGGAACAGCCTTCCTGAGGAGATTGTGGGGTCTAAAACTGTGGGAGAATTCAAGAATGCATGGGACAGACATAAGGCAATTTTGTGGTGGGTAGGAAGAAATAGGCTGCTGGTTAAATAGGATCTGCAGCTTATCCTCTAGGTAGGAAATGGGCAGACTAGGTGGACCAAGTGGTCCTTATCTGCCATCAAAGTCTATGTTTCTATGTAAATACAGGTATATTTGTAAAGGATGTGTGGTCTCTATTTTCTCATACTTTTGTCAATCAAGTGTCTTATTAGAATATCACTTAACTCATGCCCAATAACTTCCTTTAAGATTTCTGTAATTATGTTAAGACTGTTCATGAGGCCATATCCCAAGAGCAGAAAACAAATCAGATTTTATCTGATTTGATTGTTCCTATCTTATATCAGTAAGAATATGTTGGAGTTTCCTAAAATAATACAAAGTAATACCATGGCTTACAATGCATGATCCTAGTATGTTGTAGTTACTTAAAATAAACATCTAATTTAACATTAAGGTAAGGCAGATGAGCAATATGTTTGAAGGAGATGTGCAGAGTGTGCTGGTGGATTTCAATTTACAGTGCTCAAATATGGAAATATGTACATTGACTGAATAACTGAAGACAAGTAAAAACAATACTAGGTGATACCAACTGTACATTGTAGCTGCCAGTCATCATAAGGCATTAACATACTGCTGATCCTCATGAATTGGTCCTATTATGCAGGAACAGACTAATATACTGGATAAAAGGCAAATTATTTGTGACTAATGCATAAAAATGGCAGTTATTTGTGACTAATTCATCAAAATGAAATTTTAATGACATGATTGTTTACTGAGAAGGTTCCATCCATAGACAGAGCATGATTAAATGAAACTGGAGTTGCTCACATTAAAAATGTACTGTCATAATTAAATGAACTTATATAGTACTATGATAATTATATTATCTCTAAGTTGCAGGACACAGTTTTAATTATGGGTCTTTTATATCAGTAGAAGCCATGCACTTGGGATTAAAAACCTACTGCTTTAACTGCTTTAGGTGAAGAATATGGTGCGATACATTTTTATGCTATAACTTTTATAAGGAGCAGGAACACTTCTAATAACAATCACTTTTCTAATTTCATGGTTGAAAGCACAGTCAATAAAGATTTAAATAATTCGAGAGAAAGCCAATTCCAGGACTTTATTAGAAGTTTGAGTCTAGCAAATTCTAACTTTTAATGGGCATTAACTCTTTTAACATCATGTTATGGGTAGAAAATTTGTTGAGATTGTAGTGAAGATTTGGTTATGGTATCCAAATGAACAAAAGAACTTAGTAATTATTATTCTGTAGACACCTTGAAGCAACAAGGCCTATTGTCCAGGATTTCCAACTAAAACAGCATTGCTGTTAAGGGTGAAAATCTGCTAACCATTTTGAAAATTACATAAGGTTGATATCTGCAAGTGATGGGCACCAATATCAAGGTTAATATCTATGTAAGGGCTGCCTTGGGTTCTCTATGAGATAATAAACCAGTTTTACTAGTAGAAACATTATGTATACCTAAGATGCAGCATTGTTTTCCTTCGCTCACCACCTTACAGTTACACACAGCCAAGTGACTGCCACTTATATGCTTTGCTATTTTTATTCATTTTTATTTATTTCATGTATCTATTTCAAATGTTTTACCAGGAAAGACATACTGAGCTACTAACAGCTCATTTCCAGATGCATTCTGGGAGTGAAAGGAAGTGGAGATAGATCAAGAGGTGAAAATATCTACACAGTAACAATCTTATAGTACATTACAGAAAAGTAATATATAGAGCAATACAGTATATCAAATGAGCATAATCATGAATATTGAAAATAAATTGGCACAAAAGATACATGTAGTAGATAAAATTGAGTTAAGAAAGGCAGGAGGAAACTACTCATATCAGTATAGAATGGGGATGAGGGAACAAAATGCCAAGGGCAAAAGTAGTTGGGGGAGGAAGACAAAAGGCAAAGGGTCATGGACATTTGCAGGTAGGAGAAGAAAAGTCATGAAGAAGAGACTTTAGAGATGTGTCAAAGTTTTAATTCACCAGTGAAGTTGCTGCTAAGTGGTCAAAATTTGCATCCGCAGAGTTTCACAAAGTTTTCCCTGCCCTAAGCAACTATGACTTAACCCACAATCATGAAGTTTTCCATGCAAATGGCAGAATTCCACCCTTGAAGTGTGGAATTTCTCCCACAAATGGCAGAATTTTGCTCTGCGAATGGCCAATTCTGCCATTTGTGAGGCAAAATTCTGATGTTTGCGGGAAAATTCTGCACTTGCAGGAGGAATTCCTCCATTCATGATGAAATTTCACTTCATGGATTCATCTGCACTTTGTGAAGTGTGCTAAATTCACAGATTAATTTATGAGTGATTTAGCCAACTTCACCTATCTCTAGACTTTAGGGAGAAAGCAGAAGAGGCAGAGCAGATTGACAATGAAAGGAGGACACGAGTTTAGGAAAGCAATATGAAAGCAGGTTGACCAAAGTAGATTTTCTAGAAGGCATAGAGAGGAAATGGAAAATACTGTATTACTGAGGAGAGGGTAGGAGGAAGAAGAAGAAGAGGATAATAGGGATATAAGATAGGAGGGAAGGGAACCAAATCAGCATTTAGATATACAGGTGAGAGAAAGGGAAAGGTGCCTGGCATCAAGAGCAATGTCCTTTGTATGTAAGTTATTTCACTTTGCTTCCGTGGTATTTCTGTCAGAGGAAACTGGTCCCAGTGAGCTTACCTGTAATCAAAATAAATAAAAAAATTGCATTAATCCACTTACCACATTCTTTTTTACTTATGTATACAGCTGAACACTAAGTTTTGATAATCCACAAAATTATAGAAACTTTCATTTTTGAACATACTATCTCTGTGTAAAACTGTTCCGTTGCAACAATTTCTGGAAAGGCAGGAGAAACATTATTTCAGCCTTACTGTCTATTCTTTGAGTGATGTCCAAAGTGTATAAGAATTTATGTAAACATATGTTATACTAAGTGATAAAAGTAATTAAAGCATAGAAACATAAGAATGCAAATGAAAATTTGTGCCAGAAAGAATAAGGTCACATTTTTCCTCTTTCAAGAAACTGGATAATAGGATACACACTTCACAGTCCAAACTTTGGGATATGATCCAGGACCACACCATGATACAAAAGGTAAAAGACTCTTTTATTTCTTGATAATAGTTTTTAAACTTGGAATAGGTTTATGAAAACTTCAGCTTTGATTTCAGAAACATCAGACAGAAGGTTACTCCTGGGATAAGATGACTAGGTGAATTGCTAGCAAGCTAAATTGTCTTTACACCTAGGCAACTGGTCAAATCCAGCCTACAATGAGACTCGCTAAAGACCAGTAACATCAAATGGCTGTTTTGTGATCGGTGTACAATGAGCTATGGTGCAGTATTTATTTATTTTATTCATTTAGTTGTATTTTTACTAAGAAAGGCACACTAAGCTATGCAAGAAGTATAGCCTACAGGGTAGAGTAATGAGTAATGAATGAGTTTAGTACCTCCAGCAGACATGAGTTTGATTTCTATAACTCCACTTCATACTTGTGTCTCTGGGCAAGTCACTTAACCACTCCAGTGTTCCTGGGTTACCTCAGAAAACAGGCACTTGTGCCTAGTGGGCCTAACCCATTTACCAAAGAATAAATAAAATAAGTAGCCTGTTCCCAATTGTTCCCTGGGAGTAGGTGGGTTACACGGATGTATTTATTTGATGGGGATGTTGAACAGGACACCGAGGAAACTCCCTGTTCTTCTTCACTAAATGACTTGGAATCTTTCACTTCTACCTGGATAGTGACCAGAAATGTGCATAAAGGACCTTGGTTTAAAATCTCATCCCAAAGATGGCACCTCAACAGTGCAGTACCCCTGGTACTATAGTACAGTGTCAGTTATGGGTATTACTCCAAGTACATGGTATATGGCTAGAACCCATGATCTAGTCTCAGACCAGTTCCTTGTGGAAAGTGCTAACATCACAATACCACCAACATAATTGGAACTTATTGGCACTCATGTTGGCAGTCTTACAGGAGAAGCAAAGGATTGAATGGTCACAGAGTCTGAATTACTTGTCACCTACACGGTGGTCCTCCATGTCAGAGTTGTGATGCATTAATTGAACAGTGTAGGAAGATTGCACTGTGAATGCCAGTATTGTACCTGTTATGTGGATAAAAATGGGCTTCAGTTTCCAGTGCTGTCAATAGGGCACCTTTTGAAAGCACTGACATTTTACTGCAATAATTTTAAACAGGCAGATCAGTTGTCAACTGATTAGATATATTTTATTGGAGTAGTTGATGCTGTTGTTTTGTTATTTTTGACTCCATTTTGCCTGCCTTTTATAAATCCCTAAATTCAAGGTTCACATAGTCTATAGAATTAAAGACTGGTAGCATAGTGGAATGTGGCCCAAGTCTTCATGGAGGAGTCTTTTCTACTGTTTATTTATTTAAAATGATAATTTTAAAATTTAAATATCTGTATTGAGGGCTGCCCAACGGGAACTTATTACACTCTTGTTCCAGTGACCCTAGTTACTGTAGCCAGAAGTGAGATGGCACAGTGGTCTACCAATGCAACACCTTTGCATTGGGCTGGGAGCTATCCCTCATAAGGCAGCTGTGTGATGAAACCTGATGAGGCTGTAAACTGCATCAGGGAGGTGGGTGAGCACAAAAGGAGAAAAAGCCAACCTAACAGCATGGCAGCTCTTTCCACCACAGCCATGCTGTCAGCTGCTAACTAGATATCTCCTCCACCTTGTGCTCTGGGAGTCCATGCCCTAGCCCCACCACTAGGGGTAATTCATGGGTAAGTCCTGAGGATAACTGGGTGACAGGGCTGAGGCAGACTGATGCCCAAATCAGGCCATTCAGGTGGGACAGAACAACATATATTAAAAAGAACTATTCTTCTTCTTGCCAGTGCACAATGGAAGGATTGAAACAGAGATGTCAGGTGTCCTGCTCAAGGTGACGCTGTCAGACAGTGGCTTTTCTGAATTCTGAATGTGCACCTCTAGGTTTACAATTCTGTGCCCTAATCACCGGGCAACATTACTTCCTCCAGTGCCTCTCATCTTCATGAACTGCCTTGAACATTCACACCCAATGTATTCATGCTTCCAGGGAACTGGTTTTCCTTAAAAGGGCAAATTTGTCAAAGTTAACATTAAATGGATGAGTTATTGTATATTGATTGGCACCTCCAGAGTATAAATATTCCTCATTCCTCATTTAAGCTAAAGTATCTCCCTGCCACACCCTAAGAAATATTTGAAGAAATCTACTATATTGCTCATATATGCAGTCCTTATGGGTTCTCTGAGTTTCAAGAAGTATATTGCTAGTTGATTCACATACATACTCTAAGATTACCTGAACATGACAATAAAGGGCACCCCATCTTGATCTTCACATGAGGGATGAAATATATGATATACATGTGGACACCCTATCTTGACCTTCATGTGAGGGATGAAATATATGCTATACATGTCATGTGTGACTTAATGTATTATATGCTTGAGGTACAGTTTAATTCTGTTAGTATAAAATGGTCAAGGAATAAGTATTGGACACCCAAAGGAAAAACATTTGAAATAAACAGTGAATTTACATAGCAGAAAGATTAATCCTTCAGATGACATGCAGAATTTTGAAATTGTGTCAATGCTGTATGCTAAGCACATTATGCATTTTTGGTCATGAGTGAGTAAGCCCAGTTAATAATAATGTTTGATCATTTTTTTAATAATTAGGTAATACTTGAAGTAGACCTTCCTGGGCCCATCGTAGCTACTTGAATGGTTACTTAATAAAGTAGTGAATGGATTCTTCTTGCATTATTTTATGCAGTTACTCAACTGTTGGAAATATAACTAATTTGAGCATATTAATCTGGCTCACACTGTACAAAATTCATACTATGACACGTGAATGAGAATATGTTTGAGAATAAAAAAGAGTGTGAGACAATACAGCAGTAGTTCTAAAAAGAAATATCAGTATTTGAGAGCTTCGAACCTTGTAAGACACAATTAACTACAACTGAGTGGTAAAATGTGATTCATGCTCGTCTGTACTCTTAGCCTCATAAATTACTTTGAAAATTCAAATAGAAAAGAACCTCCTTAATTTTTAAACAGCTTGAAGATTTGTCTGGGGTTTCTGATTTAATGGGATGCATAAAACAAGATGAATTCTCATTAAGCATGCTTTTAGATTGTCTGCAGATAGTTGTTACCCTGGAAGTTGCCTGTGTATAATTTTCCTTTGGATTGTACTAGGAGGTACATGACAAGCAATGTGTATAAAAGGGCCAGTAAACTCCATTCACAGTTTAGCTCCAGCAGGAGTCTCTCTGTAGCCCTGGGGATAGCACTCAACAATGTTCAGTGTCAAGTGATGACAGGCAGGGGTAAATGGAAAGCTCTGAGATGCCTCACTCTTTCTTTGTTTCGCTGCAAACTGGCATGCTTCAGACCATGCGCTAACACTCATAAAGTAGCAGCTGGTGAGTAACATTAGCAAACAGGGCCTCAGGGCTGCCCATATTCTTGCTCCCGTTCACCAACTGCTGTTCACTGAAACAGCTGGATCAGAGAGATATGGCCAAGAAGTAGTTAGAGCTTGATATGTACAACTGTTTTGATATGGATTGTCAGCTAAAGGCAGAGATATGATAGCCTCTAGGCTAATATGTTTGACTGCTAGAGAGAGAGACAGAGAGAGAGCAGAAGAGACAGAGAGAGATTCCAGAGAGAGAGAGAGAGAGAGAAAGATGCTGCAGTTTTGGAAGGGTGAGGGAAGGTTAAAAGGTCAGTGATAATTTGATAACAGCTCAAGTTTTTTCATGGCTACAACTAGTCTTCAGTTGATTCAATTGTTTTCTAGATAGTGATCTTTTAAAGTAGTATACAGAATTACATTACATAGCCTCAAGCCATGATATGAAAAAGCTGCCCAAAGATAACCTTTCAAGATGTCAAAATCTTGCTTCCAAAATTGCTTTTGTGGCATTTGCAGTATTTTATGAAAGTTAAAAATGTTGCTGCTTTTGTTACTGAGGTGCTGTGGCTCTATAGGACTTCTGCAGCTAATGTCACGTAATTCAGCTTCAGTTCAAGGTATACCAAATTTACAACAAAACTGTTTCCATTTGCCTTTCCATAGAATATTTATGATCAGTGTAAAGTGTTTCAACTATAAATTGATTTTTCTTGTTTATTTTGAGATTGATGACCACATTTGTAACTGATGCTGCAGAAGAGTGCAGGCACTGATAGTGAGGCATGGATATTGACTAATAGCAACAAAATGTGTGGGTGAGAGACAGCGATACGTTAAGGTATACAAATAGATATTAAGAGTATACATAATCTGTAGGCAACTATCCTGGAGCATTTTAGACTATTCATAGACACTTTTCGAATTCTAATCAACAAAACCATATAGAGATGTTCTATTGTCCATAAAATCAAGGTTATCATTAGCAGAAATTCTCCAAAATGTTATTTTCAGACATCCCATGTTTTACTATTGATGATATTTCATTAAACCGGATATTTTCTTGATAGGCCTCATCTGTTTATGTTGCTCAGACCTGCTGTGAAATCATATTCATCTGCTTATTACATCACAACCCATTCCTACAAAAAGGATTCTGATGTCACAAGTAGAGGAATATGAGTTGGATTTTAAAGGCTTTGGGCCCCATTCTAGAAAGGCCAGATACAACATGCAGAAAATATGAATGTGCAAAGTAAGGCAAAGCAGTTGCAACATGCATGATACACGGAATTCTAGAACACTCCAAACATACACCATGCATGCCGCAAGCACGACATGCGTAATATAAGTCAGCACAGAGCACAACAGCGGTGTAGACAATGTCAGACAAGCATGTCACAAAATAGGCAAGCAGAAGGCAACCAGAGCAGGCCAGCGACTGGGAGAGCAAGGAGAAAACACAATTTCAGCCATGATGAGGGACATACTGGTCCAAGAAATAGAAAAAGAAACCAGGATTGCTGCTGAGCCATCGAGGTGAAACAGCCAAAACAGCCAGAAAGGCAGCCTGGGACAGAGTGGCCAGGAAGGTTAATGCAGTGGGCCCTCAGAGGAGGACCTGACGTGACCTCCAGAAGAAATACAGTGATCTGAAGAGGCTAGTAAAGCAGAAACTTGCCCAGGCCACCAGGGAGGACCAAGCCAACAGTGGACACTGACATTGATAGAGTGAAGGCTAGCTGCAATGCTGAGCCAGAACAGCATCAGTGGAGATACCAACCTAGACACCTTCAGGCTGCAGAGTGGCACAGGTATGTGACATCTGAGCAACAGAAAATACATGCCTAAAGAGTATTCATACCTGACAAGCCAGGCAGCATGTAAAATCAGCTAGCAGTACCACACAGCAGCAACCCATGTGGAAGGGCAATATGCAGTGGCACTCACAGGCTGGGGTGGGAGATGGTAGACAGTACCATAGCACACTGTGGAACATCACATGCATGCCACTGGGAGGGTGAAGGTAAATAGGACTGTTGCACTATGCAAACTACACAAGCTGACCATTGGGGTGGAGGTACAGTGTTACACAGTGAGGTGTAAAAGCACCACCAGCCATGGGGATGATGCATGCTATCCATTACCACCTGGGCGGCACATGATGCACATGGGGTGGTGAGTAGCACACCACTGTGTGTGTGTGTGCTAGTGTGAATATGGGACATGTACCAAGAGCCACATGCCTGCCATAGTATACTGCATGTCGTGTCACACACAATGATCCATAGTGGCATGTGAGGGGCAGGGGCATGCATGCCTCCTCCACACACACACACTGGCCATTGTATTTGGAGACGGGTGGGGACACATGCACAGGCATTGGAAGCAGACACGGTGCACTGTGCAGGATTCCAGGGCAGATGTGCTGCAGGGATCACTGTGTGAGGCAGGGTATGGGTACAAACCAAGTCTGTGGGCAAACACTGATTGCATGTCCACTCCATGGGGACTGCAGCAGTGCATGGAGCTCAGCAGGGCCAGTGATGTTGGACCAAGCAGACAACAGCAGCCCAGCAGTGGTGCCGTGGGGACAGGGGAAGCCAGCAGCCTGCCAACAGCACCTAGGCACCCACACCAGCAACACGGAACAGGGAACAAGCAGCTCATCAACAGCAACACCCCAGCAGAGAACAAGCAACACCTGCCAGCAACACCCGAGCATGCAATGGGCAGTTCCACACCTGTGACACCAGTGCAGGTCACAACAGACAGCTCCACCCAAGAGTCACCAGCAGAAGATGCTGCCAAGGAACAAACCGACAGCAGTTCCAGGACGGAGGTCGAGGATGGCGCAAGAAGAGAGAGGGCCTGTACATAGCACAGGGCAGTGCTGGAATGTGCTATGGTGCAGTGACACCAGACATGCATCCAGTGCTGGTGACAGTACCCTTGGGTGCACAGTGTTGGTTGGAATGAGACAGCAAGCAGTCAGGGAATGGTGGTGGGGAACAGAGCCCCAATGGATACACAGACTTACAGACTCAGCTGGATGATGCAGGCAGGGAGCTGCAGGATCAGTTGTCACCACCAGCATATATTGGCAACTACTGCCAGTCAGTGTTGGTGAGCCAGGGGATATGAGACAGGATCTGGTTGCAATTAGAGGGCCCTGACAGGAAGCGCAATCAAAGGCAGGATGGCCACCTGATGGCAATCAGCACAGCCATACAGGAGAGCAGCAGAGAGACCTCAGCAGTGCTTGAGACCATGGCAAAGGCTATCCCTGGCCTATGCCACTGTACACAGGGGCACATGGAGTCCATGGTGCATTGTGCCCAGGTCATGGAGTGCATGATGGTACAACAGCAAGCCCACAATGAGCCATGATTAATGCGTTACTGGTGATAGCAGATGCAGTGAATGTGCAGCACCCTCCCATGCAGCAGTGGTTGCACAACACATTCAGTGCCACACATATACCCCCAGATCCCCATGCACAGCAACAACCAACCACAGAGTGTCGCACCACCTTCAGTGGCGAGGCCCAGCACAAACTAGCAGGGCATGACACAGCACACATAACACTCATACAGGAGGCCACTGTGGGTGATAGTACCATCCACATATAGAATGTGATCCCAACAGGGGCAGAACCATCCACAGCCACTGCAGCACAGACAATCACCCTGCAACACCCACAGGCAGCACAAACCATCACTACAGTTGCAATCCCTGTACAGTGCACAGCAGAACTTCCCAGTAGTGGCTACAGTGCACATGCTGCATGGGTTGACAGTCCAGGCCAACAGGGTGTGAACCATGGCATGGGTGATGTCACAACATCAATGCCCACAGTGACACAGCAACACAAATGGGGCAGAAAAGGAGGAAAGGAGCTGAGGTGGGGATGGGCACTGGGCACCAGGAGGGTGTTCCAAATGCAACACAGCAAGGGAATGAAAGCCAGTGTAGCACAGATGACAGTGTGCAGTGGGCTCAGACTACACAGGGTGCTGGAGTTCACATGAGCAGAGCCACACAGCATACACAACAGCAGCAGAGGACAGTATAGTGTGAAGCCATGTGGGTGGATGATCACAGCAAAAGCTGACTATTGGCAATGTGTCTTGTGTAGCTGGCAATACAACAGTATGGACCTGTATATATACTATACTACTACAGTGGGTTGGTGGTGTGTGCACTGCACAACAGTGTGTGGGGAGTACAGTACTCAACAATGTGTCACCATGTACAATGGGGTGACACTGTTGTATGTGCAAATAAATGACTACAGACAAAACAGTGGTGATGTCGTTGGTGTTTGCCATACTACCATTAACAGCGACTGCAGTGCCCTACAACTAGGGCATCCCGTATTTGGGTCTGCAGTACATCATGGGGTGGAAGACTGTAATGACATAGTCCACCAATAGTGCAGGACATCATGGGACAATGTTATATGTGTACCATGTCACAGAGGCACATATGCACACACATGTCTGTGTCTGGCATACACACAGGTGATGATAGGGAGGTGTGTTGTTTGTCCCAGGGTTACGTCACTGACCACTGGCAATGGTGGGTACAGCACTGCATGCGTGCAATTCAGGGACATGCCATGCATGTGTGGGTTCCTGTGAGGACACATGAGTGTCTGGAGTGCAATGGTTGGGATACAACATGCACCACGGGTGCACCAAACCTAGGCAGGACAGTGTTTATCGTTATGCCGTGGAACATGACATGTATGTGTGTGTGTGTCAGTACCCCATGGGAGGGTTGCACTGCTGTGTACCAGTATGTTTCTGTAGCCAGGTTGGACCCTGCAGCCTTCCACTGGGGTGGGTATCTGTGAATGTGCACATGTGGTCTGGTATGTGAATACACATCGTGCAGGCATAACCAAACAGTGCACATGGTGCAGCATGTCTGTGGCATATGGATGCATGTGGACAGGCTATAGATGAACCCATACAGGATACTTTACGTGGTGTGAGGGTGTGTGATCCATGCAGCGGTACCAGCACATACACAAGCATGGCATGATGGCAGGGGTGGTTGGATATGGTTGTGGGACTGCAGCTACCACTGCAACCATGGATTATAAGGTGGGGACATATTGCTTCACACCCGCCAGGTCAGACACACTGTGTGGAGTAAACACTGCTATGACTTCAGCATCTGCATGGCCCAACAGTGGCATACTGTGCATAGGGCTTGCCTTGGTACAATCATCGTGGGCACCTGAACATGGCACATGGACAGTGTGCAGGTTACTCTGGATAGCAGTGGTGCACCATGTTGCTGTAGCTGCCAGGCACCATGCACTAGCCATGGTCACTGGTTGTAGTATACAGTGTCATGACAGGTGTGCAGCACTGAACAACATGTCTCTGCTGTAGGCCAGTGTCCTGCAACACTATGGCCATGTACCAGCGGTGCCACCTGCAGGGTCATCAGTGCCCTCAGGTGGAGTGGTGCCATACAGGCCCACAGCCCACACAATGTCCCATCTCCTTAGTGCAGGGGTAGGTGGATATGCTCAGCACAATGCACTGCCAACAATGCATTGTGCCATGCTACACTGTACTATGTGTTTTGGCCGATAGGTACAACTGGCAAACATGGGACATATGGCCATAGCAGACACACAAACAGCACCACCTTGGTGCTGCATGCATGTGACCACTCTATACAATACCTCCCACTCATGCAGCACAGACACCATTCCACAAGGAGACAGCAGACAGGACCATGTTGACTGTGTAATGCACAAAACATTTACTGTGTCAACAATTCAAGTGAACATAACATGTGAGAACCCACACTGGACTATACATAACACAATAACATATGAAGCCGTGAACTCCTGCCCCAACCAACACATACACAGTGTTATAACATATGTAGAGCCCTGCCTACCACCCCAGATGAACAATAACCTAAATTAGATATGTACAGGTACCACCCTTGGACTACATATCATTGTTATACATATGTACCGATCTGCCCACTCACACACAAGGTGAACGATGTGCATATCCACCACAGGTCAGCAGGCATGCATCCCCAGCAATACACTGCTCAGACTAGTGTGACATGAACAGTTAATGGTCCTCAAGGCAGCCAGCATGGCCCTGAGGGACCCATGCAGTCTGGCTACATCACCCATGATGACATCAACGAGATCTGCAAGTCAGCTGTCACAGTCCATGGTTGCTCCTGTAATCATTCGGCTGTCTTTCCCTCATCCAACACTATGGTATTGTGCACCTGGCCTGGGTTCACATCTGATTGTTGTGGCTGTAGGTCCTCCACCTGTGTACCTACATGTCCATTGCCACCATGGCTTCAAGATTACCCATTGTCCTCTGGTGCAGCCTTTGCCTGCTGTGCCTCCTGTATCTGCTGTGCCTCTGCTCCTCCTGAGGTGGCTGCTGAGTGCCTTCCATCTCTGTCTGGTATTGGGCCACTCACCCAGTTGCTGTTTCCCTGCTCACCTGCAGCACCCTCCATGGCCTCCTCCTCCTCACCTCCGATCCATCTCTGGTGGGAGAGGTCGTGCTTCACGCCACATATACCTGATCTGTTGGCAGTATGCTCTGGCATCCCTGTGCTTCAGCTTTGCCATGGCCCTCAGGAGGGCACTGTGTCTCTGGGCCACTGGTGTCTGCACACCTGTTGCAGGGGAATGTGATGAATGTCAGTGATGTGCCAGTGCTCGCCATATAACATCACATTTGTACATGCACTGTGTATGGATGTCATGCTGTGTGCATAGTCATCATGGTCCACTGGCACACACTTACCCTGCCGGTGATGTCCATGCCTGTCCTGCCGCAGCCCATCCTGCTGTACCCATTCTGCCCATCGCCTCATGGCCACCGTCTTGGACATCTCCATCCTGTAGCACAAGAGATGTGACATATGTTAGTTTAGCCTGCACATGATTGTGCATGCAGTTGCAGTGCTGCCTAGTGGTGCTCCTACAGGGTTGATTACTCACCTTCCAGGTGCCTGCCTCCACTCATCATGTCTGCATCCCTTCGGCACACATGTCCATCAGATGGACAAGTATGTCCCTGTCCTTCCTGTACATGTCCTGCCATTTATGTTTCAGCTGTCTTGTTGTCCTCCTGATGCCTGTCATCTCCTGCAGCCGAACACCTGTGCTCCTTCACACACACTGTCCTCTCCTGTATTGTGTTTCTCCTGCATCCTGGTGGCAGCAGTTTGTTGTGCCACTGCTGCACAAGGTTGATCAACTGGGCAGTCTCCTCAGGGATGAAATTGGGTGCTGTGCCACTTAGGTGGACATTCTTAGTGGACTGCAGAGGTACACTCAGTAGACACTTGGCAGTGGCCTGTGTGTGGTATGTACAGCTCCCAGGCACTTTTTGGAGCACTGTGGCATCATTGGACATTGGGTGCATGTGTTTACCACATGTGCAATGGTTGTAACATGTGCAGGCCATAGTTACATTGTTCATCTCGCATGCTGCTACTACATGTCCTTTTCACGCAGTTAACTTGAGTTGCACATGCATATGCATACATTTAGATACTGCATGCCGCACTCATACCGACAGTGATTGTTTCATGTTGCTTGAAATGCATTTGCATGTCTGATGTTTTGCATGCTATTGCGTGTTAATTATCCCTCCCATTGCACCAGCCCACAGTGCTCAGTACTATGGCAGGCTGTTGTCAGCTGCTTACATCCTCTGTTGCCTGCTATTGCCCTTACTGCAGCATCTAATACCCATCACATACACAAGCAGCAAAATTACTCCCCTCACTATGTGGATGTTGCACTGCAGGATCCTTGCAGCACATAATGTCACCCCTAGACTACAAAACATACCTGGCTGCAGTGTGTACATCACAGTGGCCATGGCTGATGTGCTGCACTGGGTTGTACATGTTTGTGTCCACATACACCACCCTTGCAGCACATGGCGCTGTGGCTGCCCAGGCTGTGTGCTGTCCTTCCTACCTTCATACCATACATGGTTGCTTCACACACTGCAGTGTATGTCTTTTCCACCCATTGCTGCAAACCACATGTGGCCACTGTTCACAATGTAGTGTCACCCTGTTGGGTGTACAGCACCAGGCAGCATGGCTAGGTGGAATATTGCCAATGGTGCCTCCTGATGGTGTGCCACAGTGCACTAGGTGAAATGCTGCACTATAAGCTCATGCCTTGCACACTGCACTGCCTGGGAACATGCTGCTTGGTCTTGTTGCAGTCTGCCATGGTCACCAGGCTCCTCCTCCTCCTTATCATCCTCCCCACCACCTCCTCCTCCTCCATGTCGGGTGTTGGCAATTGGTTGTGGACTGCAGTGTTGTGCAGCATATAGCAAAACATGAAGATCTAGCATACTGTCACTGGATCATACTGCAGTGCCCCATCTGATGTATCCAGGCACCTGAACCATGCTTTCAGGACACCAAATGTCCACTTGATGACACCTCTGGTGGTGGCATGGGCATCTTTGTATTGACCTTGCTAGGGTGCATGGGTGCCATAGTGGTGTCATGACCCATGGCAGTTGTGGGTAGCTACTGTCACCTGTGGGATGTAAGGTACATGATCAGTGTAAATGGCACATGTTGGCCATGTAGTCATTGTGCACAGTGGTCATGGGCAGTGTCTCTGTATGTCACGGGCACTCACTGAGAAGCTAGCCACCGGTTATCTGTCCCTTAGGAATGCTTCATGCAGCCCACAGTTGCTGAGGATATATGCATCATGGCTGTAACCAGGTACTGTGCTACCACATCTTGTATATGGCACTGGCTGTCACACACCACTTGCATGTTCATGGGTGGAATTCTTTCTATTGATGTACACATCTGGCTTCCTGGTGTTGCTCTGACAGCCACATTTGTATAATCAATGGCACCAAGGACATGGGAACTGTGCAACATCATAGAAGGCCTGCCTCTTCCTGCTGTTGACATGCTTCTCTGGGAAGGTGATGTACCTCCCCATTCAGTGCATCATTGTGTCCAGGAACTGGTGGAGACACCTGGATATTGCAGGTGGTGAGATTCCTACAGTGTCACCAGTGGGTCTCTGGAAGGTTCCAGTTGCAAGGAAGCACAGAGAGGCACTCACCTTGACATCCACTGGAACTGGCTGACCCTGTGGGTGGCACTCTGTAGTTCATCTCATAGGGTCATACACAGTCCTGTAATGATGGCGTTTGGTGATGCATTGCCCTCCGCAGTGTCGGTGGTGTGATGTCCCGGCCTGTACATTCATGGTGCATGTCATCTGGCTGCTACATGCCTGTGGTTGGCTGCCTGTTCCCCTGGTTCCAGACATTTTGACGCCTGCAATGCTTCTGCCACCTGTCTAGTAGCACTGCTTTCAGTATAGCAACTGGTGCTGCCATCCCTCTCCCTCTGTCCTTCTCACTCTTCCCTCTCTCTCTCTCTCTCTCTCTCTCTCTCTCTCTGCTGGGTGTCTTCACACTGCTTGCTCAACAGTGACTCTGCTGACTGTCTCCCACAGATGCATTTTATACAGTATAATTTACACCTGCTCCCCCAGTGTATGTTTCACTGTTTGCAAGTGGTGTTACTTGCATCTCGGTTGTTTCCAGAATCCGCTAGTGCATATCCTTCCACTGTTTTGATGTATGTCTATTTACACAAATGCGTATCTGGGGTTTGTCACATGTGCGTGAAATGGTCTTTGTCGTTATTGGTTTCACATGGCGCATGTCACTGTTGTAGAATACCGCATGTAGCAACACTTTGGCACATCTCACATTTACGGCCTGCATACTGGCTCATCTGTATTATGTTTGGTGTATCCTTTCTAGAATCAGGCTCTTGGTGTCACAATTATAGCTCATCTGCAGTACTTGCATTGTAACTGTTAGATTGCAGAAAATATGTCAAAATTCATGCAGTAAGTGCCAATGGATGCACTCCAAAATTAATATATGTGTAATTGTTTCGCCATAAACTGAGGAAAATGTCAGAAACATGTCAAAATGTTTGAAAAAAACACAATCATTTTGGCACATATGCCATGAGCTGCAACTAGAAAGAGGGATTTTGCCTGCATCTTGACTTCTCAAATTCCAGCCCTATGCCTTCAGGACAGGAAAGGCATCAGGGACAGCCGATGTCTAAGGGCAAAAGCATGTTTTAATAAAAATGTCTTTAGTAGTAATGAATGGAATGTCCAGAAAGTCATTTTGGAGGAGGAATATTATAAGCCATGTATCCTGCTGATGCCAACTGTAATATGCTTTTAGAAAACCAGAAAATCAGTTTAAAAGATAAACCATCTGATTATTTTTGTAATACAGGATACAAAAGTCAAACTCAATAATTTATTTTCATCTGCTAATTTAATGGTTGTTGACTATTGAGAAGCAGCAGTTTTCTGCAAAGAGGTCTTTCCTAATATAAAACCACATCCAGAAGTGATGCACCATCCTCTCAGAAACATCTTTCTTTCTTTCTTTCTTTCTTTCTTTCTTTCTTTCTTTCTTTCTTTCTTTCTTTCCTTCCCACCATATACATAAATGTATTTAAGAGGTGCATTGTTCACTCTATAGGTATATAGTCACTCAAAATGTGTCTGTTAACAGTGCTGGAAATTAACCATTTAATTTCTGGCTTTATAACAATAATGCAGCTAAAAATTTCACAGTAATGTAAACAACAGATTCGTTTTAAATTATTTGTTGTTATTGTAGTAATAGTTTAATTTAAACATTAACATTTTTATATACTGACAGCCAGTTGAAATTAGGAAAGCAACTAAAAGAACAGACACATCAAAGACAATCCGTAAAGACAAGTAAAAAAGGTAACATTTTAGAAAGCATTTGACTGAGCAATAATAAAATTCACATTTTCTTATTTTGTGTTCCTTTCTAGATGCAGGATCTGAAATGTAGAAGCAAGTCAATATAATGCTCACCCTCAGATGACAACTATGAGACCTAGGGTTCAACCTGCTGATATCAGGCAGTCTGGAATGATGCCACCTGGTCAGTTGACTACCATAAATCAGTCACAGCTTAGTGCTCAGCTTGGCTTGAACATGGGAGGAAATAATGTTCCCCATAACTCTCCATCTCCACCTGGAAGCAAGTCTGCAACTCCTTCCCCATCCAGTTCAGTCCACGAAGATGAAGGAGATGAAACAATTAAGGTATGGAAAGAATTTAGAGACTAAGCTGAGTGTCACACAATTCACAATTCATTAGTGAGTTAATTGTTTCAATTCTACCTAGGAATCTATAGATTTTATCTCTTCCTTTTATCATTCAGGATTCTACATACAGTAGGTTGTTTATAGTAGCAGCCAACTACTCAACTCTGATCCCACTTTTCTGACCTCAGATTCCACTATCCATCCTTGGATCTGAAATCTGAACGTGGTCAGAAAGGAGCTAAGACTTGAGTTGGATAAGTGGACTATCCAATAGCTGTCTGAGCATTACTTGTTGATGTGTTTTTCTATTTCTAACACTCTGGTCGAGTCATTGTGAAACAAATTGTTGTCATGGAGAACATTTTTGCTTTTATCAGAGCAATTCTATAACCATACTAAGGTTTAAGGAGTCAAGAAGGCGGTATGCCCATGTGGACACCTGCCTACCATTCACCCATTACAGTTATCAGTACTGATGTAAGGATGATGCTAAGACCTAGCATCAGGGGACACACTCTGAGGCTGGTAGGGGAAAACTTATGGATGGATATTAGGAAGTGTTTCAGTACAGAGCAAGTGGTCGATGAATGGAACAGTCTGTGTGGTCAATGTAGAGTCTATTACTAGCTTCAAGGCTAGATAGAATGACTGCAAGATGATCATTAGTAACATGAAAGTACAATTGGAAGGTGAAACTGCAGGGTAGAAGGCAGCTACAGTAGACTGTTTAATGTCAGGTAGGGTCTCAGGGCAAACATGATTGGCATTGTGTATTTTCTGTCCTTACCTTTATATTTCTGTGTTAGCACTTTCTTGTTACTCTACAAAATGTAATACTCTGCCTTATGTATGTAGAGTTAAAATGCAATATTCTAGAGCTCCAAACACAGATGAGTGCTTGCTCAGTGGGGTTACAGTGAGAAATAATGAAAAAGTAGAGTGTAACAGGAAATGCTGGAAGAAGAATTTCAGCAGCACCTCACATTGTTGGCCAAACATGTGTTGATCTGGTCAGGCATTTATTTACACCCAAAAATCAAAAGTTTGATAGGGTGAACCCTATCATGAATGTTATGCTGGAAGTAAGCCAAAGTTCACTGGAATAACATTTAATGTGATACTTTGTATGCAGTATTTTTCACTGTCTTTTGTAAAATAAATAAGAAAATAACAACAGAACAGGTAATTTACTAAAAGTTCTTACTCTATCTTCATGCTTTTATCAATTATGCAATGCAGTATTGATGAAACTGATTTAGTGCTCTATTCTTCAACTAGGATAAAACAAAGGCCCCGCATCCAGTGCATTGGCTCACCCTTTATGATTGCTGTGCCAGATCCTTTCATACTATAGGCACACACACACACACACACACACACACACACACACACACACACTGATAGGAGTTCAGTGATACTGACTTGTCCACAGGAAGCTTGCATTCTCTCTGCAATAGATCCCTTGATTTGGGAACTCAAAATGAGACACCCTCTTTTCATTGCCATTCAGACAGATTATGGACAATTGCAGTTTATGTACTAATACATTATGTCAATACCCTCACCCAGAAAGTAGGGTTGATACAGTATTTATTACTTTTGGCTGTGTCACAATTAAATAACATCTATCAAAACACTCACTTAAAAATGGTATCAATACATGTGTATCATATATTTATAAATTGGTGACTTGAAAGATACATAAGGCTTGTTTCATGGTGTGACCTGGGGAAGGTGCGTGGGAGACAACATTATATATGTGAAAACAAAACAGTGGTAGAAATGTAATGGAAACAAATACAAGTTTGAGCAAGTGGAAAACAATATGAACCTAAAACATGAACAACAATAGAACCATGGTGCAAATAATAAATGACTTCCTTGCTAAACAAGGCACAAAATAACTAGGGTGATACTGGGTTGCCAGAGAGGTGTACATAACTCAGTAGTCATTAAAAGGAGTACCAGGTGGCAGTAAGTAACAGACATCAAGCACAGGAACAGGAGACTATAGAAGGGAGCTGGTAAGAACTGTTAGCTCTGCTGCACCCCTTCTTACTACTCATGCTAAGTGGCTTGATTATTCCATAGGGAGGAAAGGTGGGTGCAGCTTACCTCGACAGTAATTTTGCAGTAAGTGAGCAAAGATTGAGAATCAGCTGTATAGAGTTGTTAGGTGTGTGGGAAAGAAAGGGAGAGAAGGGAGGAGTGATACTGAGAGGGGTGAGGACAACCTTAATTTCCATTTAATTTTTTGAAAATTGGTAACTGGGAGAGGCACACTGAGCCAAGGCTCATTTCCAGGTGCAACTCAGGGGAGGGAATAGTGGAAGAACAGACAGCAGTACAAAACATAATAAGTTAGTTGGACAGCATTTGATAATAAAGCTGGTACAGATTAGATAAATGCAAAAATCATAGGCATTGAGAGTAAAATGTGGTCACAGTTCAATAATAAACAATTACACAAGAACAAATGGAAGTGACAGCAAAACGCGGTGAGCAAGGCAATACTGACAATAGGTATGTGCCCTCTAGAGTGAAACATTATTGCCTGGCCTTGTAATGGAGGGAGAAGCAGAGGTAGCAAGGAAGTAAAACAAGAAGGTAGGTAGCAGAGGGGCAGCTGGCTGCCTTACCATAGATTGTTGAGGCTCAGACTGGGAAGATGTCAAGGTGAAGGGTAACAGGAGCAGGTGGGGTGGGTTGGAGTTTCAACTGGTGCCCAAGGGAGCCAAGGGCTGGAGACAGGTGGAGTAGGAGGAGTTGGTTCCAGAGTGAGGAAAATCAATAGGAAGGCATATTGCCCAACAGAGGGGTGGGGTGAGGAGTGGTGAAAGTGCAGTGGCCCTTGGAGCAGAGGAAGAGGGAATGAGAGAGTTGGAGAGGACAGCAGATAGAGGAGAGGTAAGAGGTAGGGAACCAAACCAGTATTTGGATATAAAAGTGGTTCAGTGAGCCTGGTGACATGAGTCAGAGGAAGGATGCATAGGGAAGAATAAAGGGAACAATGGTGGGTACAAGGGGAGTTTGTAACAGGCAGCAGAAACAGTTGCAGAGGGTATCCAATCTGGTGAGGAAAGTGGATGGGACAGTGCCATAAATCACATCCATGTAATCTAAGACAGGGAGCACCATTTTGAAATCAAGCTCCTTCTGGACATGTAGAAATTAGCAGTCTTTGTTCTGGTACAAGGCCCGACATTGGAACAAAATTTTGCATGGATTGCATCAAAGTGGGCTGAGACTTCCAGCTTTATATCAACAACACTCCAAGGTACTTGAGGGACTGAACTACTTCAAGAGGCATGCTGTGCAGAGTGGTGAAAATCAGGGAGGCAGTGAATCTGGCCAGTTTCTGACTAGTACCAAAGGTCATGGACACTGTTTTTCAGTGTTGAATCTGAATTGGTTGGATTGAAACCAGTGCAAAATATTGTTGAAGCCCTACTGGAGCAGGTCTTCCACCAGCTGTAGTGGAGGGACCGGAGGTAAAGATGACTATGTCATCTGCATACAAGTGGATTTGCAAGTTGACACAGGCAGAGGGATGACATCAGGAAAATGGAAAAGGGGATGAGACCCAGGATGGAGCCCTGTGAGCCCCAGTCTGGATGGGTAATGGATGTGACAGCACGCCTGCCTGTACTATTTGTCAATGGCCCGTGATGTATAAACAGAAGCAATGAACAATGGGAGCTGAGAGGCCAGCAGAGCTCAGCTTGTCCAGGAGGAGTGAATGGGCAACTAAATTTCAGGCTTTGTGCTAGATTGATGAAAATGGTAGCTGTTATATGCCCTTGATTCATCTGGAGAAGATGGAATCAGTGACATGCATCAGGGAGGAAATGGTGTAATGGTGTGCTAGAAGTCAGACTAGACAGGAGAGGAAGCTGGAGGATGAAAAAGAGTTGAGGAGTCCAGAATGGACTAGTTTCTCTTGCAGCTTAGAGAGGGAGGGAAGAGGAAATGGAACTGAAATTGCCAGGAGAAGAAGGTCACACACTTATTGAGTGAAATAACTTCATCCAACTTCCAAGACTGAGGAACGCCAGTGAGGGTGAAGGAAGGGTTGAGTAGGTGAGTAAAGAGTTCTGCAGTTGTGGCAGTTAATAGGTGTGTAGGATCTTGGGTTCTGTACCATCAGGGCTGAAATTTGACAGGTTGAGAGAGAAGAGGCAAGCAGTGTTTCCTGGATGGTGACGGGAAGTGAAACCTAGTGTGGTGGTGGGGAGGGGGGTAGGAGGGAAGGAAAGGAGCCAGGAAGGGAGGGAAGGAGAGTGCAGGCTGTGAAGAACTCATTGAAGTGAGCAGCAACAGAGGTAGGGTCAGACACAGGTGTATCATTAACCGCAAAGACTGTGGCAGCAGACTGGGGAAGGGGTCAAAAGGAAATGTATAACCTTCTAGAAATCAGCTGGTCAGTTAAGATTTTGGAGGTTGGCTTGAAATAGTGCAATTTTGTAGCCTGGACAACCTTTGTACAGTTGCTTTTAGAGCAGTGTAAGTGATGAGGTAAGAAGAGGAGTAGGATCATTTATAGTGGGCCCTGGCAAGATCTCGGACTTGCAGAGGTCAATGGTTTTGTTGGCAATCCATGGGTGGTGGGAGTTTTAACTCTGGATTTTCTGAGTGGGACGTGGCTTGTCCCAGATGGAGGAAAAATATGGAGTGGAATATGGCAAGAGCCACATGAATGTCAGAAGCAGACAGGATGGTTGACCAGTCTGTTGCAGCAAGGTCACTAGTAGAGCACTGATGTTTAGTGACTGAGAGACATGGACCAGATATATTTTGGTAAGGAGGGGATGCAGGATTTTTCTGACACAGAATCTCATGCAGTGGTCATTGAATGAATGAATGAATGAATGAATATAGAGATGAAGGTGGAGAAATTAGAAAGGCACCTTGACCTACAGTAAGTGGAAGGAGGACAGGTTAGCATAGAATGAGCAGGTGGTGGGTGAGAGAAAGAGAGTTAGCAAAATAGTAGAAAGCATGGAAACGAAGGCTTAGTCTAGCAAAGGAGGAATTTGGGGCAGCCTAGTAGACAAGACTTGTTATGATAATGGATGCCAGGTTTGGAGTGCAGTTTTAATGGATGGCATCGATATGGATAAAGAATTCTAAGCATCGATTAAATCACATACTGTACCAATACTGAAATGAGAACCTCATCAAGAAAGGTGCAATCCAGGGTTTTTAACATTATGAGGGTGCTGAACCTTGCAAGCTTTTGACTAGCACCAAAGGACATACACACTGTCTTTGTGACATTAACCACTAGATGTTGCGATTGGAACCAGTGGTGGACATTGTTGAAGTCACAATGGATTGACAAATCCAGATCACTGACCAAGGCACCACCAACAAAGAATATGGTGTCATCAGCATATATGTGGATGTTTGCTTTGATAGAGACAGTACAGGTCATTTAGGAAGATGTAAAAGAAGAGGATGGGCCAAAGACAGAGCCTTGGGAACTCAGATTGACGGACAGGGGAGTAATTGCAACCTGAACTGACTGAAACTGGCTAGAGATCAAGGAATGGAACAATCTACTGATATGGTAGAGAATACCATTTGCCTTAACTTGTCAAGGACAAGTGGGTGGGCTATTGGATCAAAGACCATTGCCAAGTCAATGATAATTCTCAGCTTGTCAAGGACAAGTGGATTGGCTTATTGGATCAAAGACCTGTGCCAGGTCAATTATAATTGCAGCAGAATGTGACCATGGTCCAACCCCTTAAGGATGACATCAGTGACTCAGAAGAGGGAGGTGACTATGGAATATGTTTTCCAGAACCCAGACTAGAAAGGAGATAGAAAGTTGAAGGTCTTCAAGAAAACTGAGAGGTGAGTAAAAACAAATTTTCTTTAGTATGGTAAAAATATAAAGCAAGGAAACAGGCGATAGTTCCCACAGATGAAAAGTCACCACCTTTGTGAAAGAGAGAACTTTGACTGTTTTCACACTCAACCCTGAGGCTATAAAAAAGGTTGAGAAGAGAAGAAAGAGAGGCACATGTTACAGAAGCAGAACCACTACTGGAATTTAGGTACAGTCTGTCTGAGCTATGACCTGTGGAGAGATTTAGGAAGAGGAGTGCAGAGATTGTCCTGGGGTGATGAGTGAAAGGTTAAAAAGAGGAGTATGAAAAGGAATAAGGCAGCATGGGGATAAGAGGAAGATGAATTGGGTAAGTAGGGAGAAGCAAGATAGCACAGGTGGTAAAGAATTTGTCAAAGCAGAGACAACTCGGAGGGTTAGTAATATGAGGGTTCCATCAAAGAGGCCAGGGATAGTGTACTGAGAGAGATTGTCAAGAAGGAAATGCATCACCTACAGAACTGTTATAGGAAATTAAGATTATTTAGGAGGTTCTCATTACATAGTTTGATTTGGCCTCCCTGGTGTCCTTTTTAGCAAGAATTTCTAAGCTGTTTCTAGCTCAACAAGTCATTAGGGAGCCTGACACTTTGTAAAGGTATCAAGCAGAGTTGCAGGCTTTACAAAGATCAGTGCACCTGCAGAGACAATAGGAAGGTCACCCCTTGGGCACATGTCCACCTAAGAGAGGCATGTCTATTCCAGATAGAGAAGAACTGTGATTGAAAGGAGGAGAGAGCCTTCTCAGTGTCAGTGATAATTGAGAGAAGGGACCTCTGATGGATAGTGGAGGTCATCAAGGGAGAATTAAGATTAATAGAGCTGGAGATCAAGTGATGCCTCAGACTGTATAAATGCTTTGCTAGAGCACTCCGCTGTTTCCTCCTCTAACCTTCATTTAAACTCTCCATTTTATCTCCGTCTATGTACTATAGAGAGGTACTGGTGTGCTGCAACCCTACAGAGTACAAAAGTAGAGAATTTCAGGAGATTTCATCTTGCCATGGTGGCAGAAATGTGGGATGCTCTGCCGCACCATACTCTGACGATCACGCCTGAAAAACTACAAAAAAGCAAAGGCCAGTCTTCCTGTGGCCAAAATCACTACAGCCATGGACACCACCTCTATCCCTGGAGCAATTTCTTGAGGAATTCCATCCTTTAGGGACAAGGTACACTCTCTGACTGAGGAGGTAAAAGCGTCGACTAGCAAGTTAGATGAATTGGCACAATGCACAGGTGACTGCGAGGTATGCATTATCTCTGTAAAGAAGAAGCTAGAGAAAGTTGACCCAGCTATGGCATTTGTCAGCAACGGATGATCAAATTTGAAGCCAAGGTCGAAGATCTTGAGGGCAGAATCCGTCACAACAATGTGGTGGTCATTGGGCTACCGGAATGGAAAGAAGGCTCTAATGCTGTCCAATTTGCACAGAAGCTAGTCCAAAAATAGCAGGCCCTTCTCTCTTGGTCCTGAGTATATCATAGAATGGGCTCATCGAGCCTTAAGGCCTATGTCACCACCAGGGCTCACCCCAGGACATTTATTTTCAAGTTCCTCAATTACAGGGAGCACCAGCATCTGCTGGTGAAGGTCAAAGCTGAAAGAAGTGCTTTGGGAGAGATCCCCAAATTGTATCACCAAGACCTTCCCCATCAGTGCAACAGAAGAGGCTGAGTATCACAATGTGGGACCAAACTACTAGCTGCAAATATCCATTTTCGGATGCTGTATCCTGCCAATCTGCAAGTTTCCATTGAGGGGAATGGATCCCTTAGAAGACCCAAAATCTGCAGAGCTCTAAGTTAAAGAAACTGCTTCCAAACCTTTTCAGAGATGGGTGAGAGCCTAATGTTGATTTGAGGGTGCTATGTTTCAGTATGCCTGGCAGGAATGTCAAGCATGTTTGAACAGCTTTCTAAAGGAATTTCTGGGTGAAGCTGAATTACAGTTTTGTTTCTATACTGTTGTTATTTTGATAGACTGGCAGAACTGGTTCTTTGCAGACAATACTTACTAACCATGGAGAATTTGGACTTACTCGAACTCAGGGATGTTCTTCTTCTTTGGGGACTTATGAATCTGGCTCTTCTACGTGCATGATGCACTTGAATGCAGGGCACAGGCAGTGACTCTGTGGACAATCTGGAAGCTAGAATATCTGTTTATTTGCACTGTTTCTTTGATTATTGATTCATAGTGGGGTGCCCTGTTTATCAATATGAAGGCAATATTGAGGGCTTTGTGTCGGTATGGCTGGGGGCCTGTAACCTCGCATTAGCAAGAACCATTTACCAGAGAGGAGGGTTACCAGCATGCTCGGGCTGAAATGAGACAGGAACAGCCCCAGATGATATGGAGGAACAGCTGATTATTTGGGGGATTTTCTTCTACCTGTCTCAGGTAATTTTTTCTCATTATTATATCCCAGTGCCAGATATCATAGGGAAACTGTCCACAGGGATGGACCCCTTGCATGCACATGGGCTGCCAGAATAAAGAGTTTTTATAAGAAGAGTTTACATACCTCCCTGCACTACAGTTTTTGTAGGAGGCAGTAAGTGTCTATTTTGCTATAGGGAAGGCATTATTTCTGGGTTTGCAGCATTAGGGGACCAGTTTAATTACAGGTCAATGAGGGGGTTGGGGATTGGGGAAGAGGAGATACTGCCCAGTGGAAGGAATCACACACTGTAAAGTTTATGAGAGGGGAGGGGCCCTCCTTTTGGATCCCTAGTAAGTTACTGGGTTGGAAGAGAAAATGAATTTGGAGAGGGTCTCCATGGGGCGGAGGGACATTGTGACAGGAATGTTTGTTTTGGGTACTGGTGGAAGTGGGCCTTTACAAATGGGATGTGGGAGGAAGGGTACAGCTTGGTACAGGGGATGTTTGTTATGTCATGCAACAGGATACATGGTTTCAACTGGTTCTGATATTTTTCCTGATTGGATATGGCAGTGGTTAAAAATTTGTGTCTTAGAATGTCGTGGACTCCACTCTAAATAAAATGTTATCAGGTGTTGAAGCACATCAGCTTACTCAAGTTAATACTTATGTTTCTCCAAGAGACTCATCTTTTGCAATTGAGGGGCCCTCCTCTGTAGACAATATGTAGGACACATTTTAATGCAGGGGATAGCATCCAGAGCCAAGAGGGTGGCTATTTTAGTGGACAGGAATATGTCTTTTAAGTCTGAACAGATTATTGGTGACCCACAGGGTGTTATCTATTTGTAAAGGCACTTTGGAGAGACCTTCTTTGGTTTTGGACTGTATATACAGACCTAACAATGACTCTCCACTATTATTCACTAATTTGTTACAGGTCTTGGTACCTTTTAAAGCCTATCCATGCATTAGAAGAGGGATTGGAATTTGCCCTTTTCATCCGATTTAGATAAATTGACCCCCAAAAGGCATGGTCTCTCCCAGCACAACGATGCAATCAGACAACAGTAGACCACCTGGGACTAGTCGATCCTTGGAGAATGCTATACCCTACCTTAAAAGAGTTCACCTTCCAGTACAGCATATATGGGTCCTCCTCCCAGACAAATTATTTTCAATTAGCCAGTCACTCCTGCTTGGGGTTATGTCTGTGGGGATAACTCCTGGACACATTGCATGATTCACTGTGGAAGCTGAATAATCAGCTCCTTAAGGAATCTAAAATAGTGGATATTATTGAACAAGAAATCAAGGAGTATAGAAGTAAATCTGAACTCCACAACAAGACCAGATCTTGAATGGGGAGCCCTAAAGTGTGTATTAGAGAGGTGTTTTTAGGAGACCTCTCATTGGAAGAGGGAATGGGAGCAAAAGACCCTTTTACTTTTATCCAGAATACATACCCTAGAGGCATCGCTGTCTTCTGCCACATCTATAGCTGAGAGACAACTATTGGTGGGACTGAGAGATCAATACAGCTCACTCCTTCAGGAGAAAGCTGAATATGCTATTTTAAAAATTGGGTGAAATATATTGATCAAGGGAGAAGTCAGGACATCTCCTAGCACTAAGATTAAAAAAGACAGAATCCTTCCAAATTGTTCCAAATATCAGACCCCAGCAGACAGGGGTTCTATGCCTTGCCCCCAAAGAAATGACCACTGAATTTGCGGGATATTTCAAAGACCTCTATAGGCCCATGGTCTATAGACCTACCTCGAGGTCATGGAACAATACCTTTACCCACTTGTCCCACCGACTGTCACTCCAACTCAGCAGGAATTGTTAGTGGCCCCATCTCAGAGTTGGAAATTCAATCAGCTATATCCTCACTGACAGCAGACAAAGCTCTGGGCCCGGATGGGTATTCCCCAACTTTAATAAAGTTTTTAGTAAACAAGAAACTCCCTGGCTGAACAGTCTATTTGAGTGGATTTTAGGAGGAACCCTTTAGATAGCTCTCTATTGGAGGTTATTATCATTGTGTTACACAAACTGGATAAAGACCCTGAGCTGGAAGCAGTTACCATTCAATATCATTATTGAATCATGACATAAAAATATTAGCAAAACTTCTCACTAACAGACTGAAGGAGCTACTTCCAGATATTATTCACACAGATCAAGTAGGTTTCATGCAGGGCGCCAGTCAGCGGATCACTTTAGGAAACTAGCTCACGTCTTCTCCACATCCAGAGACTCTGACATACCAGCTGGTCTACTGTCTGGACGCGGAGAAGGCATTTGACCACATGGATTGGCATTCCTGTTTTTAACCATGCATAAGTTTGGTTTCCTGGCTAATTTGTTGACTGGATTGCATCCCTGTATCAGAACCCTCAAGCTAGAATATACTGTAATGGAATCTTTCTGACAGATTTTCTTGAATTCAGGAACTAGAAAGGGATGCCCCTCTTTCCCTGCTGTTCAACATTTACTTAGAACCATTGTTGTTCAAGTTAAGGGCTAAAGAAGGTGTACAGGGGATCCCCATAGGTAATCATATATTTAAGTTATTGCCTATGCTGATGATGTGCTTCTTCACCTGATTCACCAAGCCAAATCTTTCCCTATTGCTCTGTCTATTATTATGGAATTTGGGCTGTCTGTAATTATAAAATTAATTTAAATAAGACTACTGTCTTTCCCTGGACCATAGATTTCACAAACACGATATTTCCTCAATAGGTGTACAGTGGAGCTTCAAGTGTATAAAGTTTTGGGATTAATGTTGTGTAGAAATTAGGGTGTAATGAAGAAGTTGAATGTTGACTCCCTCTGGATAATATCCAGCAGGATTTCAAAAGGTGGCAATCTCTTCTGATATCTCTGTGGGGAAAGATTAGTATAATCAAAATGAATATATTGCCCAGAATATTTTATCCCTTAACATGTTAAATTTATGGTTGCCCCAAGGTGGTTTAAGACACTGCATGCCCTTATCTCTTCCTTTGTAATGGGGGCATCCTCGATGTCTTATCTGAAATTGGCAGAATCCACACAGGCTGGGGCCTTAAACTCCCAAATTGTGGAATGTATTACTGGGTGAGTCAGGCGACCCAATACCTAAGATGGTTTACACCCCAGGAAAAGATTGCCTCTGCATCATATACACCAGAATGGTTAATTCTGGAAAAGAGATAATTGCCACCTGAACATTGCTAAAGAGGCTGTCTTGTATGTACCCATCAGAAGTCTTCCTCTGGCTTATATAATTCTCCCATGTTAGTATCTTTTGGGCACAAAGCCAATTATGTGTGTTTCTTAAATATCGAATGTTAAAGATCCCAGACAGCCAATAGTTTGTAATCTGAACTTGCAGATTGGGGTGAAATCATCTCCCACATTGGCTTCCCTTGATTAATAATGTACAGGTAGGGGAATTGTTTACTGAGGCTCTTGCATGGATTCAAGCACCATAATGGCTTCCTTTTCCATAGACCGGAAATAGATTTTTAAAGTTTGGCAACTTAGCCATCTTTTGATAAAGATGTTCAGGAATAGGGAACTTTGGCAAGAGCTGTGCCTGGTTGGAGTCTTTGATTCCAGTATGTGGAAACCCATGCAGTATCCTAAATATATTCCTGTCTACAAGCAAACATGCTTGATACAGGCAGTGGGGTGCCTTGGTACTGGAATTCTTGTTTCCAAACTCTCCTGAGAAATGGGAATCCATTGGTTGGACTCCTTCAGGTAGCTTTCTCAAGGTAGACTGAAGCTTACACAGTACAGAATACTAAATTATATGTATTGGACCCCATCAGACTTAAAAGAATAGGCAGATCACCTGATGCTCTTTGTTTTAGATGTAAAATGGTTAGGGAACCTTGTTCATATATTCTGGGAGTGTCCTTGATCAAGCACTTATGGGAGTTAATCAGGACCAGGGCTGATCCCTATTGGGCATTGGAGAGTTATTCACACAGGAGATCTGTCTCTTGGGGATCACTACACAATTCCAGTTAAAATTCACAGGTACCATATAGCCATGATATCACTTGCCTTTAAAAATTTATTTTGCATCACTGGCAAGATGCTCATACCATTACTTATGATGAATGGCTGCAGAGATGTTTTATTTAATCTCCATACCAAACAAATGAAAGCCAGTATGGGTGGCTCCTACCCCATTATAGAAAATATGGAGGGTCTTCAAACCTTATATCTCCTTCAGACTGGGCCCTCGCCATAACAGGGAATCCAGGTTTATGATGTTTTAGTTACCTCTATACTCCTGCTTTGTTCTGGCATGATGTCTGTGTATGTCTCCTGTCTACCATGTTACCTGGTTTCTATGGGGGGATGTGCAAGCTGGGGAGGTGAAGGGAGGAGAGGCTTTAGCATGGAGCTGATGTTTACATGGTACACCTCTGTGTTATGCTGCTTGTCCCTTCATGTTAAAGCTTTCATGGAAATTCAATAAACTTTGAATTTAAAAAAGATTAATAGACCTAAGTGATCTCAACCAAATATATTTTAGTGTGGATGGGGTGTAATTGTGCAGACAATGTTGACCATGCTGTGGTCACTGAAGTTGTTTGGAAGGACACCAGTGGTAATGATGCAGTGGGGATGGGAGGAGAGAACCCTGTCTATAAGTGAGTGGTTTTGGAGTTGGAATTAAGGCATATAGCCTCGGTGAAGAACTGGATGAGGTTAAGAGATTACATATTTGGAATGGTCAGTTTGACTGATGAGGTGGACATAAGATGTTCAAATCCTTAAAGAAAAAGCAACTTCTCAGAAAGCAATGGAGTGGCATGGGTGGTGATGGCATCTGATAGCACAACAGTGTTAGCCTCAGGATAGGTATAAACCCTGCTCAAAAAAAAGGTATGGAACAGGGAAAGAGAGCCTGCAGAGAAAGTATTAGTGTTTAGAGGAACATCACTGCTAGATACAGTGTCACATATGAGACTATGAAGAAAACATAGAGAACACTACCACCATGCTTCTCATGATCCTGGTCTGTAGAGTCCATAGTCAACAATGGAGTCATCACCATCACTTGTCCTAGAAGAGAGCTAGACTTCAGTGATGCACAAAATATCAGGCTTGTATTGGAAGACCTACAACCTTAGCTGGGTAAGTTTAGGAGAAGACTCCTGGCATTAAGGTGGTAGACTCTCAACCTTTTGGGACTAGAGGGCATTGAGGAGGGAGATCCAAGGCTCAGCTCCACATCACCACACAGAAACAGCAGTAAAGTGAATTGGATTACAATGAAGCAGGATTTTTGCTGGGGCTGAAAGGAAGGAGAGGAAGGGGTGAGCAGGAATACAGAAGGCTCTGTAAGGGCATGGAAGTTGAGAAAAGTAGAGGATAGGAGGCTGGGGTGGATGGTGAAAAGTGAGGGTATGAAGTGATGTTTAAAGAAAAGGCACTAATGAGATGGGGTTTGAAGAGAGAAGCAGTAGAGAGAAAGAGGAGAACAACAAATAGAATATTTTCAAACATAACATAGAGGATAATGCATAGGCAGCCATACACAACAAGCCTGTGTCGATTAAGAGGTTTCATGCAACCAGAAACCTTGAGAGGGAAGTCCATATCACCTTTATAGTGTGTGGATGTCCAAGTCCATTTCAGACATTCCACTTCCTTTCAGTAAACTAGCAGGTGGGAGGCTGTACAGGGGTGGTAGCAGGCTCAAATTGCTGATTCATTGAGCTGTAGTTCCCGTAAGTTTAGGTTTAAACCAAAATAGCTTCCAGTTCAGTTTGACAGAGGAAAGCAGATGTGTGGCAGCAATCTAAGTTGTGCACCATTGGTGGAAACACTACTGCAGGCGCAACAGTATACTGATGTCACTACTGCAGCACAGCAAGCATATTATAGGCATGGGGTTCCATGGATAGCAGCATTCTGCCATACACTATGTAGAGAATACTGCATAGGCAACTATGCATAACCAGTGTGTTCTTCCACAGAGGTTCTGATTCCCTCTAAACTCAAGAGCGAAGCTTCGAGAGGTCCATGGGAATTAGAACCCGAGGTGGCATAACACACTGGTTGTGTATAAATTGCTCAGTCTGTATTTTTATAGTTTAAAGTAATATATGAAATGTGCACACAGCAGTTCTTTGGCTTTCAGAATGAAACTAACTTGTGCAGTCTCTAGAGGTTCCAGAATGCTTTATTGCGCTACTATACAAGTGTACAATCACATTCCATGACCTTTAAACTGTGGTACAACAGTATTTTGAAAGGGATGGAATTCTCTACAGAATGATGCTCTAGTACACACTGTAACTGTAGTAATAGGATTGATTCTTAGTACCTTGACTTTCAAACTTTCATTTAAAACAAAGTAAGTTTCTAACCCTAGCAGTTTCAAAGTTAGAAGTTTTAAAAGATAATTTCTTTGAAAGGGATACATTTGTAATCATTAGGGCTAGAAATGTATTTTTAAATGAAAGCTTGAAGTTAACATAATAGATATATCAATGAATGATGTTGCTACTGTACATTGTCCATATATCGATATAAATGGTTTGAAAATATTTTTTTAAGTTTTGTTATTTTTACAACACATAATATTGACTTATACAGTATAGACATGTAATGGTGATGCATGAAAACTGTGCCATTATGATCTTTTCATGTTGATCTGACTCTAAGCTTTCATTATGTATGCAATAAGACACACAGGGTGTGTAACTATAATGTAATAATTGCACAGCTTGAGGGTGTTGTTAGGCATGAGGTGCTTGTGTGGAGTGCCTTTAAACACCCAAGAGAAAAGTAAAGTTATTACAACATAATTACATATCCCTGAAGTTTCTTATCACACTTGTAGTATGTGTAGAAAATTGTTAAAGTTGTAAATAAAAATGTAATCATAACACTACTTGCAAAATATTTTAATTAAGCAAGAATGCACAATGGGGTGTGGGTTGTGCTGGGATAACCTCACATCTGGGGTGGTTGGGCACAAGGCTGAAGGCCAAGGGCATCCAACACTCAGAAGTGAGGTTATCCCAGCACAACCTACACTCTGGGGTGCATTATTGCTATTATACAATGGGTCTTATTTATTAATACTGTAGGGACCAAAATGAGCACATGTAAATGGCTATTAGGCAGAGAAGAAGTGGGGACATCTATTTTATAGCATCAGTTGTACAGTTTTATTCTTAATTTTTTTGAGAAACACTCCCATGAGAAAGCACTACATCATGGGTATGCAAATAGTCAATTGTCTGATATCACTGTAGTGTGTTACTTAATGCCAGGCAATTGGGTATTTGCATACCCATGATGCAGTGTATTCATTTGTGGTGTGTTTCCTCATAAAATAAAACTGTAAAACTGATACTATAAAAGGGATGTTCCACACTATAAAGGAGATGTTCTGGCACTAGTTCTCTGCCTAACTATGAAATGTTTTAGCCATGAAAAATATTGTTGTCGTCCCTCCACACACAATATAAATAAATAAGGTTTTTATATGAAACTAAACTTTTGCTTCTGTTCTTCAATTGCAGAGCATTTGACTCTTGGCAACAGAGGTTGTGGTTGGTTATTCAGTCTGCTATGCAATCATCTGTATGAATGGACTTGATGTGAGGTTGTGATCAGATAGCCTCATTGCAACAAGTGCATAATGATCAGTCAGAGTCCAGGAGATTGTCTTGCCATTGTATAATTTATTATTGCAACTGCATTTGGGCATACAGTAGTTCCTTTTGTTGAATCAACAAACTCTTATTTTGGCAGTGGTTACAGCAGTATCACAGCTAATGTGTTCATTTACATACAGCAACAAGGAACTCTGAGTAGATTATAAAGTTGACCAAATTTTTCCTACTCAGAATTGCAGTCTCCCATTTTAGTAGTGGTGACTGCAATATAGCACCTAATATTTAGATGTACATTGCAAGACATTGTGGGTATAATATGAAGCTGTCTTCTGTTTTCCTTACTGGAATGTGCTGTTTCCTGTTTTTGTAGTGGTTACAACAATGTAGGATCTCAGAAATTTATTTTCAGAATGAGTCATGTATACAGTATTTAGCTGACAATATTTCTTTAGTGAAAGATTTAGTCTCATACAGTATTTCTGTAGTGAGTTCAGAAATATAATTGCCTGTATACTCATTTACTTAATGAGGAATTGTAAGTACAATAACTAGCTGCTTTTGTAGTCTTCTATTTCAGTAGTGTTTACAGCAGTACAGTCTGTAGAAAAGCCTCTGGAAAAGCTTTTTTGTGATTCAGGTAGGCCAAAAAGATAATTTGTCATTCTGTGTAGCTGTTGATTCACTTTTGCTGCTTGCTGATGAAGTGACAGTTCTGAAATGACAGCTCCTGTCAGAATGTGGGAGTGCAGTTATACTTTTCTATGTTTATCTTATAGGGCCTGAATGGGTATAAGTAATTCTGGCATGTAATTATGGGTCAGTAATTACTTGGCTCAGAGGTAATTTCAGTTAATCAAATCAGTACAGTTTTTCTACACAATATAAAAAGTGTACTTTTTAAACCTAACAGTTCAAAAGTTACAGCTTTTGAAATAGTCTTGTATGTTATGTATGTATGTATTGTGTGTGGGCAGAAAGGCCTTTGAGCAACAAATTCCCATTTTCAAGGTGATCCAGGTCAGTACAGGTCACACAGAAACAATCACTTTACTACAGAGGTGTGTAATACCATCTGCAAATTGTTACAGAACAAAAGATATAGAAAGGATCAGCCAATGTCTGGAACAGTTTGAAGCAGCAGTGCAGGCTGGCCTGAAATGCATTTTAATATATGGATTTAGATTTTAACATGCTATAAAAGATACAAAATTTGCGGCAATATTATCTATCCTGAAGTGAATATACTACACTTCAAGAGTGATAATACTATTGTTCAGGTCCTGTAATACTATCATTTGGGACCTAAACGATGGTATTACCACTGAATCTCAACAGTGCATGCACTTGTCAGTACCCACATGTCTCCCAAAGTGTGCCTCCTGATTGGCGCTTTTCAGTGTGGGCAGGCACAACAGTTTTAAAACATGGCGGCCAGTCTGTCGTTTACGAGATCGAACTCAGTCCTCAGCCATTCTCCATATTTTTTTTTGCATTTTACTATTAAAAAGGATTTATGTGGTTGATCCTACTGCTCCCTAATAAAAAACAGGTAGGACTCAGTATTACAGAAAAGTGGGCAGGAGTGGGTAGCATCACAGATGAGTGAGATGAAGGGAGCTGAACAGGACAGACAGCGTGAGGCAGTGCGTGGGTCAGCCAGAACCAAGTCAGTCCTTCAGTGAACTGGCTTACTACCCGTTAACAAGCAAATTGAATCTCAGATCCATATATTAAAAAATAATGGATAGGGTTTCTGTCAATTAGAGAGGTCCTACCATCTTGAGGTTCTGTGCACATTGGAACCTCTCGAGCTTTGCTCTCGAGGTTCATGTGTCCAGAACCTCTCAATGGTATTACCCCTGGTAACAGACACAAACCTATCCATTATTCTTTTATAATCTATGATGGCATGAGTAGTTGGTGATGGTCATGACATATAATTTCAAGCATTACAAACAACTATAATAAAATATTTTTGAAGTTGAAATATATTAGTAGTTTCTCTGTTTCAGAATAAGCTAATTTTTTGTGGTTTAACTTCACTACTCTGATTAAAATGCTGTATAGCTCCACAGTGATGTCATCAAGCTCTCCGTTGGTTAAGTATGGCAATATGACATATTTAACCCATGTTATCTTGGTTGAGACATATGCAAATCATTTCTTTATCTTGATAGTAGATATGTCTTCAACAACAACAACAACAACACCATTTACTTGGCAAATGTATTCTTACTGGTATGGTATAAATCATAATACTGGGCTGGGCCCACCAGTGCCACAATAAAGCTACTGCTTGTGCGATACCGATGACCTGCCTATGGACTGATTTCCTTCTCTGGGGAAGGAGGGATCTGGCACCTGATTATATTTCAACCCCAGTAACAGCTAGATGTAGGTGAACCTGAGACCAACCCAGATGATCTGCAAGGAAGCTCAGCAGACATCTGCACCTCAAATGTGAAAACAGGCCCAACATGCTCCAATGTTGTTGCACGCCACTCCACCAAGGAGACAAACATGGAGAAAGTTCTTCAGAAAATTGGAAGAATGAAGCCAGGACTTTGTAGCTAACCTGCCTGAATGACATTCAGTTGCCTCAGCAGAAGATTCAGGTAGATCTTAGTCTTCCCCTTGCTCCTGGGGAGCCCCACCATGGTAAGTCTTGGGCCATAACAGTCCACCTTTCCCAAGGAAAAAACATCACTTTGTGGCACTCAGAATCAGAAGTGCCTACAATCTGTCTGTTGCCAAACACACACAAAATGTATTGTAGCATTTACCCTGTGGAGTAATAGTTTAAAACTTCACTCGAGGGTGAAGGTGGGAGTTAAGGTTAAAATCCTAATGCCACATTTTCCTACTTTTATGGCATTATCTTGAACCCCAACTGGTGCATTAACACAATTTTGGCAAAGAATTTATTTTATTTTTGAGACAGTGGAATTGTATCCTTATTCATGTAGACACCTTCAGAACTTGTGTGAACACATTCAGACATGCAGGCCCCTCTGTGCCCAGCATCAAGGGAATACTCCATCCACCTATGGAAATGCAGGGCTCTTTTGGGCCCTGCACTTCTGAGCAACAACAGATATGAAGAATTCATGGGGCTGTCTGGTGGGCTGAAAATACAGGGCCCTCTGGGCCCTGTACTTCCATGTGGCTACAGATACAGATGCACAGGGCAAAGGTCTATCTCTCAGCCAATGCACAGGGCTCTCTGCCACCCACAGGTGCAGAGGTGCAAGCCCTATGCCAAGTGAAGTTATTGTCACTATATAGTATCTGGGGCCATGTGGGCAACTCTGCACCTTTCATCCACTATCTGGGGAGTGTACTGCATAACAAGATCATCTCCCACCCTCTCCCCATCTAGCTGGGTCATGGAGCTCACCCCTGAACTTAGCTCACTGGCACATTATCAAAAAGCATACCCACTGGAATCAAGACTGGCACTACCAACACAGTTTCTTAATAATTATATACATACGTGTTTTAATTTTGACTACATTTTCAAGATAGTTGTTTTATATTCCCCTTATGGACATGACATGTGGCATAGCTGGCCCACCAATGTGGTGGTAGTGCTACCACCTGTGGCGCCAGTGACCTGGGTTCAGGAACAAGCCTAGTCTACTGGAGGGCCATCTGGGAAGGCTGACTGAGCATCCCATGGATACTCACCTCCTTAGGGGAGTGGTATCCTGGTCTCCAGCATTCTACTGACACCTGGGTGACCACAGGTGGCAGCGTCATGCAGCCAGAGTTCATGATGGGGCGCATCATTGTTCTGACACTGAGATCACAGATGCAACATTTAGCAATGCTTGGAGGGGATGAGAAAGTGAGACATTCCCCAACCACACAAGATGCCACCTGGCACCCTACTACAAACCGGCAGCACTGCCAACTGAGGCTTCTCTCCTTGACTGAAGCTAAACTCTTCTTAGGGTTAAGTGGTGGCCCCTTCCCTTGGGGTGGTCATCCACAGGGGAACACAGGAGAAATAAGTCCCAAGGAGGGTGGGTAATTGGGCTGGGAAGGGCAGAGGGCTGAAGAGGGCCAGTTGGCATCAGGGAAAAATACATGTGAAATTAATAGTATACTGGCCAAAACATCATTTTGCACAGAGTATGAAAACCTGCCTCATCCAGGATTTAAAAAATAACACCAGTCACAGGGCCCTGCACATCTGTACCTGTTCACCCAGGTCCCTAAAGGACCTGCATGAATGAGGACATGATTCACTGTTTCAAAAGAAAGGAAATTAGGAAATTATTTGCACAAAAACTTAAAGAAAGCACCAGTTAGGGTAACTTAATGCCACAAAAATAGGAAATGTGTCATTAGGGTTGCCAACTGTAACTCCCATCCCACCCACCAAGCAGCAAAAGGAAAAAAAACATTAGGGTTTTGGGCTACTGGAGTCTTCTAGAATCAGTGATAGGGTCTTCCTTGGGGTTTTCAACTCTAATGCCAGCCCTGTTCCCTGAGCAAACAACATCACACATGATCTCCTGTGGGCCCTGCATGAAGAAGGCTACAACAAATTGTGTTGGCAACATACTTTTTACCTTTGAAGAGTGTATCACTATGAGGGTATTGGCTTGCAGCTCTACCTTTTGCTTTGAACAGGAGGATATGGGCTGTGGGAAGGGGTGAGCATTAAGGCTGACAACCCCAAGGAAGACCCACCACTGATTTGCAAAGACTTCAGAGACTCAAAACCATGATTTTTTTTCTTTTGATGCTTGGGGTGTATGGGTGTGGAGTTAGGGTTAGAAACCATAATGCTACATTCCTCTTACTTTGTGGCATTAACTACCTAGCTGGTGCATTAAAGAAGTTGTTTTGCAAAGAATATACATATAGTTCAAGGAGGGATGTGGCCAGTAAGTCTATAAACAGCAGATGAACAAACTTCAGAAAGCTGATTGCTATTTTGTTACTGCAGGTTTTTGCTTACATGCCAGAAAATTTATAATATTTACATTGCCATGATGATAGGTAGAAGTGAATGTCAGTGTTTGTTCAATCTGTTGTACAGATGGTGCTTGACTGAGATCCTTTTAACCTTTATAAATATTGCTTGTAAAAACTGCAAGATAAGTTGCAAAAATCCATTAAATCATAAAAGCTTGCAAGCAGGTGTTGCTGCTGATGTACTATTGTTCTGAATGACATTCAAATTACATATGTACATACGTACGTATGCACATACATACACACATAGAGCACTGACTCATTATTTATGCAATATATTGACATTAATATTCATAAGTACTTCTGCAGAATGTTACTGTCATAAAACATTATTTTCATAGAATATGTGTTAATGATTTATAAGATTACCACAGGTGATAAACCTCTGCTTTCCTGCACAGTTCAAGTCATTCTTAGAAATTACATACTGTAGGAGCTAAAGAGGGCACTGCATAGCCAGCTGTGTCTATCATTTTGTTTATGGTCTACTACTTAGGGAAAGGAAATTGTTTAACCTGGAAAGGCACACAAAGCTGGACCTTGTTTCTAGATGTGACCTGGGAGCACAAGGAATTTAAGTGACTTGCTCAGGGTCATACAGTATTTAAGTGGGGTTGATGAGATTCAAACCCAGGTCTCCAGGTTTGCAGCTCAGTGCCCATAACTAATATGCTATTGTGCCTCCAAGGTATGGATAGATATGGAGTCCATTAAGTCTGCAGGTGTGAGCAGGATTAATTTTGTAAATTTCAGGAACAATTTGCATCAGAGATATATGATGAATGCATTGTCTAAGACATTTTGAAACAGATATTAGGAATCCTATTCAAGCAGATACTTCTTAAATGGCATAATCCTTCAAGTTGCCCTTTGTTGTGACCCAAAGAAGTCAAAGAACAATAATTATAAAAGTACAAATTTATATTTATAAACATACATTGTACAGATATATAAATAGGTAGGTATATCAGTATCATTTTAGCATACTTATAATATTTATATAAGAATGTTAATGCTCATTTAAAAGTAAAACAGGCAGCATAACAAAGAAAATAAAAAGGAAAGTGTGTAAGGATAATGCACACACCGCTACCAAAGATGTCATTCCATCTGTACTGAAAATGAGAACTCTAAGACAGAAAAGCCTTGACATGAAGTCAGCAACTTCATCCTTGTAGTTTTACCAGATTTTTAAGCATGTTTGCTTTTCTTGCAGATGAATGGGGCTGAAAACGACCTGCCACAGATGTGGGAAAAACCCAAAACTCCAAAGAAGAAAAAGAAGAAGGATCCCAATGAACCCCAGAAACCAGTATCTGCCTATGCCTTATTCTTTGGGATACTCAAGCAGCTATCAAGGGCCAAAACCCTAATGCCACATTTGGCAGAAGTTTCAAAATAGTTGCTTCAATGTGGGATGGCTTGGAAAGAACAAAAACAGGTGAGTACAACTAATATGCCATATGTCTATAACCTTACTGCCTGCAAGCGTTGTGTAGGTCTTGATGTTAAACACAACATGCTTCTGCTGCATCACACAATCAGCAAACATGCTCCTTAAATCAGACTTCAAATATAACACTTGATATTACAGCATATTTATGTTTTCATTTTGAAGCAGATGTTCCCTTTTATGCTATGCTCTTTTTTTTATTTGTTCCTGTCAATGTTGTTGCCCCTTCAACCTACCTGCTCTCAACACCATGCAACCCTTCCCAATTTTCCCAGGAGTCCACAGAGCTACAGTACACCTCATTCTGTGGTTGATTCATTTGGGGCAACAGCTATCCCTGCAGATCCATCAAGAATTGGAGGTGGCTATTTGTTGAGGGAGTCTCTGCACACTACAGCACAGTAGCAAATAAAACATTTTTAAAAAACATTTTAAGTATACCCTGCTGTAGCATCTGCACCTCAATGCCATGGTTAAACACAGTTTTAAAACTGTTTCTAACTTTTGCACTGAGGGGTTTATGGTGCTTCTAACCACCCTTATGGTATACTTCACCAATGGATTCTGGATGTTGGGAGGACTGCAGCAAGGAGGGGAAGACATGATTAGTGTCTACACTATCAAGGTTAACACTCTAAATGGCCTTGGCTTTGCTCACCTATCATTTACCTAGTTCACAGTTACCTCTTGGGGTGTGTGCAACTTCTTAAATGGGGAGTGAATGTTGCCATTCCTCACTGCAAGCAGTCTCTGATGGTGTCCCTCAGGGCACAATTCTGGGCCTATTTTATTTTCCCTATTCATCAGAGTCCTACCTAGTAACTGTGGCAATTCTAAAATACTGTTATATGCTGATGATGCGGTCCTGTAAAGATCCCTGTATCTATCCCAGATTCAATCTGACCTTCAGGAGGATTTTGCCTCACTTGAATCCTGGTTCCATTCAAGCCTGTTAATTTTAAATGACAAAAAACTAAAGCTATGCTCTTTGGGACCCATTGGTTGGGTCCTGACAGATAAAACCTACTCAACATTACTACTCTACCTGGTGCTCTTTTTGATATAATGGCTGTGGCAAAATGTTGGGTGTCCAGTTAGACCAAGAACATTCCCTCAGGCCTAATGTCAATGTAGTGGTCAGAGCTCAGAATCAAAAACTAGACCTGCTGTACAGTTTGTACCCTTACTTTACCATACAGGCTTGGCTCACAACTGTCAGTAGTTGTCTTCTTCCAGTCATCACCTATGGGGTTCCACTACTTTCATCCCCAAAGAAAGGTAACTTTTCAAGTTGAAGTTTGCTCTACCATCACATAGCACACTTTGCTACCAGAGTGTGCAGCTAGGAGCATCACTGTAAGGCACTGTCCGCACTAAGCTGGCTTCCAAGGAGGGAGGGCTTCATCTCCCTGTGCTGTCTATGACACACAAACTCCTTTACTCCCCATCCCAAAAAATCTGGCTGACATCAAAGAATTTCAGACCCCTCAGAAGGTCCACTCACTCTGCTGGATGGAAACCTGCAACCATGGCAGGACACTTTCTGCTGCTGGGCAGCAATCCTTTTCCATTATAGCATGGTGGCTGTGGAACAATGTCCCTCCCAGGCCATGGAATGCCTGACCTTTGTTCCCTTTAAATCAGCTGTGAAAGAGTGTCTGTCTGTTAACAAACCCTGTGACTGTTTTAGCTAGCTTATCATATTTCTCATTCACGTGCTGGACTTTGTATATTGCCTTTGTCTTTATAGAACCAGTTGCCACTGAGTGCCTACCTGTACCTTGCATCTATCTACCATCCCTATGTATATCCATTGTCTGCATTCTATTTTCTTGTTCTCTTGTGTACTTATTTGTTTATTGTCAAGATGTATTCCTCAATATATTTTGTGTAATTCACTCCAGGTCTCTCCTGAAAAGCGGTTTCAGTGAACCTACTCAGTAATCAAAATAAAATTAAAAGATAGAAAAATAGACAGCCAGACAGATGGATAGATAAACTAAACTAACCTTAACCCATTTCAAAACCATGTTAAAGTCTAGGTCTGAGCAGGGTTTTAACACTGTTTTGAAACATGTGAGATTGCATCAATAGTGCAAACATGAACTGAGCTCAGTGACATAAAATGGTTTAAGATCCTTAAACCACTTTAAGGACTGTAGTCTGTACAGGGTCAGTCTGATTGCACCATGGCATAATGCATTTAGTCACTACAGGGACACTGACTCCTCGGTACAAAAGATGCTCCTACCAGCTGACCACAAAACAATATTGGCATCAGCGATGAAGGTAACTCCAGGCCCTAAATGTATTTATCCAAACACATTTTACCAGGTGAGCAAACAGAGCTTGGGGAGGTTTGTTTCCAGTGACAGAAAAGGAGGAAAAATACTGTTATAAAACGATCACAGTCTGGAAGTCTGGGTGGGATGCTTTTTGATTGCCAGTTTCTCTTCAGGTTTCCTGAAGTATAATATCCTTTCTATTAGTATGCATGTACTAATACATATTACATCTTCTGCACAGAAACAGTAGCGATGGGACTGTCATATCTAGCAGTATCATGTCAGTGCTAGTAGCTCTGGAAGTATAGTATGGTCAAACTTAAAGGTTCTGAGAAACAGTTCCATTCTTATTGCTATAGTTGTGCTTAGAGGTCATTTATTCCAAAGAATAAAACTCCTGCCTTCAATATCCTTATCCAGATACCAGCTAGCATAATGAAACAGTGAGCTTTTTTTATTTTTTTTTTTTTATTATGAATAGTGATAACATGGGACTACCACAGATGTCCTCTAGTTACTGACCTTTGGTCTAATATGCACAAAATGTAATCAGCATACCCATATGTGAAGGTAATCATTTACAAATCAAACTGAAGGCAAAAGTCATTTCAGAACAATTGTGGTAATGAGTGTTTAAAGGGTCGTGTCAGTTTTTTCCCTAAATTTTGAATCCCATGTTTAAAGGTGTCTGCAGCCAGCAGTATGGCTCTGTATTCTAAATGTAGTTCCTGATTTTTATTAAATAGCTATATTTTGCATATTTAATTCTTTTTATATTTTAAACATCCTGACCTTATCTTTGGGAGCCCAATGCCTCATATGTTCCCCAACAACATGGTTGGCGAAAAGACAGTAGACTTGTGACTCGGCAAGTTTTGAATTTCCATGCAGGATCAGGTAAAATTTATTCTGATAGTATTTATTGAGCTAAACCATTTAAATGAAGTCCTTTGTCAAAATGAGTGCTGGAACCCACAAAATGTCTGTTTGAAAAGTGAAGTTATGACTCGGGCATGCACTTTAGCTCCAGAGCTACGGCGCATGCCTGGAGTCATGGCTTCACATTTTAAACAGAACTTTTACTGGGTTCCAGCACCCTTCTGACACAGGATTTAGTTTAAATAGCTTAGTTCAATATATGCTATCAGAATAAATCTTTACCTGATCTTGCATGGAAACTCAAAACTTGTTGATGCATGAGTTTATTGTCCTTCAGCAGCATGTTACTGTGGAAACATGCAGGACCATCGTAATGCCAGAGATAGTCGGTACATTTAAATGTAAACAATATATTAAATCTCCAAAATATGGCTATTTAATAAAAATCTGGGACCCAATAAAGAATTCACAGCCATATAGCTGGCTGCAGACACCTTTTAAACATAGGGTTCAAAATTTAGAAAACAGCTGACTGTCCCTTTAAGGAAGACTACCAGCAGTTAATAACAGTGGCTCTGTGGTGAAGCAAAATGTAATTGGTGCACCTTTACATACAAGTGAATTACTCTTGGAAATCTGAAGGAAAAACAAATTCAGTTTCGGAACATTTTAATAATCAAAGTGTTTTGCATTTTTGTTTTCTTTTTCTATTTATTTGTCCAGGAAAACCCAGTTGAGATGTAACATCTCATTTCCAGTGGAATCCTGCTTCTACCAGTTTCACTGAGCACTGAAAAGTTAAGTGACTGGCTGAAGGTCACATTGAGTATTTTGCTACAGTGCAGCTAGAACCAGCAATCTTCTGCTTCCCTAGCAGCTACTCTAGTCACTAGGTCGCACTGCCTCCTCAGCTGATAATCTAATGACTAGACTACACTGCCTCCTCAGTTTAACAAAGATTGTCACCCATGAACTGCATTTGATCCACTATACGACAAAATTTAATCAGCATACCTTGACATGAAGAAAATGAAGAAAATTGATTCTGCCATTTTGGTGCAAATGCAGTAATGAGAGTTTAACAAAGATGCACTTCAGACAGCCATTTTGGATTCAATCCACATCAAAGTCTAATCAACATGCAGGTATCTTAATGTGCAGGATAACAGGCATCTTAATGTGTAGGATAACTATGCAGTGAATACTTGAGGAGATCTATTTAGGTATTTGAATGGCACTATAGTTTTGAGTGTGTTTTTATCTCTCCAGTAATAAAAATGTTTGCCAGTCAGACATGTTCAGCTGGATCCACCACAGAGTGTAACTGGTACACCTTGTATTAAGGCTAATCATTGTTGGAAACTTGAAGGAAATCAGTTTCATTATTTTGAACAAATTGCAATAAACTTGATCACATGGCTGGCATTCACAGTTATCGCAACTGGGCACAATGGGGGGTAATATATATTATGTCTAATTAATTATTCATAAGTCTAGTGAGACTCTGATTGGCTACTGTATTGGGGATCCATGTACTGGAAATGACCAATCCAGCTGCAAACTGACACAGTGTGGCATGCACGGCTCATGCCACGGTTAAAACCTAAATAAAACCAGCAAAATTAAAGTTATTATTCTGATTAGACTTATATTCACAAACAACAACCTCAAAACTGGTCATTTCCTGGATTAGCTGGAGGGAGGCGATCTGAGGCTATCCTTCCAATCAGTTGTTAATCCTTCAGAAATGACAAGCATCTTGGTCATCATTGCTTAAGTAATTACAGTTCATGGGAGGGTGAGATTACCTGTCAGTAATCTATCTTCAATCATGCCTTATTGTCTAAAAAATATATAGTTGAAAGTTTCACAAATTCTATTGGTAAAGTAGTAGATCCAAATAAGCTGTAAAATCATGTCCAAATTAGGTATCAACCAGTAAATAATGTGAGAAATGTAAGTCAAACATACAAATCAAACATACTTTATCAGCCCCCAACCATCCCACCAGAAAGGGTCCAATATTATTCAAATATTTGGGTTTGAACTCAGTTTGGCATACCATTTAAGTTTTTAAATAACGAACCCATGCAGCTGTGTGGATCATCCTGGCATCCTGTTTGCCAAATACCAGAGTCTCTGTCCCCACCACCTTTTCTGGTGCATTTAGAACAAACATTGTATCGTTGAATCGGATAGTAACTGCCAGGCCTGATGAAGAAGTCAGCACCTTGAAGCATTAGCTTTATGTGTTCCTACATTTGCAGTACTGTAACACAGTTAATGGTGATGCAGTGAATAAAGACTATTTCACTAAGATGGAGCTATATATGGTAAGTGAGTTTCATTTCAGTAGATGTTAATAATATCTTATGAGGTGCATCAAAGCCAGCAAAACTTATTTCTAATTTCATGGAAACAGGACTTTGGTAAAAGCCCGTTGAAATTAAATTGGTTGTCATATTTGTTTTCTATTAGAAAACTGTATTCATGCAAACTTCATTGGAATTTTCAGTCAACTAAAAATATTTCAGCTGAGACACCTTATGTCCATGGGGAAAGTGGCTTGGTTGACTTTTTAATATTATGCCTAGGATGCATCTCTGTGGATATTTTCTCAAAAGATTATATTTACTCAAATTTTCAACAATAAATGAGAAATCCATTATTTTGTGGCTTTCTACAAAAAACGGTTTCTGGTTTGTAGACAATGTGAGGTTATAATCTTTTACATATGACTATTCACTACAAAACAAGTTTCCAAATGGAACAAAACAAGCATCTTCAGTTAGAACTTGTCTTCATTTAGAAGCTGCTCTCAATTACAAGCCACAGGCCTCAGTGGAAAATTTTAATAAAAGCTGCAGGTTTCAGTTGAGGAGATGTTGTTTAAACACGAGTGATCTCCAAATTTTGTTTAGCAACAAGGATGTCAGCTCATTGTTCACCCACTCATTTGGTGGGTGACACCATAATGACAATTCTGGTAATGTTATGCACTTCTTTGGGGGTCTGCACTCCATTAGAGAAGATGACTGGTGGCTTTTGCTCTCACTATATTGTTAACTGGTATGTTTTTCAAAATTGTTGCTCTTTCATGTTGCAGATCGCCTTTGATTTTAGATTGTAATTAGTGCATTGTTTGCCACAGACATTAAAAACTCAGCAATCAATATCCGACTCAAAGCTACCTCTGTATGTTTTTGCAATTGACACATATTTTTGAGTATGCAGTAGAAGCCACCTGTAAATACAAGTTGCAGGTAAAATACAAAATTTTAATTGAAGAAAAACTTTTAGTTCAAAGAGCTGCAGTGTATTATTATTTAAATATCCATCATTATTTAACCAGGACTTTTTATTCCTAAAATTAAAACAAAAAGAATTTGGTTTTATGTAGCACCTTTCATACATGTTGTATTCCAAAGCACTTTATAGTCCATAAAAGATGGCAGCAGCCTGAGAGGTTAAAGAAAATTAGACTAAAGCAGCAGTTAAAAAAACTGGGCAAAATATTTAACTCTTTCTTTTTTATTACTATAAAAGATTCCAGGCATTTCCAATTTTATTTGGTGGTACATATTTCTAGTTCCAAAATCTGAGTATTTTATGCATGTTTTAATATGTTGTTTCTCAAGAAAAAGATGGTCACCAGAGTTGACTTTGAAATACCATTGTAGAAGCAGGACTGGTGGTGCTACAGGTTGAGACACTAGATGCCACACCTGCATCATGCCAGCGACCTGTGTTCAGAGATGAGCTCGGGCCACTGGGGGCCAGTGGGGAGGGCTGTGAGAGGATTGTAGTGGCTGCTGGGCTGCTGTCTTCTCCTGGATCGGGTAGGCTAGTCACCTCACTCTTGACTGACACATGGTGGAGGCTGGATGTTAGATCAAGGGAGATCTGGGTGGACTAACGTACATCGGAGGGTGGAAGGAGCACTTGGTTTCTGGGAGCATGCATGCACCTCCATGTACATGCACTCATCTGTTTTCACCACTGCTCCAGGAGGGACGAGGAGAAAACTACAAAATCTTATGTCTCCCCATGGCTCGCAGTGACAGTCCCTGAAACCCGCTCCTTGTGGATCCTCGAAGGGTGAGAGGATGATGGGATTGGGAGTTAGAGGTGGACCCAAAGAAAGGTGTAGATGGCAATGAGAGGCAAACAGCTGTATTAAAAAAAAGAAATACCATTGTAGAGCTGGTGGGGCTATATACTGAGAAAATTGAAAAAGAACCTCATGGTATGCAGCATATGAGGTACTTAAAGATGTAAATATGACAGGTATTCTAATATTTTATTGATTTTAGCTGAAACTGCTTTGAAGAAAAACATTTTTGTTACACCGCTGCTTTGAGTGTCTTGCTCAGGCTCAGTCAATTAGCGGTAATTGTCAGAATATAAGCGTGTCTCCAGGTTCAATGTTCTATGCGTTAACCACTAGGCTATACTGCATACCTAGAGTTGCTAAGGTTCTTGTGGGTTTCTTAAAAACATTACTCTTTTTATTGGTCTTCTAAGATACAGTGTTGTTGTTGCCTACTTGTGTGAGCACTGCCTGCCCTGCTCCTGAGAACAAAGCAGTTTAATTCTTTTTAGTTCACTTGCAAGTGTGCAAAGAACATTTTGTTTCAGTGAACGGCATTTCAGAGGTGTCAGCAATAGCCCAGTGATCAGCAAAGCTGATCCTGATGCGTGTTCTGTTTGGGGTTGTAAACTTTGCGTACTTTGAAAGGAGTCAACCGCTTCCATTCAGAGAGCAGCTGGCTTCTTTCATTTGCATATTATAAAACATCCCAGCCAGCTCTATGTCATTACTTCCCCAGTGAGTGCCTTGTTCTGCCTGCCTTCTGCAGGCTTTAACAAATTACGCTTAATCCTCATGGTGCAGCTGTAATTGTGTGGCTGCCACTGAGCTTGCTGCTGCCATCCTTTCTGAACCTGCCGACAGCCCTGTCGGGACACTGTACATGCCACCATGATGCCGCTTTCATTGCTGGTGGCTCGTACCACTTTCCGCTCCCAACTGGGCACTTTAGCTGCAAGTGTGTCAGTCTCCCAGCTGCTTTTTTGCCTACAAAGCCCCTCAGTGCACTCACATATATTGCCATCGGAAGGCAGTTTGGGAAGGTGGAGGAGGCGCCTCCACCTCCCTGCTGAGCTCCTGTTCTCTCTCTCCCACCTGCACAGCCTGAGCTTCATAAGGGCTGGAGTACAAAGCAACCCTGCTGGTGTTCCAGTGGGTAGTATTTTTATTACTATTTTGCAAGCCAGGTTCCCCGGTAATTATATTTTTACTGGTTGCCTGCCCTCAAAGCACTGAGGGCACTTAAGTCAACTTAATGGGTGCTTGAGACCCCCACTACCCCCGAGCCAGCACCAATGATGATGACTCAGTTTCACATTCAAATGTCAACAGCAGGTAACAATGCAATATGAAAACACCTCTTATTTTTCCTGGTGCTGGAAAACCACTTGAGTATCAGTAAGATTCACTGCTCAGTGGCGTGCTTTACCAAGTCTTGGGAGGCGGGCGAGGACTAGTCAAAGGTGAAACAGACTGGGAAGTTTTCGGCTCTGAACAAGTTTAGGCATGTATGGAGTCTTCCAGAGCTAAGCACAAAATTCCCATGTGCACAGGTTCTTCTTATATTACTAGTAAGTAGTTCCTTTTTTCATTGTAATATGTTTCACTGAATATGATTTAATTGTTTTATCACATTACTGAAGTAGGTCATGCTGTGCTGCTTGCATTCTTTACATACATCTTGCTCGTAGATCTACCCAGACTCACAGATGTTGAATGACATGGTAATTTCAGCAGTTGTTTGCTCCCTTGCAACATGTCAGGAGGTCAGATGGGTGGTGTCTCTCTCTGAATGGCAGTACTGCTACAGTCAGTCAGTAGCAATCTGTGGAGTACTTCAGTCTTGGAGATAATTTGTAGGTGCTTCATGCTTGTACATATGTAGTAGCACCTTCCCAGTGTCAGTTCTTATTTGTATGCAAATGCTGCCAATTCCTTTGCAGGGAAAATCACACCTTATAGGGTAGCGGATGAGGTCCTGGACAAATCCACTACAGTTGGTAAAGGTCATATTTGTGTAGATGTCCTGACTTCTGCTCTTCACTACTGAGTACTGAATGCAGTTGGTTTGATAAAGATCAGCTGTGTTCTCCACAAGACATACCTCTCCAATGTCTCTGATTAGCAGAGACATCCTTATTTAACCCCTCAGAATTGCTCTTCCTCAATCACATCCGTTCCTCTTGTAAAAGGTGCTGCACACAGAGACTGTACTGTAAAATATATACTTTAAAGCAGAAATTCATAGCAGCCTAAGATGCTAAATCAGAAATAAACTTTGCACAAGTAAACATGTTTTCCCACAGTGTTCTGAGCTTGTAACTCCATGTTTGAGGTTGTGTCCCTCATTATGAGGGTCAGTGTCCTCATTATTATTGTTTGTGTCCCTCATCTCAGTGTCAGAAGGTTGGGGTATGACCCCCATCAGTGCCCAGGCTGGCGCTCCTGCCGCTTTCAGCTCACGACTGGGAGCTTTAACTAACTACAAGTGGACAAGCAGGACTCAGTACAACAGCATGCAAGTGAATATTTGGTGCTGACAAATGCTTCTTTTATTCTGTCCTCAGAAGTGGTGCCCACCCTGCACCCAAAGAAAAAACAGTCTATTTCTTTTTTTCACCAACCCCCACCCATCTATGGAAAACAGAGAACCCCTTCCCATCTACCTACTTAGGTACCGCACACCCTCCACTCCCCATTCCTCCCCAAAATATACAGACAGAAAAGGGACAATGCATCATTGACCCTCCTCCTACCACTTTGGCCAGCCACCATCTGAATGAATAAGAACAGCTGCTCATCAGAAAACAGCTCTCCACTGTGATCCTCCACTTCTACTTTTCAGATTGCAGCAGGCCAATAAGGTAAGAGGAGGTCCTGTGCCATTCTCTGTCCCACTTCTGTGTATATACTTTTTTCTTGCAGTGGCATGGGGATGGAGAGTGGGTGGTGCCTGAGCTGGAGTCTTATTTTGTCATGGGAAAATCAGACATCTTCTTTGCGGATCTCTCTTCCCTTAGGTCACACCTTTGGAACTTCAGCCATCAGGCACTAGGACCACATGGAAACTTTTGTTAGCTAGGGCCACCCACAACGACATTATGCATCAGTGTATATAAATGTGGGTGAGCCTATCTCTCCTCAGTTCTTTTCCTGACATTGCTCAGTCTCGTTGACCTACTACAAAATGATTTCTTAGCCACTGATGTTTATTTTCTATTTTTTCTCAGTTTTCTCACCACTTCTGTATGCCACCACAGCCTTTGACACTCTTTCAGTACTGCAGTGAGGAGAAAATTTTCAGAGCAACAACCACTAAGTGTGTGTCTGTAACCTAGAGTCTCTCACAATATTTGGGCCTATAAGATTCGCCAGGGCTTTAATTAAGCCACTAGGCTATGTCAAAGAAACATAGCACATAAAATTGTCAGCAGATAGGGACCGCCAGGCCATCCAGTCTGCCCGTAGGGCCATATACATTGTATGTGGCCACTGACCCTATGTGATCAATGGCTTTTCATCATCCTCCCTCTTAAGGTTTCCTTGTGCCTGTTCCAGGCATGCTTAAACCCCTCCAGTGTGCTTTCCTCCACTACCTCCTGTGGCAGACTTTTCCAAGCATCAACTACCCTTTCTGTGTAGAAAAGCTCTTACATTACCTCTTAATCTACTCCTCCAATTTCATATCATGCCCCTTGTTCTAGTACATTTTCTTCACTGGAAAAGGTCCCATACCTAAACCTTTGTTTATGCCTCTGAGGCACTTGGAAAGTTTCAGTTATATCCCCCGCCTCTCCTCTCCAGTGAGAACATATTGAGGTCCCTTAGTCTCTCCTCATATGTTTTTTTGGTGCAAGCCCTGTACCATCTTTGTCACCCTTCTCTGGATAGTCTCACCTTGTTTATGTCCTGTGCGGGTGTGGTCTCCAGAACTGCATGCAGTACTCCAGGTGAGGCCTTACCAATGTTTTATACAAGGGCACCTCCTTCCGCCTCCTGCTAGTGATACCCCTGCCTATGCACTGCATCATGCCACTGGCCCTCCCCCCGCCTTTGCACACTGCTTTGATACCTTAAGGTCATCAGAGATGATAACCCCAGGTCCCTTCCTCCTTGGTGACAGTTGGCTCTCCCTAACTTGTAGTTCTTCCTAGGGTTCCCTCTACTCAAGTGCATTATTTTGTACTTTTTACATTGAACCTCAGCTGCCACATCTCCGACCATTTTTCAAGCTTCTCCAGGTCCGCTTCATTTTCTGCACCCTTCTGGAGTATCCACCCTGTTATAGATCTTAGTGTCATATGCAAACAAACAGACCTTTCCTTCCAGCCCTCTGCAATGTCACTAATGAAGGCATTGAACAGGGCTGGTCCTGTAGTACCCGCTGGTCACCCCCCTCTCCCAGATTGTACTCCATTTACCACTACCTCAGTCTCCTGTCTGTTAACCAGTTCCTAATCCAGTTCACCACCTTGTCTCCCATGCCCAGACTACCCATCTTGTTAACCGCCTTCTGTGTGGGATGGTGTTGAAGGCTTTGCTGAAATCTAGGTAGGTGATGTCTACTGCCCCTCCCTGATTTATTTCCCTAGTCACCCAATCAAAAAATCTATCAGATTAATTTGACATGACCTTCCTGCTGTGAATCCATGTTGCCTCAAATCCTGGGCACCCTGGATCCAGGTGTGCTACTATCCTTTCTTTCAGCAGTGTCTCCATGATCTTTACACCTCTGAGGTGAGGCTGACTGGCCTGTAGTTCCCTGCCTCCTCCTCCCTACTGCCACTTTTGTGCAGTGGCACCACATGCCCTCCTCTAGTCCTCTGGAACCACACCCGTGTTGAGTGACTCTGTGAACAGGGCTGCCAGGCGCTGCCCATTTCCCTTCACAGCTCCTTAATATCCTCAGCTGGACACCGTCTGGCCCCACAGCCTTATCCACCTTCAGCTTTGTGAGTTCTTCTAGAACTCTCCACTGTGAATTTTCTGATGTCCACATCTCTCCCCCATATTGCCTTTGTTACCCATTTGTGGTCCTTGACCCTCCCTCCTAGTGAATACTGATCAAAAGTATTTGTTTGGTATTATTGCCTTGTCCAGATCCCTCCTTATACTCTCCCTCCTCCCTTTGAGCCTCACAATCCCCCCATTTTTTCTTTTACTGATCTACCTATAAAATGCCCTGTCCCTTTTTCACAGACCATGCTAAACCCTCCACTGTCTGCCCTTTAGCTCTCCAACAGCCTTCTTGCTTCCCTTAGGTATTCAAGGTACACTTCCCTGTCCTCCTTCCTTTGGGTCCCCATATATTTCCTGAAACTCAGTCTTTTAGCCCTGACTTTGTCCCCCACCTCCTTAGAGAACCATAGTCGTTTCTCTTCTTTTTCCTTTAGCCACTATCCTAACGCATTGGTTTGTTATCCCCACTCTGCCTTTCAGTTTCTCCCATTGTTCCTCCACCCTCTATTACATCTCCTTCCTCAGGACAGCTTGTATACATCTACCCATTTCAGTGAAATCCATCCTCCTAAACTCTAATACTTTTTCCCTTGTGTTTATTGTTTATTGTAAAATCTAGGAATTAATACCTTTGAGCCAAGGCTCTTTTACAAAGGTTCCGATCAAAACATTTACATTTACAGAACAGACAAAGGTACAGAGTTGCACAAATAGTTAAAAATAGTTAAAAATATTGATATAGCTGTACAGCAGATAATAACTTAAGCACTATCATCAGTATAGAGGTCACATGAGCTCAATCATCCCTCCCTGTGGCTAGAAAGGAAAGATATGAGAGGGAGGTGATAGGCAGCAGGAATTAAGTGGAGTAAGGAAGAAAAGAAAGAGAGAAAAGAAGGGTGGAGGGTGAGGAGGACAGGAGCAGACCTTAGTAGGGGATGAGGGCCCATGACTAGCCATTGTCAAGTAGAAGGGCAAGGAGGAGGGAGAGCATAGATAATGAGATTATCAGATACAGACACAGGAGTTTGTGGTGGCTAGGTGAGAGAATAGTCTGGATTTAAAACCCTAATGAGCAAGAGGCAGTAATAGAACTGAATAGTAATGTGGCATGCTTGGTCCATGTTGCCATGCTGAATCACACCATGCGGTGGTCACCGGACCCCAGCTGCCCTTCAACCTGTATTTCTTTGACTCTGTTCCCATTGGTCCATACCAGGTACAGAATCACTGTCCCTGGTTGGTTCATTCACTCAGCTGCCTGAGTCCAACCCCTGCAGAGATTCTAGGACGGCTGCGCTTCTGGCTGAAGCAGCCACCTGGTTGATCCAATCCACATCTGGTGTATTGAAATTCCCAGTAGCAGGATTTCGCCTTAGCTGCCATGTTGTGTATGTCCTCCACTAGTTCCCTGTCAACTTCCTCCTCTGTGTCAGAGGTCTGTAGATCACCCTGTGCATATTGCTGTTCCAATCCCTGGCTCCAGGTGACCCACATTGCCTCAGCTCCCCTATACTCCTGAACTTCTGTAGCCTTTTTACCATCTCAAATGTACAGGGCCACCCCTTCCACCTCTTTTAATCTCCCTGTCCTTGCTGAATAGTGTATAGCCTGGTACATTGACTTCCTAGCCACGATTAGCAGAGTAGCACATCTCTGTTATTGCTACTATGTCAAGGTCTGCATCCGCCAACAAGGCTTTCAGGTCTGGAACATTATTTCCTAGGCTACAGGCATTTGTTAACATGACCTTCCATGTTTTACAGTCTGCCCTCCTCTGCTCCTGTCCTCCCTCTCCAGTGTCTTCCCCACCCGGTTTCTTTTCCTATGTGTTCCCCATGTATCATTTGTTAATGTTTGGCTGTGATGTTGAGAAGACCTTGTAGGTCTTCAATCCTCCAAAATAACACTAAAATCTATAAATTCCTATATCTCACATCTGGCAGGGATCATGGAAGAGGGCCTTTAATCTGCCAGCTGCCAGAGGTAGTCTTCCCACCTACTGTCAGCAAGTTTGGGGAAAGGGTTACCTTGCCTGGACCTCTGCCCCAGGTGCTCATTCAAAAGCACCAAAGGGCTGGCCCGGTGGTGCTGAGGGTTGAGGCGCTGGACGCCACACCTTGCGCCATGCTGGTGACCTGGGTTCAGGAATCGGGGTCAGAGGGGAGGAAGAGGATTATAATAATAATAATAATAATAATAATAATAATTTTATTTATAACGCGCCTTTCAATATATCAAGGCTGAACATTTTAAAACCATAATTTCAGATACAAATCTACAATACATATAAATAAAATCATGCCATAATAACATCAGATATTAAAATCAAATAATAAGTTATAATGCAAAATACAAGCACAATAAAATTAACTTAATTATCCATGAAGGCCTTTGCCAAAACTAAGTTTTCAGGTTCTTCTTAAATACCTCCACGGAGGTGCACTCCTGTAACTGGCATGGTAGAGAATTCCAGAGAGCGGTGTAGCATAAGAAAATGCTCTGCTGTCTGAAGATTTTAAACTCACTCTTAGAATCTCTAACAACCCCTCGTCGGCCAAGCAGAGCAATCGGCCAGGGCAGTAAGGCACTAGAAGTTCTTTCAGATAGGACGGACCCTGATCATGAAGGGCTTTGAAAGTCAATAAATGACTTTAAAGGTGATCCGCCACCAGATATGGAGCCAGTGCAGTTCGCATACAGCACGGGTAATAAACAAGGTAACCCTCTTGTCTGTTTTTGTGAGTTTGGATCAACCTTTGGTCTCGGTTCTGGAGGGTTTCAAACTGTTAACCTTTGCTAGCATACCCAATTAAGGCTCGATATATCTGTCATCGGGGCTGGATAACTTTGCCTATGGGCACCTAACTGGGTGATCTATCCCTTAGCTAGTCATTTGGCTAAGTACTGCCCCAATACCTCGCTGCCTGAGGCATCTGTCTGAACTATAAAGGTTTTGCTATAGTCCGGACTTGTCAAACAGGAGCACTGCACAGTGCCTCCTTCAGTCTGGTAAAGTCTTCCTCACAGGCTGGGCCCCAAGTAATTTTCTTTGACATCTTTTACTTTGTCAGGTCAGATAGGGGAGCAGCCAGGGCACTGTAATTAGGTACAAACTTTCTGTAGTACCCTGCTGTCCCTAGAAAACTCCTGACCTGCTTCTGGGTTTCTGGTCTGGGCCATGCCTGAATCACCTCTATCTTCATTTGGTTAGGACAGAGCCATCCCCAGCCTACCACATGCCTGAGGTATGCCACTTCCCCATGGCCACCTGGCACTATCAGCTTTGACAGTGAGCCCGCTCTTTATCCGCCCAGCACTTCCCTAAGGTGTGAAAGGTGTTCCTTCCAGCTGGTACTGAAGATGGCAATGTCATCCAGGTACGCTTAGGTGTACTCCTCAGCACCATTCAATACCTGGTTCACCAACCTTGAAAGTGGCCAGGGCGTCTTCATTCCAAAAGGCATTACTTTAAACTCAAATAAGCTTATCGGAGTGATGAAGACTGACCTCCCTAGCTCTGTTTGTCAATTCTACCTGCCAATACCCCTTGGTCAGGTCAATAGTCAAAAGGTAGGTCACCCTCCCAACTTGTCCAGGAGTTTGTCCGTCCAGGGCATTGGGTGCAAGACGGACTTCGTGACTGCATTCAGTCCATGATAGTTCACACAGAAACAAGTTGAGCCATCTGGCTTGGGCACAAGGACTACAGGTGAGGCCCAGGGGCTGTGGGATCTCTGGATTACTCCTAAATCCAGCATCTCCTCCACTTCCCTCCTAATGTCCTTTTGACAGCCTCTGACACCGATATGTTGTTCACCGTGAGTGGGCATCTATGCCCTGTCTCTACATCGTGTGTCACTAAGGGGTTAGTCCAGGCTTGGTGCTAAACAAGGGGCAAAGTCTGCTAAACCTCCCTTACTTTCTGGACCTGGTCCAGGTTCAGCTGGGGAGACAATTTTACTGCCTCCACAGAGGACTCCCACTTACTCTCTTCCAGCAAGTCTAGAAGGGGGTCTTCATCCGTCCCTCCCCATGATTACATACTGTAACAGCATGTCAGCATTGTTTGCATATGGCTTCATCATGTTGACATGGTACATCCTTTCAGTCTGTCTACAATCAGGTAACTCTTACAATGTAGTTTACATCATTTACCTTCCTAACCACTTTTGTACTGTGCTGCTCACTCAGCTTGCAGCTTGTCTTTCCAGACCGGAATAAGGACCATGACTTTCTGACCCACTCATATATGAGCGAAGCTCTGGCTCTGTGGTCGTACCACACCTTTTGTCTCTGTTGGGCAGCTGCTGGGTTGCTCTGAGCTGTCCCCATAAGCTCCTTCAGCTGCTCCCAAACCTAAGGACATAATCCACAATGGGAGTTCCCTGGGTGGCATGCTTGCTTTCCCAGTCTTCCCGGATTAAGTCTAGGGGCCTATGTACCAGGCATCCATATAAGAGTTTGAAGGGGAATTGTCAATTCTTGGTGCACCTCCCTGTATGCAAAACAACAGGTGGGGAAGGTATTTCTCCCAGTCCCTCCCATGCTGTTCAGCAAATGCCTGGAGCATTGACTTTAGGGTACAATTGAAATGTTCCACAAGCCCATTGGCTTGTGGGTGATACAGTGTCGTGCATCTCTGCACCACCCCACACTTCTCCCATAAACACTTCATCAGGTCCGACATGAAGGAACCCCTCAATCGGTGATTACCTCCCGCGGAAAACCCAACACGGAGAAAACCCCAAGGCATCTGCCACTTGTCTGTCCCTCAGTGAGGATAGGGCGACTGCCTCTGGGTACGGGTGGCATAATCCACCACAGTCAGGATGAATCTCTTCCTGAGGGGCTGGGGTATTTAAAGGTCCAACAATATCCATTCCCTCCCTCTGGAATGGCTTCTCCACTATGGGCAAGGGATCAGGGCAGCTTGGGTTATCTTGCTCGCCTTCCCTATTTCTTGGCACCAGTGACAAGACCCAAGATACTTCTTCACCTGCTGGGTGAAGTTAGGCCAGTAGAAATTCTGGGCCAACTGCTGCATAGTTCGTGGTGATTCTGATGACCAGACAAGGGAATATCATGTGCAATTTTGAGCAACTGCTCACGAGCACACTGGGTAATGACAAGCTGCCTGCCTAGCATCCCTTCCTCTTTCTGTACTGCCTGTGTATACATAAGTCCATTTTCCCAATAAACCTTATGTCTGCTGTCACCTCCTGTGTGCCCTCAGAGTCTGCCTTAGCCTCAGCTTCTCTAAACTAGGTCATTCCTCTGAGCAGCTGAAAACCCTCACACAGTCCCAAGGCATGGGACAAGTCCCTTCAGTTGCTAAACTAGGGTCCCTAGCACTAGCATCAGGGCCTCAGGATCACTGTCAATCCTAAGCATCTGACAATTGGTCACCCCTCCTCTCCGAGTAACCTTCCGTAGCTGTGTGGTCACTCACTACCAGAGAAATTCTACCCCTTTATATCAGTCTCCCATCTGGAGACAGGCTGGGGAACCAGCCTCTTGTGGTTTTCACACTGGTTTCGTAGGGTCTAGGGAACTACTATTTTCCCTTGCAGCTTGGCTATGGGTAACTGCACATACCATCCCCTGTTGCAGACTGTTACCCAGGATCACATCTACTGCTAACGTTTTAGCTACAGCCACCTGTTGCACAGTTCCCTGTTTCACCCCAGTCCAGGAGAAGACTGGCCAGTGGCAATGTTTTTGCTTCACTCGCAAAGTCCTGTACAGTCACGTATTTGTTTGGGATAAGCGCTGACCAGGCTGTACTAGGTGCCCTTTCACCAATGTCAGGGCTGCCCTGTGTCCCTTAACCCTGCATTTGCACGCCATTTACCATGACTGGGTGCATGTGTTCCCTCATGTTCACTGGCATGCTCTCAGGAACACACAAACAACCTACTTCTTTCTGGTACTCATTTGCATATTATTGCTTGCCCTTCTTGACACTGTCTGGTAATGTGCCCAGTTTCTTTACATAACCAACAAGCATTTCTTACTTCAGAGAAATCTTTCTTGGAAACCTGGGGCTAACTGGTTTTGGTGGAGGCAATGAGGGTTTTAGCTGCCCTGAAGGCACGCTTTTTCCATTCTGTGCTGCCACACCCACCCCATCTGGCTCTCAGAGTCGGTCTGCTCTTGGCATAGCGGTCCAGAGTTCAGCAGCTCTGCACTGTTTTTGGAACTCGGTTCTCTAGCCAGGTTTTAACTCTGCTGAGCATGCCCAGTAAAACTGTTCTAATAAAATCACATCTTCAATTTTATCTACAGTGTTTGCCTCAATTCCTTCCACCATTGTTTTAAAACTGATGTTGTTTCATGGCTAGCTCCTCATAGCTCATATCAGGGCTTTTCCTGAGCTTGGAATTTAGCTCTGTATGATTCAGCAGTTAATTCAAACTTTTTAGTAGTGCAGCTTTAACTTGCTGTAATCAGCACTTTATTGTCCATGTGACCCAATGCGCCCCAAGCTTTTCCGAGCAAGTATGGGATAGCTGGGAGCTCCAGGACTCTCAGGAATTTTAGCCTGAAAAACTTTTTCAAAAGAATTTAAAAAGCTGTCTATATCCTCCCCTTCCTTAAACTCAGCTATTAATTTAGAGTTCAATTTGTAACCCAGTCCTGCAGTCCCAGTTAAACCCAAGCCGCTTACCTGCCCTGGTGCTGCTGGTTGGAGTCTTAGCTTCTCCAGTTCATGTTGCCACTGGCGCTCCTCTCTCCTCTGCTCTGCAGCTCTGCATCCTCACTCTCTCCTCCTCTGCCTCTCACTGGTGCTCATGTTCTTCACGGTCTGCCTCCCTCTGTTGTTGCTCTTCCTCCCTCTATTGTCGCTCTGCCTCATGGTCCGCCTCCCTCTGTTGTCGCTCTGCCTCCAGTTCTATCCTCTGCAACTCAATTTGCAGCTTGAGTACCTCTGGATTCAGGATACTGGTGACCTTCCCCTGCTGCTGTGACCCTTCACTGACAGTGGCCCTGCTGTCCACCTCATTGGCTTGGGACCCTCACTGCCACTAGTTCTGTCACACTCGAGGCCTGGTCCCTTTCAGTCACGGTCTGTGACTCCTGCTCTGGTATCTGCTACCATCAGGGCCTCTATGAGATTCTGCTTACTGGCTTTCACCTTGAACTGGACTCCTCTGTCCTCATACAACTGTTTTAACTGTTCTACAGTGTGCCTGCTGTTAGGACACCATCTTTCCCAACTACTGCTACTCTGACTTTGCACTTTGAAAAAATAAAATAGGTAGAACTTGACTATACACCAAGTGACTGATATATAGTTCTGTTTTCTTTTAAAATCAAACTCTGTCTTTTCTTTCTTTGCAAGAGAGCTTGCGGTCTCAACTGATGGAACGGTAAAGCTTGTGATACCAAAATTATGCCACCGCTGCAACCAATCTGTCACAGATTCACTCAGCAGGTCAGGCCCTCTACTCCCAAAGTGCCAACCTCTGAGCACAGTCTTAGAACAGTGTAACAGACAAGGTAACCCTCTTGTCTGTTTTTGTGAGTTTGGATCAACCTTTGGTCTCAGTTCTGAGGGATTCAAACTGTTAACCTCTTGCTAGCATACCCAATGCACAGGCTCAGATATATCTGTCTTGGGGGCCAGATATCTTTGCCTGCAGGCACCTAACCAGGTATTCAGAGATGAACCTTTTAAAACTTTTATAAAGACCTCAGATTTAAAACTCTTCTCTTTCCAGTTTGATACCACCATACAAGCTTATATCTGTTGAACCATAAATATTTCTTAGCAAAGGAAAGCAATTCAAAGACAGACTGGTTTTCTCTAAAATTAGAGTTTTTACTAAAATATAGAATAATATGTCAAACATACAATACAGAACTCTTATATCACAAGACATACAGTACATATCTTTAAACAAAACAAGTTTTAAAACAGCGAAATTCCTACAACTATATTTAGATTTGTCTAGCTTTCTAAATACCTCTTTTCAGTGCTCAGATGTTTTCTTGGTCAGTGTCAGATACAAAATGCCTCTATAGTGAAAGAGAATAATTTTTTCAAGCAGTATTGGCCAACCCCTTTGGATGGAGTCATCCAGCCCCTCCTCTGGTAAAATACAAAAATATATTTTATACAACCACAGGAAGTAATTTCAAAGCATTAATTCTGCAACCTTAGCATAACTCAAGTTTCAATGACACCTCTTTGATCTCATGCTGTACCCCTTCACACAGGCTTCATAGGGTCATTTACAACCTTACACCTCTATGTAACATCCTAGCTTCCTTATTTTTCATCATAAACCTAGTTTATGATTTCTCTCTTAACAAAATTAACGTAATAACTCTGTAATTAGCTCAGAGAAACAGGATCCTTAATAAAAGTCTTCCAGTAACACATTGTCTCTAAAAAACTGAGTGTATGATACATACTGTCAGCAGTTCTCTCGGCTTGCATCTGTCAGCTGAAATCTTGGGGATGAGAGGTAATTCTAGAGCATTTGAATTTCAGCAGAGACAGTCATAATACATTTTATATAAAAAATATTATCCAGCACTCAGAACTGGCTGTCTATGTCACAGCCACCACTGAGAAAGCAGACCAAAGTCAGACGTCGGTGATGCATGCTGCCTCAACTAGCTTCCAGTCATCGACATCTAAGGACTGTGATAAAGTCCAGTCCTTGTTGACCCACAAGCACAAGCATAAGAAAATGAAAAGGCTTTTTCCACTGCAAGGTCCCATCACTGTTGCATCCTCCAGGTATCGTTCTTATGTCACTGTGTGCTCTCAACAGTGACAACAGCACCCCAATCATTGACCAGACACTAAGGTTGAGGTTTTGTTAGGCACTACCATACTAGCTACGGATGGTACTTCACTGTCATCGATGGATCCCAGGCCATTGTCTACCCCGTCGACTATGACCCTTGGCCAGGATATCATCGATTCACAAGCAGTACTGGTGTTATTTTCTGAAATGATACAATGCCTTTTGCCAGGTCTGCCAATGCAACCTGTCTTACCATCAGTGAGTGGCCTTTCTTCACAGGTCCCATTGACTTCTGCTACCAGATGACTTCAGATTCCTCCTTCATGACCAGCTCTAGCATCGCTGGCTTGGTTTTCTGCCCCCATCATAAACATTCCTGTTGATGAAGAGGTGGTGGAACATAATCCAGAACTCATTATGGATGAGGATTATGGAGAGGACCAGGCCTATGGGGAAGAACTATATACTGCACATCCTAGTTCTACTCTGTCCTCTTGGAGTGAAGACTCTGTGGTATGTATACCTAGGTCTCCAGCAGCGGACCTTACTTTTCAGTCTCTAATGCAACAAATACAGACTGAATTGGGGTTTGCTATGGAGGAGGACGATGACTCCACCAAGAAAATGTAACAGATTGTTTGAAAATTCCTAGTACTCTATCCATCAGAATTCCTCCAGTTTATCCTGCCCTGCAGGATGCTACATTGCTGCATGTTACAGGCCCTAATTTCTTTCTGGTTGTGCTCCATAAGGCTGATAAGCAATACCCTGTACCTACTGCTAAGCCTTATTATGCCACCTAACTTTTTTCACAGTGAAGTTTCTGCCTTTATCAGCTCAGTTCTTTGCAGCGTTCAGAAACTTCACTGTAAAAATCGCTTTTTTACCTTGATAAAGAAGGAAACAGAATACAAACAATGATAGATAATAGATATGAAGTATGCTTACCTTTATATCAAATGCAAGAAAGCTCACAGACAATATATCTGCTTCATGCTGGAGGGGAGCATTATCAGTTCAAAGTATTGCCCTTTGGCTTATCATTTGTGTCATGTGTCTTTACCATGTTCTTGGCTTGTGTGCAGGCAGGCCTTGCTGGGAAGGCCTGTATGTTTTCCTGTACTGGACAACTGACTTTTAAAAGCCAGTTCCAAGGAGAGTCTCTTACACTCTGTCTTGAATGAGAAAATATTGTATGACTTAGGGGTCACGGTGGAATGTCCCATTCAGTCATAACACCATGCCAATGCTGCAGTATAAGGTCAGAGTAAACACTGCCCAATGAAAGGCTTTCCCCACTCAACAAGGCAGAATGCTTCATTGTTTAAACTCAATTAATGTACAACATTCAGCAGGTCCCAGCCAGGACTTTTCTATGCCTTCTGGGACTCATGGCTGTGGCCCTTGTAACTGCACCTCTGGTGGCTCAGTTGCATATAAAGATCCCAAGTGGGCTTTATGGGTACAAAGGACACAACTGACAGATGATCTGGACCAAAGAGCTCACATGTTCCCATTGTGCAAAACTCTGAAGTTGCAGATAGACCACTCTGGTATTTTAAAAGGTATTCCATTCCTGATCCTTACAAAGATTCTGGTGACAGATGCATCCAGCTCCATATGGGAGATGCATTTTGTTCCCTATCGAATGCAGGGCTCCGGGATCCAAGGTGAGGTCAATCTACATCATCAACATTCTAGAAATGTGTGCCATCTTGTACTGCTTATGCACATTTCAGCAACATTCTGCTTCCAGGACCTCTGTTGAGCCAGATGGACAACCTCAGTGTGGTTCATTATATAAACAAACAGGACAGCACTGCTCCTATCCCCTGTGTTGGGAAGCAATGATAGTGTAGTGCTGGGCCCTGAAATACAGCTAGAACTATCAGGTAAGAATCTTCCAGGTGTCCAAAACATCTTAGCAGACAAGCTATGCAGGTCACAATCCAAGATGCAGGAATGGGGAACTGCTGACCTTGGTGATTGATGACCTCTTTGCAAGATGGGATCATCCAGAGCTGTACCTTTCTGTGTCACCATACAATGCAAAACTTCTGTGTTTCTGCTCACGTCAGAGCCTGGAGTTTTGAAAAGTCACATTCTCTCTTGGAAAGGGAGGTTTCTATATGCATTCCTTCCAATTCCACAGATACAGAGGGTACTGCTCAAGGTGAAGATAGAGGTGCCACCCTCATCCCTCATTGCTCCCCTATGGCCTCATCAGATATGCTTTTCACTCCTACAACAGCTTGCAGTGGAACCCCCAGCTCTCTTGCCACTGTGTAGAGATCTGTTCTCCCAGAACAAGGGCTCATTACTCCATCTGTATCTAAAGTCCCTGTAGCCTTCATCCATGGCTCCTTGAAGACATAAGCATGGCACATTTGATGTCTTATCTAATGTCTCATCAAACATACAGGCATTTAAAACTTATCTGTGGCACCAGGCCTACCCTATTTTAATTTGATTGGATGGGTCTCTACTGACATTGTTTGTATTTCTGATTTTATTTCTGTTTTATTATTTACATTGTACAGCACATTGATATTTCAAAAGGCACTTAAAAATAAAGATTATTATTGTAAAGTTGCTGATGTGCTAATAGCAGCTAGTAAACCTTGACTAGGCATATATAATCATTTAAATGGAAGCAGTTCACATTATGGGCTACCTCAAGTATCTGGATCCCTTTACCTGTCTAGTAAATGAGGTACTATAATACTTGCTGTCCCAGTCAGACTCTGGTCTACAGTATTCCTCCCTCAAGGTACATTTGGCCACCACATCAGCTTTCCATGCCCCTGTCGAGGGACATACAGTTGTGCAACTGAAGGTCTCCCATATGTTTCTCAGAGGCATTGTACATCTAAACCTCCTAGCTGACATCCAGTCCCACCTTGGGACCTAAATTTCATTTTACAGAAATTTACTTTGGCACCTTTTGAGCCAGCTGTGAGTTGTGGTGTATGCTTTCTGTCGGAAAGCATTGTTTTTAATAGCAATCACTTCAGGATTTGGAGCTCCATCCTCTAATGTGTGAGCCTCCTTATTTGATTTTCACAAAGACAAAGTTTCTTTTGTACAAATCCTAAGTTTTCACCAAAAGTGCTGCCTGAATTTACATTAAACCAATCCATCCACCTTCCTGTTTACTACCCTAGGCATGCCAATCAAGATGAAGCATTGCTCCATATATCAGATGTACCTTGAATTCTGAGATGTTATATACACCATACTAAAGACTGCAGAAAGTCTCCTCAGCTTTTGCTTCTTTCACTCCTGGGAAAGAATGCACCCTGTGTCTAAACAGTGCCTGTTCAAATGGTTGGCACATTGTATTACATTATGTTATAGGAAGTACAGTAAGGAACTTCTGGTGTTATTTGTGATCACTCCTCCAGGGAGTGGCTACCTCTTTGCCTTTTCAGAAATGTCTCTACTACTGACATTTGTGCTGTAGTCGCATGAGCTCTGTCCACATCTTTGCTAAGCATTGCAGTCTGAACATTGCCTCTCACAGACATGCTGGCTTTGATCTTGCTGTACTGAAAGGACTCATCTCTTGAGTCAGACTCTGCCAGTCTCCAGCTTATTTTTTGTGGGCTGTGGGACTCGTTCAAGGTGTTGCCTAAGGAAAGATACCCTTGAAGAAGGTAGAATGCTATGTACTTACCATACCAGTAAATCTTGACAGAATCTATTCCCTTTGACATACTGAACTTCCTCCACCCTCCCCCAGGTGACATACAATATTTTTGACTTGGTCTTCTACATCATTATTTTCTCCAGCACCTTCTGTCACCTAGTCTGCTTGGTGCTCATGTACTCTCATTGTTCCCCAGATCTGATGACCCTCAAGTCTAATCTCTGGTGGGGAACTGAGTAGAGATAAGACCATCCACATTGATATACATGCTGATATGTGACATCACTGTGGGCTGCCCCAGCTATCAAAAGATTCCATGTGGTTCTAGAGCCTGATGACTGTAGTTCCAAAGGTGTGGCCTAAGGGAAGAGATCCTCTCAAGATCTACTGTTATGGTAAGTACCTAACTGATCTTTTTCCCCACAGGAACCTGGCAGGCAGTGCTCCTGAGGAAAAATTTGAATAAAAAATGGTATTGTTTTTCATTGGAGCAGGACAGACAACACTCCTGAGGACAGAATAAACAAATCCAAGAATCAAACAGTTTTTTTCCTTGGGAGCGGAGAAGGAAGCTTCTCTGGAGAACAGAATAAAACTAGATCTGGTAAGAAATGGGTTGTGAGGAAGTGCAGTGACCAGGTGCATGCTAATTAGGTGATCTGATTCCACTGCGGGTGCCAAAAGTAGTATGTATTGAGTCCAATTCCACTTTACCATTTTCCTCCTGAACACATTGTCATTTTACAGCTCACCTCTTTTTACTGCTGCATTGCACAGCTATGCAAGACTTAAAAATGCATAGGGGAATGGAACTGGGGCATACTACTTTTGGCATCCGTAGTGGAACTGAGATCACTTAATTAATATGCATTGGACTGCTGCGGTACATTACTACTGAATGTTTCAAAATTATATTTTGTCAGTATTTTCCATGTCTGGAAGTGTGGGTATCTTAGAGTGTGCATGAAATAATTTACTGCCCAGCTCAGTTCTTTCGATTCTTGTGATTATTGTGTGGTGGTTAGCAGTGGTCTGTGAGCATTACCATTTCAGCTTGTGTTGATTACAGTCATGAACTAACACTGTCCACATAAATCATTTTGTTTCAGTATAATGTGGTGGTGTTGCTATTTAATTACTTCTAAAGGCAATTAATGCAATCACATTATATCAATACTGTTGTATTAGAAGCTGTTGTGGCTCTGACCAGAGCTTGCTTTAACCTAGGGCAGACAGAGTCACACCAGGCTGCTACCAAACCCAGGAATCTAAATATGAATTAAAAAAAACTTTAGTTTATTTACACAGACATACATATACACACACACACACACACACACACACACACACAGTTTGGCACAACACCATACAGCTCCTGTGTGTGTGGCATGGCTCTACAGCCATTTTCTGTGCATACATAAACAGGAGCTGTGGACTACTACAACAGTTGCGGGCATTGTAACCAGCTTGGCCTCCCTTCGCCTCTGTTCTATTTACATTCTTCTGCTAGTTTCCAACCCTGCAATTGCATCACTGCAGGTGGCGAGGAACATCCACAATGAAAACTCCTGCACTGTTTCTGCTCCCACCTCTGCAATGCCTCAGTGGAGCTGAAACCAGACTGACTCACAGTGCTCTCAGATATGTTTTACACTTTCCACTTTGGCAGTGGTTCAGCAACTCAACATCACTCACAGTGGTGTGCAAAATGTTAAGTGTAAATAGGCCTGTAGATTAATAAATTCAGTAAGGGTCTTTGTTGGAACTATTTGTATTTAGGAGGCTTAGAAGCCTCAAGTTGCAGCTCTACCCCAAAGCAGCATTGTCATGAAACTAAAGAGGGGACATGGCTACAGCATGTTCGATGTGAAATGTAGTGGGGGTGGCTGTTTATGTCACTTTACTCAACTAAGCAGGCCTGCTTTCAATTCTTTTAAATATGTAACTCCAAGACTGAAAACAAAACAGAACTGCTATGAAAAGTAAATTTATTACAAACAGTCACTATTCTACTCGTCACTGAAAATGCTGTAGCTGTGACCTCACTTAGTAATTTAAAAATGCCATTTAGGGGCAGAGCTACCATCTTCTGACACCAAAGCATACTGAATACAAGTGGGTCCTTTAAAGGTTTTTATCTAATTAATTTCTCTTTGAAAAAATTGTTTTAAACTGCGTATTTAGACCCTGAGGCAGGCATGTCACCTGCTGTGTAACTGTCATAGTGGCAAAGTGGTACCATAGCATTCTTTCCCTGTGCCAAAGGTCATAGGTTCAAATAGACTCATATTGGGAGTGAGCTTTGACCAGTGCTGCTACTTCAGTGCAGCTCTAGGTAATGCTGCACCATTAGAGGTCCTTCAGCTGACATGTTAAACTAGTATTCATTCTTCCCTTCCTTGTGGATATAAATATGGCAGTTAAAGATTGCATGGCACTTTTCTAAAATATCAGAAGATAACTCCTCTGTACTGGCCAGGCCAACATTCCCTTTCTTGTTATGTCATAGTCTCTAGTAAGCTGTCCCATGGCTGGATGTAGGTGCTACTAGGCTTGGGTATCCTTGAAGCAGATCTTTCACTACCTGTAAGCGCATCCTTTTCTCTATAAAACACTTTATGAAAGTGTGCATGAAAGGTGCTGTATAAAACCAGATTTTTCTCCATTCAGTTCTGTTGCTTTTTCCAGAGGAGCTACCACCTTATTTGATCCTACACAGTAGTTTTCATAGTACTCACAATCAGCAGATTGCTGTTTGAGGTTCTGAGATCACTGATCACAGCCAAAAACAGATAGGAACATATATTTTCCTCTAGGGTACAAGCGTCTACAAGAGATGAAAACATTGCTGCTTACAGTTAGAAAAGTCGAAAACTGAACCATGATGATTAATCAAAGTTCATGTGTCTGTGAATACCATTGCCATTTCATTCAAGCAGCAAAATTAAAACACTGTTATTTTAAATACTGGAAGTACTGCCTAGCCAAGTTCAATATAGTATGCAGTCTTACAAATGTTCTGTGTCTTGACGTATGTTTATTTAAATACTAGCTCTTGTAGCAAAGAGATGGATTTACCTAGGGATCCAGAGCTTAATGATCAGGTAGCAGAAGCAAGCAAGTGGTTGAGCAGTGTAACATATGCTTGCTTTCAGGCTGCATAATTCATATTCTGTAACATTAGCTGCGGCAGTTCAGCTCAATAGCAACACCTCATTATTTCATCCCTCAGTATTTATTCCTGTGTTTGCGCCTCATGAAATTACTGTTAATGTGTTATATAAGGGCAGATCTGACACAAGTGGGAAGAATTTAATTTCCCACTCATTCCTTCCTGCTGATGTGTCCTCTTCCCTGGTAGAAGTGGCAAGTGTAAATAGTTAATTTGCTTCAATTATGAACCTGTCCTGCTAAATTAGAAGCAGCAGGGATATGAAAAGCCAGAATTGCACTTGTGAGGCAGCTGACAAATCCTCTGAGCCCAAAACCAATGTCTTCTTCTCCGAGCTGTCAGTAATTCCATTAATTTTATGTCCAGTCAAGTCAATCAAATCATTTACTCTTCATTGGCGCTCAAACTGCCGCTAGATAAATATCTTGGATTACAGTGTTCTTCATCTTTGGATAAATGGGGTGTTTTCTAGAGATAATTATGGCAAACTGTCCTTTTCGTACATTTACAAGCGCATTAATTGCATTATTCTGAATATTGCTTTGATTAGGAAGATGGTAACACGATATAGTAATGAGGAAGAGACTTAGGGTCCATCTTTTCTATCCATCCTGCTGCAAAGCTGTGACTATTCCTGATTTGGGTGTAGACACATATCCAAGCTGATCAGTGGGAAAGTAACCCTTACTCATGCTGTTTAATCCTCTATGCCATTTTCCTTCAAGTTTAAGAACATGTCTAGTTCTGCTTTGAAAGAGCATGCAGTGCTAGTTTCCATAGCCTCATTAATGGGCTATTCCACAGGTTAACCTCCTTCTGTTTGAAGTTATGCTTTATAATACTCACACTTATTCTGGGCCCCTCAGTTTGAGAGCATGCCCCCATTCCACTTATGCCTACTAGTTTCATGCAGCTGTGTTCCCACCCTGTCCATCCCTTTAGTAGGGTGTAAGGTTTTTTCATTTTAGTTTTCACATTATCTCAAACCTTTACATTTTTCAAGGATTACAGTCCTGTGCCACTTTGAACAAGAGAGAGAGAGAGAGAGAGAGAGAGAGAATGTATGTGAGAGGAGTAGGTGAGTGAGTGGTTTTGAAAGGTCTGTGCAGCCTGTCTCACTCTTTTATATAGGGAACAAGGAAGAACTTAACATTATTAACACATTGGGCCACTGTACTAGTTAACTGGTTTAAAAGCCCCTTCTTCCCATAAAATGTTAAAACCACATGAGGACCCCTTATGAGATTGCAGATGCTGGTGTTAAGTGGTTGCCAGTCTGTTGCATTCAATTGTGCTGCTACTAAGTGGAGACTGGGCATGGAATATGGTGTGTGGGGGCTGGCATAAGAATGTGGGACACAGTGCAAGATCCATTGAGTCATACTCAGCTGCAGCCTCACACCTCAGATCAGAAGCAGTATCACCACCCTACACTGCAGAACTATTACAGACAATTCTTTAGGGGTACAGACTTGTGTACAAGAAACAAAGTTCTTGGTGGGGGAAGGGGATAGGTGGCAGCACATTGGAATTGGAGGGACAGGGTGGGGACCACTTGACTCAGGGAAGAACTATATTTGCTTGAGTGATTAGGGGTCACTGAACTACCTGGGATGGCTCAAGAGGACCTGGTACTGTTCATGGGACAGCGCTATGTGACTGGCACTCCACCATGCACAGACTTGTCAGCAGATGCAGCCCAGTATGTTAATGGGTGCAAACCAAGTTTATCTAATTTACATGAAGCTCAAAGTGACAATGTTGCAGGGGGATTCTACCCCCATAAGTGCTCAACTTTATGTATTGCACAAATGTATGGGGGAGCTAAAAAGTGTCTTTGTCCCCATTTAACTCCACCACACTTTTTATGCCTGTGTATGGGGCCTGTATTGTTTTGAAACATTTCAGCATATTTTCTGTAATTTGCCTCCTTTTCTTTTCTTATAAATATCCACATTAAAGAGCATGTAATGCCTCTTGAAAAAATTTGAAATTATATGCAGGTCTATTTTGTTTCCTATATTTTCTGTTTTTATCCTCCCATTCTCTATTAATATAAGTACAGGGAACTAGGGACTTGTCAGTTTAAAGTGAGTAAGCTGCTGCAGACCATAGTATGGAGAGGCTGGTACATTTCATGGGGACAAAAGGACTTTAGGACAAAGACAACATGGTTTCACGGGGTGATCAGGGTTCATGTCAGACATATCTGATCAATTTCTTCAGTTGGGTAATGTGATTAGTATACAAGGGTAGGCAGTAGACATACTGTAGCCTGATTTCAGTAGAATCTTCAACTCTGTTCTACATAGAGATGTTGCAAAATTAAATGTTGCAAGCAAATTACCCACTGAAACTAGCAATTTCTGCAGTGAAACATTTTGCAAAATTCTCCATTCTGCATAACATTTTGCCAGGTGCAAAATTTTGCCCATGAAATGTGACATTTCGCCAAATTTCACATTTCACAGTGAAATTTTGAATTTCGCCAGTGAAATTTCATATTTCACCTGTGAATTTCAATATTTGCACCCACGACATGTGCAAATGTTGCAAAATATTTTGCAGAACAAAAATTTTCTAATTTGCACATCTCTAGTCCCACATGGATGGTTGTTAAAAAGATGCATTACCTGGGGCTAAGGTGCAAGTTCACAAGATGGGTTGGAAACTGGTTTAGTTGCAGAACCCAGTGGGGGTCATTTATGGGGAATTTCAGCAGACAGCTTGGTGACTAGTGATGTGCCAAAGGAACTGGTACTGGGACCAGTCCTCTTCAACATTTTCATCTGCATCGTTAGGGTAGGGATACAGGGCAGATATGCCTCCTTGTGGATGATACTAAGATCTATGGCTGGTTGGATAGAGAGGTGGGGTCTGAATTATGAAAGAGGATCTGGGTAGATTGGAGAGGGAGATAAAAGTATGCCAATTAAAATGTAATGCCAAGAAGTGCAAGTAATGCTCTTGGGGTAATGAACCTGAAAACTGAGTATGGAAAGGGGTGTAGTAGTGGAAAGCACAGCAGAGGAACAGAGAGTGACTTGGTGTAATAAAGTCTGACAATCTAAAGACAGCATAATGTAACAGAGTAAAAGACAAATATGAACTGCAGGACTGCAGAGGGCCACACTCTGTGGTCCAGACCTACATAATTGAAACACCAGCGCATTCTTGTTGTATTGTTATTTTCACCTGCTTTGAATAAATTCAGCATTTAGAATCCTGGCTTTCTTAGGATTTGTCTTTGCAAAGCTTGATGAATCACTGAAGACTGCTACCAAGGAAGGAGCCAGATGAAAAAAGCTCCAAACAGAAAGTACATACTTTACTTGGCTGCTCTTGCAGACTCAAAGACAGCTCCCAAGACTCTGGAATTAATAATTCAGCTTCATTGCAAGAATATAAAATACCACCATGGTAGCACCCTCACAACACTAAGGTATAAATATGATGTCCAAATCTAAGAATATATTTCACTTTCCCAAATTACGTCAGTTTGTTTAACATTGGTGGTTTCTATACTTTTATAATGGGTTTATATTAAATTTGCATATTACATTTATACCTGAGGGGTCATATGTATTTATAACAGAAATGATCTTTTAATCAATTACTAGTTATACTGCATATGTTACTTTAATGAAATTTGTATATGCTGCACTATAAAAGATGATGTGTGAGTGTATTTAACGTCTTGAAAAAGCATCAGGGTGACATGGAACATTGACACTAGTGTTGTAGGGGTGCTACTATGGTGGTATTTTAAATTTCTTGCAATTAGCTGAATTATGCACTCCAAAGTCATGGAGAGCTGTTTTTGAGTCTGGAAGAGCAACCAAGTAAAGTACAGTGGCAGCCACAGACATTGTCAGTTATTTCCAGATATTTCGTGAAATTTCTGAAGAGTTTCTCTCTGCTGCCCTTACTAGGTAAATGAAAGCATCAGATATTTCGGAAATATAACAGAATTTCGGGAAATAGCTGGCAGTGTCTGTGGCTATCACTGTATGTACAGTACTTTCTACATGGTGAATCATTGTAGTGTTCCAGCACTTTGTCACTGGAGCTCAAGTGAGCCACAGCATTTCCTACCTGTCCTGTACTGAGTGCACTATTTGTGGACCTGTTGAAGGCAAATATGATGCTGTGTGGATAGGGAGGATCACAGCGAAGAAAAGTGCTTCTACTTCTGTACAGGTCATTGCTTCATCCACACCTGGAATACCGTATGCAGTTTTGAGAAAGTATTTGAAGAAGGACCTGGGCAAAGTGAAGGCAGTGCAGGTTTCTCAAACATTCAGATTAGATAGAAAACATAAACAACGTGGTGACATTGTTATTTACATCTCAAATAAGTTAAAACAACATGTATTTCTTCATTAACAAAAAAAAACAAGACTCCCAAATAGAAACAATTTGGCTGAAAATTCCTAATTACATAACTGGAGACATCATTTTGAGCTTGTGTTATAGACCTCCAGACACATCTGAAAAGAAAATGAAGAAATAATTCTGGAGACCAGTAAAGCCACAGAATTAAGGCATCTTTTATTAGCTGGCAATTTCAATTTTCCAGACATTAATTATACTTCTAACTCAGTCACTACTACATGCCAGCAAATATTTTTGGATATGTGCATGAGAAAATAACTAACGCAAACATGTGAAATCCCCACTAGATTGGAAAACATCTTAGATTTAGTTAAGTCAGAAAATGTTAATGTTCACGATTGCATAACCACAGCTGTGCTTGGTAACAGTGATCATGAATTTGTCACTTTCAATACCAGACATGCTTAAATAAATCAGGCAGGTTGTACAGAAATCTGTCCTTACTGGACGGCAGACATTGCAGATATTAATAAAGCTATAAATGATATCAATTGGGAAATAGTATTGGAGACTAAAACTGTAAATGAAAGCTGGTTATACATCAAAGATACCACACATGATGTTATAAACGCATATGAAACAGGTTAAAAATACAATAAAAAGGAAGAAACTTAAATGGTTAAAGAAAAGTATCCTTATATTGATAAAAAGAAAAATCATGCTTATTTGAACTACAAAGCAGGTAGTACTGTGGAAAATTGGAATGTGTTTATTAATCGTAGTGCAAAAATAAGATAAACAAAGCAAAAGCAAATGTAAAAGACATTTGGCCCTAAATGCTAAACAAAATAAATAGCAAAAATTTATGCCTATATCAATTCCTTTAAAAGAAATAATGAATTGCTAGTAATAAGAGATAACGATGAATTAACTGACCCTTTAAAGATGGCGGATATCTTCAATAAATATTTTGCTCTATTTGTAATGCATCATCAAAGACATACTACAAATATGAGTAGAGGTAAGCATATCATATATAAACAGGATATCATAAATCATATTCATAAATTAAAACCTTAAAAGTGCACGGGGTAGATGACATCACCCCACAAATGTTAAAAATAATGAAACAAAGTATCAGTGTCCAATTTAAAATCCTGCTTGATAATTCCTTAAATACAGGGAAATCCTCAAGATTGGAAGGTAGCCAAGGTGACTCCTATATATATAAAAAGGTTGCAAAATGCAGACCAGTAACTATAGTCCTATCAGCCTGACACCAGTGCCATATAAAATACTTGAGCATATTATAAAAGAAAAATTATCTTTCAGTTAGGCAACATTCCATTCTTTGATACAGATCAACATGCTTTTAAACATGGAAGGTCATGCACCAGTAATTTAGTCTGTTTCTATGAGCATGTTAGTAAACATTTGGATATGGAAATCTTTGGATGTTATACTGCTGGATTTTCAGAAACCTTTGATTATGTCTCTCACTGGGCTATTCACACAAAATTAAATAACCTTGGGATCAGTGGTGCAAGTGACAGACAAGAAGTACAGGAACCTCACACACTGGCAATTACAGGAAATGCAGGATGAAGATCCTCAATCTAAAGGATAACGGTGTCAAGACACAACTATCTAATTTGACACTAGTAGATACAGTTAGAGATACTGAAGTATTTCTAGTAAAATAGCATTGTTCTACAAGTCAAATGTTGTTGTAGAAACCCTGATTGCAGATCACAGGTTCAGAAGCTGTCACTATGTTGCTAGTTTAAGAATGTCAGTTTCAGTGTCAATGGAAAGATGCAGGAACTCAGTTCCTGCTGCAAAAGGTACAGGAACGGAGTTCCTGTGCATTCCTATTCACTTTCATCACTGCTTGGGATTGATAAACATATAATTGCCTGGATAAATGAGTGGCTTTATCCATCGTACCCAGAGGGTTACTATTAGAGGTCATCTCTCTACTCCAGTACAGGTGTCCAGTGGAGTACCACAAGGGTCAGTATTAGGACTTATCATTTTCCAACTGTTCATGGCCAACATGGATTCTGAAGTAAGAAATTGTATTACTTAGTATGCAGATGATGCTAAGTTATGAGGCACCTGTAAAACCACTGAACAAATAATTACAATACAAAATGACTTGGATAAAATATTTGAATAGTCTTGTCAATGGGTATGTCATTAAATAATGATAAATGCAATATCCTCCATACAGGGCTACATAACCCAAATGCCCAATACTACCTAAACAAGCAAGCTCTCTAGTCGAAATTGGTTGAGAGAGATTTGGGTAGGCTGGTGGATAATAAACTTTGCTTTAAAGAACAGAGTGTGAACTTGGTGGCAAAAGCAAACAGAACTGTCAGGGCAATAATGAAAAATATAAAAAGTAGAAAAAGTGAGGTACTGATGCCACTGTATCTGTCTTATGTCAGCCACTTCTCCACTATGGCAGTCAACTTTGGAGTTCTCATAATGGAGGAGATATAAATAGGATTGAAGGAATCCAGCATAGATTTACAAAATCTATAAAACATTTAACTGATCTTCCATATACATCTAGGCTTAACGCCACTGGGAAAATACTGAAAACACAATAGCTAGACAAAGTTCTGCTTGTATTTCATATATCTTCTAGAGATTTCACCTCTCCATTATTCATTATTGAAAAATTCCCAGAGAAACAAGATTTTATCTTTTAGAGTTCATCTGCCTCTTCAGCTTGCGCCCTACTTGAAATAATAATGCTCCTTTGACATCACAGCCTGTTGCCATGAGAATAACTATGATGTCACAATCCGAGTATTATGACATCAGAGTTAGGAAGAAGCAATAGGAGCAATAAGGAGCTGATGAATCCTCAAGGAACAACTCTCCTTGGACAACTCTCCTGTTTTCATGCATATGACCTCAGTAATACATAAATGGGATAAGAAATACAGAGCTAATGAGAAATGTAAGCTGCTTTGTGTCCAAATATTATGTTTTCAAAGTTCCTCATGAGGTGTCAGTGGCTCTTTAAATCTTCATAGTCTTGAAATTAGATGTAAAAGGGAAGATGTGCTTTTCTATTATAATATAATGAATGATGTGAATTTAATGACAGAATTAGAAATAGATTATGATGATTCTAACTCAGTCACAAGAGGTCATTTATTGCAGGTTAAAACCAAAAGATTTAGTTCCAATAAAAGGAATATTTTTATATGCAGAGAACTGCAAATCTTTGAATAGACTTCGAGAATATAATTATCAGTGAAAATACAGACTTTATAAAAGAAGGTTAGATAAATACATCCCACATAAGGGAAATATGGATTATTACTGTTTCTTTTGATAGGAGCTGCTATTGGGCCTTGGCCTTTTCTGCTCCTTAAATCATAAGTGTCATAAGAAGAGTAGTAACCAAAGATGATTCAGGGACTGCCAGGAAGGACTTAAAGGCAAGATTGCAAGACTTAAACATGTACTTGTTGGAGGCAGGATGGGAAAGAGGAACATGACTGAGACATACAAATATCTCCATGGGGTGAACAAGGTAAATACCAAGGAATTGTTCATGCACCTGGAGTAACTCCATGAAGTTAGTGGAGGGAATTTTTTGTATTCTTTTCCTCTGGTTCCCAATCCTGAAGCATCCCTCAGACATCACCTGCTTGTCCCACCCGGCCTGAGACCCCCAACCCTTGGTATCCCCAGAACCTTGTCCTGAAACCTCAGCCCACTGTAAGCCCCTGGCTTGTGCCCCCAGGGTGGGGGCCACCTCCTGTTAACTTGGGCACTCCTTGAATCCAGTCCATGTGGGCATGGTGAAGGTTGGAGGATATTGGGACTAGGGAGGGTGGGGTTCGATAGTGGGAGTGGGGTTGGCACATCATCTCCTCAGGAGCCAGTGTTTTTCCTCCTAGCTTGAATGTGAACCTCCCAAAGGCACAGACATGCAATGAGATCCAGCATATGATGGGCGCAGTCCTGCACTGACCCACATATGTCTGCCTGAGCCTCCCCAGACCCAGTGTGACCCTGGCTGTTGCACCCCAGTCTCCATTTGGGAGTCACTGGTGACCAGGAGTCACAGCCAACCCTGCTAGGGAGGGGCTGTCATCAGACACTCTATACTCTCCCTCCCTGGCCAACCCCTAGCAACCCGCTGCCACTCCCAACCCCAGGTTGCTAGTGCGAGCGATAAGGTGTGAGGCACCTCAGCCTCTATACACACACCAACTTCTCCAACTGAATTAGCAGCTGCTTCTGGCCTAAAAATAATGTTAACTAGCATTTGCAGCCTCCTCAAAAATTGACAACGTCAGAACATAGGTATCACATACCACCCTGATATCTTGGTGGTTACTGAAACATGGCTAAAAGGCTCCACCCTAGACCAAAAATAGTGCTGCTATCCTTTAACATATTTTGATTGGACAGATGCACAAGGGGGTGGTAGTCATATATATTAACAGCAAATTTTCAATTACTGAATTCATTGTGGTGCCCAAAACTAGGAATTTGATTGCCTAGCTATAAGACTGTCTTTGTCACTGGTGGAATCTATCAATATTATAGGCTGCTATAAACCACCATCTGGGCGTGCAGAGAGTCTCATAACTCTCTGAAACATTATTGACTCTAATTCCAACAAATCCATCGTACTCAGTGATCTCAACTTGGATTGACTCAGCCTTAAAATGAATGCTCTAAAGATCTCACGATAATCTGGGTATTTCACAGTTGATCTCTGAGCTAAGTAGGATAAACCTAAAGATCCACAAAATCTCAGTGTTAGACCTCATCCTTACAAATAGGCCTCACAAGATTTTGCAGACAGCCATTTTCACAATTATTTGTGACTATAATATAGTTGTTTGCATTAGAAGCGTAGAAAAATTTACTTCCTGTTCCAAATGTATCACTAAATGTAGCTTTTATAAATTTAATCCAGAAAAATATCAATCTGACCTTAGAAACATAATTTGGCAAAATGTTTACCTAGCACCCTCAGTGAATGAGGGTGGTCGACATCTTCAACTCGACTCTTACAAATCTTATAAACAAACAAGCCCATTCACCTACCCATGGTTCACTGCAGAACTAAGGAAAGCCATAAATCAGAGGGATAAAATCTAGGCCACAACCAGATGGACCAAATCCTCAATTGAGTGGATGACATTTAGAAGTTCTAGAAATGCATGTACAAAACTCATCAGAACTGCTAAAGTAAATCACTATGTAAATGCCCTTAAAAGTGCTAAAGGCAATTCAACAAAAATCTGGTAGATGATTAAAACTGTTGAAGGAAACAGAATACCCCTTCTATCCCAACCAAAATCACCACCCAGGGTTCCACAATTACAGACAAAGGCACCATCCTGGAACAGTTAAACTCGCCTTTTGTGATAGCGGGATTGGCGTTCGAATCCTCTCCTGTCACTAAACTCTTTGGTCCTACCCAGAGAATGATCCTGTTGACCCCTCAAACCTCAACTCCTTTTATCTCTCCCTTGTCTCATACAAAGAAGTAGAAGACTTACTAATGAATTTGGATATGAGAAAGAGTGCAGGCACCAATGGCCTAGATGCCATTTTCTTAAAGCTTGGGTATCCTTTCTAACTGCCCCATAACATATATATTTAACATGTCAGTAACCACTGGAAAAGTCCTCACTCTTTGGAAAACTGTCTACATAATATCCCTGTTCAGATCAGGTCACCTATGTGGCTTAAATAATTATCGGCCTACATCCACATTGACAGTACTATCCAAGCTCATGGGAAGGTAGTCAACAGCCAGCTGAAGGAACACCTAGAAAGTTCAAACCTGTTCAGTCTATTGCAGTCAGGCTTTGGGTGTAACCACAGCATGGTATCAGCAATAGCCAAGATGACAAACAACTGGTTCACTGCCCTAGACAATAAACACTCCACAGAAGCCATCTTCCTAGACTTAAGTAAAGCTTTCAGCATGGTAGACAATGATTTCTTCTAGTTAAACTCGGACAACATTCCCACTCAGTAAACTGGCTCTCCAGGTGTCTATCGGGAAGACTCCAGTGTATCAAAGCTGACAGACTCCTATCCTCCTTACCTCTCTCAAGAGGCATTCCACAAGGATCTATCCTAGGACCTCTGTTATTCAAAATTTACATTAACTCTCCCAGCAATAATATACTCAACTCTGAACTGCATTTCTTTGCTGATGACACTGTCCTGTACATGAAAACCTGCACTGGCAGACATTGGCATAGAATTGAAGCCTGACTTTGACCAATTGCAATGTAGCTTAATAAATTCTAAATTACTACTAAATGCTAAAAAACAAAGGCCATGTTCTTCCTACTCCCACATCGGTCATCCCTGTCAACTAAATATTCAAGTACAGCACCTATCTTAACTCTTTTAGGGGACTCCCTAGAGACTGTCATTAAATTTAGATATCTGGGAATCTGGCTAGACAGCAGACTATCATTCACAGTACACATTAAAACCCTAACGAATAAACTAAAAGCAAGACTGGGCTTCTTCTTAAGATATAAATCACTATTCCCCACTGACATTAGGAAAAGACTAGTTCAAGCAACCTTATTCCCATTCTCGATTATGCAGACATCATCAACAACAGTAGTGAAACCTGTTATTTGCATAAGCTAGATGTGCTCTATCATTGAGTGAGTCACTTTATAATTAGTGCCCCTTACAGAATCCACCAATGTGTCCTCTATTCGGCAGTAGGCTGGTCATCTCTCACCACTAGAAGGTTGTCCCATAGCTGTGCATGCATGAGCATTTAAAGCATTGCTGAATTATCTCCCCTCCTACATTATGTCCCTATATCACTGCTCACATAACTGTTATTCCTTCAGCAAAAAAATGCCTATATCCTGTTAGATGTGCCTAAATTCCACATCCAATACAGTAGAGTAGTAATTAGCTACTCCATTCTGGCTGCTTGGAATAAACTGCAATCTACCCTTAAGCTCATAGAACTAGTCACCATCAATGTTTTAAATCCCTGACTAACAAGGCCTTAGAGACATGCTGATGTCATACTGGCTAGCACATGACTAGCCATGGCATTCTACACTGCATCTTGCACTTATGCACCCTTATCCATTTACCTTACCTACTTACCTTGGCATTGTTATAACATGTTTGATTATTAAATCTTCTATGTACATGTCACAGCCCTATACTTCTAAATAACTGTAAATTGATTGTAACTGATGTTTGAATCTTGTGTTGTTTCTGTATCATTGTACTGTACCAACTGTTTTACCACTGTCCATGGCAGGACCTCTTTGTAAATGAGCGTGCTCAATGGAGCTTTCCTGTGAATATACTTGAACTAAACTGATTCCAATGGAACTCACTTAATGTATTTGTTATTTTTGATTTAAATTTTGTCAACGGGTAAGAACACTGGACAAATAGCCTTTTTCAGGTCTAACTCAACATAAATACAAAAATACAAAAATTAATAAACTAACAAAACAACACTAAATAAAACAAGTACAAACATCTCATGCCTGCACATAGTTCTTGAAATTAATTTAAAAAATTTGTGAAACAGAATGCAGATTATCCGTAAGTTATTCCAAAATAGAGGAGCTGCAACTGAAAAGGAACGAGGGTCAGATTTAGCCTTGTGTGCAATTGTTTGAAAAAGAGTGCCTTTGGATGACCTCAAATTGGTCATGGTACTCCAAATCATAACTAAATCCATCAAAGAAAACACAGAATTAGCCAAAATAGATGTATCATTTGACAACCAAAATAATAAGCACTTTTGGATTTAGGAGACAACCAACCTAATTGTAAATATAAAAGACAGTAATGGGTACTCCAAATCATAACTAAATCCATCAAAGAAAACACAGAATTAGCCAAAATAGATGTATCATTTGACAACCAAAATAATAAGCACTTTTGGATTTGGGAGACAACCAACCTAATTGTAAATATAAAAGACAGTAATGGGTGACGAGCTGGAGAATCAAAAACAAAATGACAAATATTGTTATAAACAATAACAAGCATATTACATTCCTTTACACATAATTTAAAATATAAACTAGCAACATAATCAAGATGAGGCAACAATGTCCCAACAACAATAAAGAGATGAGATTCATAAGAAAATGTCTTTTGAATTTGTACAACAAACCTATTTTGTGATTGACTCACCCAACTCCCACTTTAACTTATGGGGAAAAAGTTAGACCATGATCCAATAAAACTCCAAGATACTTAAATTCAAAAACGGTTCAGTTGCAGCCCTCAATTATCATGATTCAAAATACATTGTTTATCCTTCAGCAGATATGATGAACCAAACAATATGGATTTCATTTTTTTAACATTTAAAATCAAAGAACTGTCAACAAACCAATTGCAAATATCAAGAAATTCTTGCTCCAAAGAAAATGCCAATTGTGGAATAGATTTTGCTTGATAAAATAAAATTAAATCATCAGCGTACAATAAATACTCACAAGACCTGCAAAGGAGGGCAACTGACTAATAAACAATGAAAATAATAAAGGGCCCAAAATGGACCCTTGAGGCACTCCATAATTCATAGGACAAACAATGGATACAGCTGAATGTAAACTAACAAATTGGGTCCGATTCTTCAGGTAATCACTACACCATCAGACCACATTCTCTGAAAATACCAATTGGCCCAACTTTAGGCAAAGCAGAATATGATCTATAAGGTTGAATGCTTTGGTCAGGTCACAACACCCTGTCATGAGACTGCGTTCAAATCCCTGAAGGTGGCATCCATGAACCCTAACAAGGCAGTCTCAGTTCCATGATTTTTATGGAACCTGCATTCTAATAGGCACAACATGCTATTAGACTCAAGATATCCAATAATTTGATTTGCCACTATTTTTCAAACAATTTACTCAATGGGTTTAATATTGATATTGGCGGAGTAATCTCGTAATTTGCATTGGGTTTCTTAGGAATGGAACTACTCTTGTGCATTTCAGACTAAAGGAAGTTACCCAAAATTAGTACAAATTAAAAATTGAACAGAGAGGATCAACAATAAAAGGAGCAGCTAACTTTATAAAATGTCCATCAAGCCCACCCACAATCACTAAACCTGTTTGGGATCATTAATAATAATTTGGATACCTCAGGTCTTCTAATGTTCTGAAAGTAAAAGGGATCCAACAACTGAGATACAACATATCCTGAAACACCTCCTGACTGAGCTGAGAGGCCAGTCTTATAACAAGACAGATCAGAAAACTTAACATTAAGCAAATTACCTATCTCAGCAGAATCAGATACAATGCCTTCTACAGTTTTAAGTGTTCTATAGTAGCCTTCTCTTTGGAAAATAAACAATTTACTGAGTCACAGAACCTCTTAGAATCAAATCTACTGGCATCAAAATAATTCTTTCAAAATTTGTGTTTAGCACTTCTCACTAAATTACTCACTTTATTTCTGAGAAACCAATATTTATTCAGTGAAGAAATGGATGGAGACTGTTTGTAAGTGGACCAGGCCAAGGATCTCAATATAATCCCACCCTTTACCTCCTTGGAAAACCATCTATTATAAATATCCCTAACTCCAATAGTTTGCAAGGAAATAAAGTATTCTGAATCAAAAGCAACTGATAGCAAATATAATCCACAGCACAATCAGGATAGGGATTAAATCAATAAATGACCAATCAATTGAAGACAATTGTGTTTTGCAAAGCCATATGGTCAACCATCTTAAAGTTATGAAATTGAATAAACTGAGGAGACATTTTAGGACACTTAAAGTTATGTTGCCTTACCTTTGTAAAGAGCACATGTGCTCAAAGGTATTCTCTGAACTATTTCAAGAAAAAGTATATAAACAATTAATCCTCTGCTTATGATCATTGTCTACACGTGACATTATAATTCTCTTCTTATGCTCACTATCACATTTACTATAGGCTGGGCTAGATGCCCTCAAGGAATAGGCCTCAGTGGCATCTTATTCATCTAATGCTTAAAAGTGCAGAAATCAACTCCCCACCAATATCATGGAACTTCTCTCAGTACTGCACCATACACCTAGCAGTAGGGCTACCAATGGTCACTTATTTGCTCCTTCCTTAACAAGCAATATTTGCAGAAATGCCTTTGCCTATTCTGGCCCCTCTGCCTGGAACACCTTCCCATTATATACTCAGCCAATCAAGGAAATTACCCTTGCTACATACCCTAAATTCTTGGATTGTGCACTAGGCAACTGAACCACTACCCTGCTGTCACCCTGTTCAATGACCACCATAATCAAGACTATCATTTATCATGAAATGGAGCAATACAATAAGCATACAATATTTAATTTATATTACACATACTTACCTTCCTGTCATATGCCAACATTTATGAAATGTTCATGAAAACAGGATCTCACCCATTGGTCATCTACTCTAGATGCTTGTCTTTCAGTGCTATGATAATCCTCCTCCCTGCAATATCACATCTTGTTGCTGCATAAATTATTATGATGTCATAAGCAGAGGATTATGATGTTACTTGGTAGACAAGCATTAAGAAAAGATGAAGACCATGCAACAGAGATCCCATTTTCATGTAAATCTCCTTATCAATAAAGCATAAGGGAAGATCAATGTAGGAAATATCTAAATTATATGTTGAATTCTGCCTAAATACTATCTTTTTTTAATTTTCCCTATGGTGTCAGAGGCTGTTTAAAAAAAAAAAAAGTATGTACATCATGATTAGGGCCCTTAGTTTACTTCAGCAAGTCAGTCCCCAGTTTCTGCAATAAGGCACCCTACGATCCTATGGCAGGTTTGTTTTATGAAGAGACTGATTATTCACTTTTGTGAGCATATAGTCCAGCCATTGGCTAAGATGATATGTGATGTCAATGATATCAGATGTTGCAAAGAATAGAAGAGGACTGGGAGTCAGATACTGTGTAAAATAGTACACTTTAAAGAAAATCCCTCAAAATAATGAATTTTGCAGCATGACATATACTGTATGGAGGGATGCAAACTCTGTGTTTCTTCTACATACACTAAATTGCAGACTTCCAAGGGCAGTGGTCATGACAGTTGTCCATGGGTCAGCATATTTTGATTATGTGCAAGCTCACAAGACAGTATGATAAGAAAATGAGTCTGAAGAAGATAATCTATGTGTGTGGGAGGGAGAGTGAAAACTACAACACTGTAATAAAGCATTCAAATGGCAATATCAGTTGAAAGGTTCAGAATCTCTATTAACTGAATTTGCCTTCAGAAAACATAAGGCCTTTCAGTAAAACCATGACTTTTGGCCTTTGTTTATGCTCCATTTCTGCTCCATTCATTATCCAAGTGTTCCATAACACAGAACAGCTTTAACTTGCAACATTGGCCCTATTTGTGAATCAGTTACAGCTCAAGGGCAATTAGCTTCAAATGCAGCACATTTTACTGTTTAACATATTCATGTCCAGTTGTTCTCATAGTGTATCTTACTTAAAAAGTAACTTTTGTGAAAACCCTTATAATTTTCAAAATGTCACATTCTCTGAAGTAAAGGTATCAAAAGGTAAACTGCCATATCAGAATCAGCAAAAGTGAGTTAGGTACTGTCACCTCTTTGTGGTTGCTGTTCTCTTTCCCCTAGAGATACATAAAGCCTCCAGCACCTGCCACCATCTAGAATGGATGTCCTTATATCGGCAACATATTGCAGCTTTGGGACAAAATCTTGTATCCATTCTTACTAAAGCCAACAGTAATATAGCACCGTATAACCTGCATTAATACTAAGCAAAAAAAGTGCTAGCTCCATAGACTCCTGCCTTAACATCGATTAATGCACATATTTCACCATTAAATATAATAGCTTCACAGGCTTGTACATCACACATAACATGCTGCTGGATAAGGCTTTCAGTGTTATCAACGATTAGAACTCTGGCCATCTCCTCATGGCTAGGCTGTGGGTATGGCCTGGTGTATGGGGTGGAGCCTGAATACAATTTGTGGGTACTTATTCACCTGGAAACTAGTAATATCCCATCATCTCTGTGATATGCTCAGCCTCCACTACTCCATGGCTTAATCAGACATAATACAAAATTGTTCTTTTGTAGTTTTGCTCTTTTTCTTTTCTTTGACCTGTTCAGTACATTGCCCTTTGTTCCTTCTTTCTCTATTCCCTCTCAGATATTGCAAAAGACTAAAGATTTTTCTTTTATTCAAAGAGTGTTGATAAGTAAGACCATGTTCATTGAAACACTAGGCTAATGAGGTACCTCAAAGATTGCTACCTTCATTTCATAATATTACTGGCATTTTGTGGAAGGAGGAATTAATTTTAAATGTAATTTTATGTGGCTCTGATTATGTGCATGTGTTTAGAGAGAGAGGTGCTGGCAGGAAGTACCTATTTATTTTCACTGGATCATTGGTGCAGACAGAGAGCACATTGGGACACAGGTGGTGCTCATAGCACTAGGAAAAACAAAAATATCCTCCACTACCAGGAAGCCTAGAAACAACACTTCTCCAAAGAAGTGAGTGGTGACAATAGGCATCTATGCATGAGTACAGCCTGCTTTTATTATTTTAAAACTATTGGTATGCTGGAGAGGTAGCACTAAACGGAACCAGGAAGGGAGTTAACATGGTTCTAGTGCTATTTCAGGTGCCCCAGAGTGAGCGGGTGGCGTACTTGGGACAGCACACAGAGACGCCTGCTGAGAGGCATGGTTTGCACGTGTGTCTGCAGTGTCAGCTGGGACAGCTGGGGACCTGGGCCATACACCTTAGTTATGGTAAGAGGATAACTATTTAATAGTGAGTGAGCAAGTGGTGACACCTCTAAAATGACTACTGGCATAAATGGGTTCTTCAGAAAGTACTGCCAAGACTGTCATATATGCAGCTGAAGGGATCAGACTGCAGAGTTTATCTGTGACAAATGTAATCTGTTAGTTTTAAAGGGAACTTGCTGATCTCCAGCAAAGACTCCAGGTGCACAAGGACATCAGTTTATTAGAACAATACATAGACCAGGCAGCAGCTTGCGTAGGCGGGAAGCTATCACCACTACCCAGGTAGGAGTAGGACCTTATGAGACATATAATGTTGCACAGTCCAGGAGTGCAGTTCATAACACAGAAGACTGATGCACAGTGCAAAAAACTACAAAAAGGGCAGAAGGAATATAGATAGTTCTGGCAGTATCCACATACAAAATCAGTTTAGGATCTTGACACAGGAGCAGAGTGGAGATACACGAGACCTGGCATCCCACCCCCATTTTGGAGAACAGCACTAACAGACAAAACCTTAACATACAACAATCTATGCAAGATGTCTTAGTAATAGAAGACTCTGTGCTAAAGTATACAGAGCACATATTGTGTAAAGATAGAAAGGAATACACCACTGTTAGTGTGTTGCCTGGGGTAAGGATAGGGATGTAAGACCACTCCTTCCCAACCTATTACAGAATACTGTGACCCCAATTACATTACTGCATGTAGGGGTGAATGACATTGGGAAAAGAAAGATGACTGACATCCAGAGGGGCTTTGAAGGGTAGGTGAAACCTTAAAAGAAAGGGATGTCTTATCCTAATTTTGGAGATTATCCAAGTCCCTAGAGTAGGTACCAAAAGAAATAGAGATATTTATTATTTAAATGGGTGATTAAATAGATGGTGACAGAGAGAAGGGCATACTTTTGTGCAGCACTGGGACAGCTTTGTAAATTCAGATTTGTATGCAGTTGATGGATTACATATTAACAAAAAGGGAAAAGGATACTCGCCCATTTGCTCAGACAGCACATTAAGAACTGTTTAAACTAACAGTTTAGGGAATGAGCATGGTACCTCATCTACCAAGTGTTCCCAACAGAGGAAGAATAAGAACAGGACCTAAAAGGATACAGCAAAATTGAATTGTCTGCTGTTAAATGCAAGCAGCCTAGTCAGGAGGTCTGATGAGCTCATTCTTACTCTAAAGGAAAATAACATTAAAATATGTGCCATCACGAAACATGGTGGAGTAAGGAGGATGACTGGGATAAACAGATTCCGGGTTTACGGTCTAACATAAGGACTGGCATTTGGGGAAAAGGTGGAGGGTAGCACTCTGTATTGCTGACCACATCACAACAGAACAGATAGATACATCATCATGGGAGGATCTGGAACTTACAGGAGTCAGAGTATCCCCTACACAGGGTGCTAAAATTAATATAGGAGTCATATATAGGCCACCAGCATATTCTAGCCCTGAAAATAACAACATCAGTGACTACATTACCTCCTTATCACCAAATGAAGATAATATATTAATGGGAGGTTTTAATCTCCCAGGGATTCACTAGGGGAAATCAATGGGCCAAAACACCAACTGAGCAAAGATTCCTAGAAGTAATAAATCTAGTGGGCATGGAGCAGTTGGTTAAAGGAGATATCAGAGGAATAACAAGCTAGACCTGGTATTAACAAACATTCCAGACAGGTTACAGGATTGTGAAGTTCTTTACCCATTGGGGTCAAGCGATCATGACATGGTCAAGTTTACTTTGCTAGGCTGCAAAGGGAATACAATGGGAACTACTAAAATATTTAACTACAACAAAGCAGACTTCGAGGATTTGAGGACAGAGCTAGTACTATGGGACTGGAAAATGGAGTTCAAAATCAGACCCTACATGAGATGTGGGATTACGTGGAGCAAAAATAAACTGTTTAATCACAACAAATGTACCAACAAAATCAAAATGTAATAGTTCAGGAAAATCCCACCCTGGCTTACAAGGAAAGTAAAGAAAGGCATTAGAAACAAAAGGAAAGCCTATGCAAGAGTAAAGAGTAGTGGCAACCAGGTCTGCTGGGATCATTATAAGGAAACCCATAAAAATCCCAAACTAATATAAATAATGCAAAAGGGTCCACAAATTGAAACTAGCAACCAGGGTGAAAGACAACTATAAATCCTTCTATGTGTACATTAATCACAAAAGGGTACAGCAAAACAATAGTTCCGTTAAAAAATAATATAGTCTAACTGATAGCAGCAATATGGCTGAGCATTGTACTGACTTCTATACAACAGTTTTCAACAATAAAATCACTGCTACCCTTAGTCCTTTAAACAAACCAAGTGGAAGATGGTTAAAAGAGACCCGAAGGACATTAGAAAGGTTACAGAAATTAGATAGGAATAAGCACAGGGACTTGATGGTATTTCACCTAGGGTTATCAGAGAATTGGAAAAGAAACTCACAGGACCTCTGACTGAACTGTTTCAAACATCTGTGGATACTGGAGAGGTGCTGGAGATTTGGAGACAGGCGGATGTGGTCCCAATTTTCAAAAAGAGAGCAAGACAGGCAGTAGGAAATTATAGGCCTGTGAGCCTGACTCGGTATAGGTAAAATCTTGGCAAGCTGTATTTTTTATTTATTTATTTTTTTATTTTGCTTTTGTTGACCGGGTAAGTGCACTAGGCAAACAATGCCTATTTTCAGGCACGACCGGGAGAAAACAGTTTACAGACATAACAATTAACATGTGACGCACATGAAACAGTACAATGGGTAAAAACAGCGTATAGTATATATAATGACATACTGATTGGTGAGGGATAAGATACCATGAAAACAGAAGGAGGAAACAGGATTTGTATCAAACAAAAACAACGTGGAAGGTAGTATGTTAAAGTGCAGTAAGTGCGTAAGTGGTAGAGAGGAGAGAGAGAAGAAGGAAGGGGATGAAAGAGCATGGCAGATAAGGATCATAAGTAGAGGAAGGGAAAAGGGGGTAGATAGGATGAAGATAAGGGGAGAGCAAGCATTAGTAGGGATTCAAGGTGGGTTAAAACAAGTGCAGGGATGCAGAGTGTGAAGGTGTTCACGATGTAGATTCTTGAAGATAGCATGTGTGTTTGTTTGACGGATGGAGAGAGGTAAAGAGTTCCAGTATTTCGGGCAGTGTAGGAAAAGCATACGAGTGCCCATTTTTGTTCTACATCTTGGCACACGCAGAAGGGCTTTATCAGTGGATCGTAATTCATGAGTAGAAGGTTGGGTTTCCAGTGCAGAAGAAAGGGATGGGGAGACCTGTTCTGATGACAGAGTCAATTAATGATCCAAGGTCTGAAGGCGATAGGCGGATGGGCTAAGCCATTTTAGGTCCCGATAAAGGTGGCAGTGGTGCTTGAGCGTGTTGAGGCTGCAGCATAGCGACAAATGTTATTGTAAGTGATGTCCCATTTATGAAGGGCAGATTTAGATGCCGAAAGGAAGATCGGCGAGCCATATACTAGAGCCGGTAGAAGGAAACCTTGAGCCACTGCTGGTCTGGCTTGGGGGTAAGTGCGTAGCTGGTACGATAGGCACTTCCCTAGTTTAGCATTGACTGACTTACAAATAGTAGCGATATGAAGGTCAAGGTCAAGTGATTAGTCAGGGTGACACCAAGATATTTGAAAAGAATTGGTAGAGGGTAGAGGAGAGTTGTCCGCACAGGAGATGTTAAGGGGATAAGGATTAGTTTTGAGTCTGGCCTGGGAACCAAACACCATTGAGTAAGATTTGCTAGAGTTTAGGACAAGTTTATTATGAGTAAGCCAGGTTTGGATACTTTAAATCCGATGCAAGAGGATGATGTAGGGAGATGGAAGTTTTAGCACTATGATAGATAACCAAATCATCCGCGTAGAGCAAAACGAACAATTCGGTGCGACTGAAGGGATGTCATTAATAAATATTGTAAAGTAATGGACCAAGAATAGAGCCCTGTGGCACTCCAACGTGGATGGGTGCAAGATTCGAAATAGCAGAGTTAAAGACCACGGTCTGTTGCCTATCGGTCAGATAGCTCTCAAACCAAGTTATGGTATCTGGGGAGAAACCAAAGGACCGTAGTCTTGATAGAAGAGCGAGTGGTTTACCAGGTCAAAAGCTTTAGTTAGGTCAATAAAGACTGCACCAGTCAGGAGGCCTAGGTCCATGGCTGAGTTAATGTCACTGGTCAGCTTTAGCAGGGCAGAGACTTTATCACAGAATACATAGGGGACACTGACAATACTCAGCATGGTTTCAGGAGGGGACAGTCCTGTCAAACTAATCTGTTAGAATTCTATAGAAAAGTTAGTATGGCGATGGACAATTCAAACTCAGTGGATATGATTTTCCTTGATTTTTCTAAGGCTTTGGACAGAGTCCCACATGGGGAATTAGTGGATACCCTAATTGAATGCAATATTCCAGGGAACATAACAAGATGGATAGAATCATGGCTCTCAGGAAGCAGAGGGTGTGCATTAGTGGCATTTTCTCCAGATAATCAGATGTGTCTAGTGGAGTGCCCCAGGAATGGTACTGGGGCGTGCTTGTTTAACATTTATATTTCATCATTTACATGTAAAGCAAATGCATGGCTATCAAACTTTGCTTACTAGGCTAGGTAAAATAGTAAACAGTGTAGAGGAGCCACCACACTACAAGAGGAATTGTATGACATGGAAGTGTGGTAAAAATACAACCAGCCTTTAACTCAGACAAATGCACGTAAATGCATCTGGGCAAGGAAATTTAAAATACTTTATAGGTTAAATGGATGTATCTTGAAAACATTGACAGATGAAAGGGACCCGGTATAAGAATTCCTCAAAATTAAGTTTCAAATAACATAATAACATGATAGTTAAAAAGCTGGAAGTATATTGCACTGTATCATAAGGCACATCAGTAGTAGGGATAGACAGGTAATTATACCACTGTACACTTCCTTGGTGAGGGCTCCATCTGAAGTACTGTATATAACTGTGGTCTCCAGGCTATAAAACATAAATCTAGGCATTGGATAAAGTACAAAGGAAACCACAAGCTTAATCCCGGATATGAAAGGCAAGGAATATGAGAAGGCTAGCACAGCTGGGCCTGTACTCCCTGGAATTCAGGAGACTAATGGGAGACATGTGCCTCATGTACAGAGCAACACAAGAGTTACAACTAAGGGAACAGCTTGGCATTAATATCAGGGAGGAAGGGTATAACATGAGAGCCCATACCATACAAATAGCAGGTGAAAGATTTAAAACAAATAAGAGGAAACACTGGTTTAGTATTAGAGTGGTAAAAATATGAAACAGCCTCCCAGCTGGGGTGGTGGAAAGTGATAACATGATAAAATTCAAGACATTACTTGATAATTACCTGATTCAAAATAATATCGGGGATATCATTAGATCAGGTGCGAGCTCCATGGACTTCAGTCTACTATGCTCTGAAAAACCTATGAAACCTATGAGGAAGGGCAGGATATGGTTTTATATGGCTCCTTTCATGCACAATAGGAGGCAGTATAGCACGGTAGGTAAGGGCACTGAGCTACACATGTGAGACCTGGGTCTGAATTCCATCAGTCTCCACTTGCATACTGTGTGACCCTGAACAAGCCTCACTTAACTTTCTTGTGCTCCCAGGTCACACCTGGAAACAAGATCTGGCTTAGTGTGCCCCTTCCTGGTTAAACAATTTCCCCTTCCTTTCCCTTACACTATTTCAGAGTACTTTGCAAGCCATAAATAATCTCATTAGCTGCAAGGCATTCACATGGAGAATGAGGGGCTGAGGAGATGAACGAAATCTCAGGATGGTTAGAAAAGTAGCACAGTCAGAATTTGCAAAACATATGTTGTGCAGAGTGTTTTGATTTGTGTGTGTAATCCCAGTGTTTTTCCCTTTGTTTGCTATTAGGAGTTTTTAAGTTAGCCTGCTAGTTTTTTGTAGTTTTATTGCCCATGGGATCTCCTTCTTAGCATGGTTTATTGCTCTTCTCTTTCCTACAATGCTTCCTGTCCCATATGACAGTGATGTATCTGGGACCACTGATTCAGTACATACTGGCTTAGAGTCAATTTTACAACTGTACAGCTGTGATTTTCAGTCAGTTTTCTTATGCAGTGAGCACTAAAGGATACACATTTAGTTTAGCAAATACTTGAGAACTAACTAGGTGGGCTATTCTCTAAGAAAATAACTAGAATCTTTACTAATTATAGCATTGATGATCTGGGATGATTTGTGTGATTTTATGGCTGAGAGTAGGTTGATGAAATGAAAAGTTTTAAAAGCAAAACATTTACTCCTGCTGGCTAGGCCTGGCCTTTACTTAGAAAACAGAAATATTGAAATAGAGTTATTTAGTGGAGGCCAGAATATTGGGTCCCTGTCTCTAGTACTTGCTGAATCAGTGGTCCTGGATGCATCACTGTCACGTGAGTTGGGGCATTGTGGGGAAAAAGATGAACAATAAACCTTGCTAAGGTAGATATTGCCAGGGCCATAAAACTACTATAAAGCTAGCAAGCTAATTTAGAAAAACTCCTAATAGCAAACAAAGGGAATGACACACAGGACTACACACATAAATCAAAACACTCTTCATAGCATATGTTTTTTCAAATTTTGGCAGTAGTACTCCTTTAAGCACTGAGCGGTAGAAAGGAGAAGCGGCACAGGTAGGCTGGCAGTATAGCCTAGAGGTTAGAGTAAAGAGCTATGAATGAGCTTGGTACATCCAGCAGACCTGGTTTTGATTCCTACAACCTCCACTTATATACTTTATGACTCTGAGCAAGTCACTTAACCTCCCCAGTGCTCCCAGGTTTCCCTGAAAACAGGCACTTGTGCCTAGTGATCCTTACCCAGTTACCAAAGACAAAAAAAAGGTATAGTGGCTTGCTCACTGTCAAACTATAAGTAAGTGTTGAGCATGGAATTCAAAGCTCAATCTCTTAAATTCACAGCTCTGTGCACCGACTACTACACTATATTGCCTAGAATTCCTTGGACTGAATACCAGTTCATTTTTTCAGACAACATTTTGCCCAGCATTGGACTGTGGTGAAAGGATCCAACCTGGAAAGTTGGTACAGTGACCCACCTTGAAAGTGGGTTCTGGGGGGCCAGGCTGGACACACTGATATGTCATTGTACTGTACCACATCTTAATCTGATGCACTGGCTCAGTGTTTGCACTTTGTTTAACTGTCAGGGCAAAAAATATTATTTCATTAGAAAACAGATGTAGGATAAGTAGACATTCAGTGTTTGTAAGGTGGGAGGTACTCACCTGAGAGGGTGTGCCAGAGACATTCCAGGGTCAAATTTAATGAGTTTAGCTCCTTGGTTTGACACCTGAATTGAATAAACAGAGAAACTGGTTCTACCTATAATAAATGTGTTTAGTCAGGACGCGAGATCCACTATGTCTTCAAGGCGTGGGTGGCACACTATTAAAGGAAGATGTTAGATGGCATAGGTGGCACTAAAGGGACCAGCAGACATCGGGAAATGAACAACACATAAAATGGGTTGACAGTTACACCTCACTGTCTCACACCCTTCATACACTGTCTCCAGAAGGCAGTTGATAAAAGTAGCACTAAACAAAATAGTCATACATTTTAAACTTAACTGAAATCTGCTTTCATTTAGCATTTACAAATTAGTCTGATGTAACTGGTCTTATATTCAACAGCAAGACATTTCAGTGTTGAGTAGTGTGGTTTGAAAATGCTCAGTCACCAGAGGGACCTTTTTCTATGAGGTACAGCAAATTGTTAATTATTGGTGATATTCCTCAATCTTTCATCTCCAAATGTGAGATACTGGTCCTCAAAATGTGGGGCAAATGCAAAACGTTAGATACATAATAAATGTTTTGAATATAGACTTAGAAGACACAGGAAATAAGGAGTATGTATCAAAACCATAGTGAACCACAGTGTTTCCATGGCCTGGTTCCATGACCTCAGTGCTTCCCTGAACCAGAAGACTAAAAACTGGATTAGAGCGGAACCACCGCCTGGAACCCTAGTGATTCCAGCTCTAGTTTTTAGCATTCTAGTTCCATGGAGCATTCAAATTCTGAGGAACATTCTGGTTCCAGAACTATCTATTTAGATTTATCTAGTTTTTGTTCACCAGGTAAGTGCACTAGACAAAACTTCACTTATTTTCAGTCACAGCCAGGAGAGTTTACATACAGAGGAAATAGCAATTCAGGAGACAATACATTACATGACGTTGTGCAAGGATAGCAAAACTAGACTATAGAATTCATTTCAGCAGTGCAGGGAGGAAGTATTGACAGAGGAAACAGCAAATTTAGGAGAAATAATATATTACATGTTTTAGTGCAAGGATGAGCAGAAACTTGAAAAACTGTGTTGTGGAATCCTTGAAGTTCCAGAACCATTCGTTTCCAGTTCTATTCCAGTTTTGCCCCACCATCCATCCTTTTCTGGATACAGTCTGATTCCAGCTTTATTCCATTTTTCTTACCCAGAAATTAGTACTTTGATATTTAGAACAATCAATGTTAATTGATCATTAATATAAATTTGTGTCTTAGAGTCCCATCACAAAATATGGGGCAGCTAATTTCTATCTGGTACTGAAGGTTTCTGAGAGATAAAATAGAGGTAGGTCTTTGCTAATTTGGGACACTTGAGAGCATTAGCGGTGCCACTGCAAGCTCCTTTGCAAAATCATTCACTGATATCTGTGGTACTGTTTTTTTTTTATTTTTATACTGCATTCAAAGTTCATCAGTGTATTGACAGCTCATGAGGAATTTGCTAGAAAACCTTCATTTTGATGTCGCCTAGAATGCCCATCTAATATTTCTAGGTTCAGAAACAAATAGGTGCAGATAGAGTCAATCCATTGCAACAAAGCTACTTCAGTCAGCAGATAGAGTTGAACTGCAAGACCTCAAAAGCAGGGAGCGGTGACATTAGGGTAAATAAAGTCCCATGACTCTTGATGTTTCTGTAGTCGCGGTATTTTCCAGGTTTGAATGATTGCTCAACAGCATTGGCTTTACCTAATTTTGGCGTCCTCTCTGAAATCATTGTTGGAATACATTTCTGTGTCTTGAAAGACAATGCAAAGCTAGGGTAATGTCAGTGCTTCTATTGAGATCATTCAAACCACAAGGAACACCATCCACAGATTCATTAAGTGTAGGGACTTTTTTACCCCAGTGTTGCATTTTCTTACTGTTGAGGCATTGTGATTTAACACTAACTAATGCCTAAATATAGTTTACTAGGTTTACTTTTTTTATGGAAAAAGGAGGCCAAGACCCATCTTGATTTTTCCCCACACATGTGGGCTAATAGTAAGAGTGATTTAGTTTAAGCCAAGTATCAAGGTAGTTCTTAAAAGTATCAAAATTTGTGATGTCTACAAGTTCCTGTGGTAATAGATTCCATAGTCTAGATGCCGTGTTGTTATATAATTATTTCTCTTGTCTGAGTTTGCTTTCTTAAGAATAATCTGCTTATTGTGTGATCTTAGTGTTCTCTTGTTGGTGCAGATAAATAGTTGCACTGAGCTGATAATGATAAAGATTGTAATACTTTGTGAATAAACAAGATGTCACCCCTGCAGCTTCTAGTTTGGAGGGTATGGAGGCCAGTCACTTCTAACCTCTCAGTGTATGTCTTGTTGGTCAGACCAGAGACCATCTTTGTTACTCTACACTGAACCCGCTCCAATCGAAGTTATTTTTAGTTATTTTGCAATGAATTCCTTGCACTTTTAAAAGAAAATTTGATACCAGGTATATAGTCTTTGTATTGACAATGGTGGCTTTCAAACTCTCATTATCTATACTCCTAATGGCTTGCAGTTCCTCATGTCCAGAGGCAATTTCTGACCTCACTACATCCTGTGCCAAGCAATTCCTGGAGTACAGTGGTAATCCCTCCTTCGCCCCACCACTATGCCAAGTAGTCTCTGGCATCCAGTATCACCCTTCTCTCACCCTGCCATAGTGGTAGTCTCTGGCATACAGTGGCACCTCTTCCTTCTCCTATACCAGTCCAAGTAGTCCCTGGTGTCCAGTTGCATCCCATTTTCCCATCATGCCGCAAACCATTAGTCATTGAGGTCCAGTTATTTCCCCTTCTCACACTATCCTAATCAATTAGTCACTGTTGTCAAGTGGTATTCCCCTACCCTGCCCCAGAGAATTAGTCCATGGCATCCAGGGACACCACACTCCTTTACTCTACCTCCTCCCGCCAGAAGGCAGATGGTAGTAAATCTCCTTTCACTTTCTCATCCAGCTGCTGTCTGACTAACATCTCAAACATACATCAGGCTAACAGCTTACCAGCAATAAGGAGACTGGAGTTCAGCCATAGGATAATTGTAGCTTTTTATTGACTCAAAAGTCCAAAGCAACTCACAGACCACCACCCCCAGTGCCAAATGTTTTCATGTATGAGGCTTTGTCAAGGCATGACACCTGCTGTTGCACTGTTTCTTATATACAAATAAATTAAACAATTAACACCTTTTGCAAAACTGCAAGTCAGTACAACACACTACGTAAATTAATATTTACAAAAATAAATCTTAGTTTTAAAAATTACTATTATTAAAACAAGGCAGTAAAAATTATATAGTTGCCTAATATTAAACACATTCATTTCATCTCAGTTAGCCAGAAAGATCTGAATCCAGTACAACTGTAGTAAATGTTAGTGCTGGGTAAAATCAGAAGTTTCTTACCATGGAGTTTCTGTGTTGCAGTGGAAAAATTAATTGGAATTTGAAGAACTGCACAAAACAGAATTTATAAATAAAAAGTAAAATTTGCCCCCATTGGTCTCTACTAAGGTGTTGTCTTCAGCAGCAACAATATAAAAATCTGAGTTAATACCCCATCCTTTTACACCCTCCTTTATTCCGCTCTGTTCTAGTTAGCTTGAGTGATCCAATATCAGGCTCAATCTAATTTACCCTGGATAGCCTAGCTTTTCTTTCCTGTATTTTCCATGGATTCCATGAAACTTACCATGGAAATCGAGTTTAGCAACTATGGAGTATTTACACATATTTCCATGGTTATCATGAAAATCAATTACGCTTCAATGGCCTCTATGATTACAATCTATACCATCTTCAAAACAGTATGGAGAAGTGTACTTTTCCATGGAATCCCTTGGTATGTTATGCTGTTCTTTACATTCTATACCTCTTTCCATGGAAAATACTGATAGGAACTATGGAAAACATTGTAAATCCATAATGATTCCTATGGAAACCATGAAAATGTGTTCAAACACCTCATAGTTTCAAGATGTTCCTGTGGTAAATCAATGGAAACCATGTAAAATGTACAGACAAGTGAGTTGCAATATTTCATTCTCAGTGGGGTCCTGTTTTTTTCCCATTTTGACATCTTGGAGAACTGAAGCCCAAGGAGGATAAATAATTTGCTCAAAGTCACACAGTATAGGATTTGTACCTGGGTCTGTTGGTCCCCCCACCTTAGCCACACCCAGGGCCTAGTGTAAAGCATAACTGTCACTTCAAGAAATGGAAGTGGCAGTTATGATGTATACTAATTTCCGGGCATGAGTTGGTTGATGGAGGCTGGCCAGCCCCAGTTCAGGAACAAAGCTTCTATTTCAGAAACAAGGATGGTTTAGATGGGGAAGAGTGTTTTCCCTTGATTTATTATTTATGTTGAGAGAAACAGCTGACTAAGAAAGAGTTTTGTGAGGTGGGGTCTGATTTGTGGTGGAGGTGTTAATTTAGATATTTACATTCTCAAGTAACAGTAGCAGGTTAATGCAACACCCAGAGAGGATCCAGGATTGGCCAGGGTGAAACAAACAAGGCAGACATAGAAACCATTCCACCAGCAATTTGTACAATTTTGGTAGATTTCCAAGAGAAAATACTGTCATTTTACCCAGTGATAGTTAATTTATGTCACTGCACAATGCTTCCTCAAGAACAGACTCACTTCCCTTCAAGTTTTATTCAATGACTGATCTTAAAGGAATACTTATTAGGTGCAATCTCCAATGTGCACTAAAGTTGTTTATAACATGGGTTGACAGAAATGTGCAACCCTATTGGTTGAGTCACTCTCGGGGCTGTGGATTAAGTTAGCATTAATACACAGCTGCGTGGCGACTCTGGAGATCCACCACTGGGTCTCATTCTCTGCAGACATCAGGAATGTAAGTGGCAGCCATCTGCAATAGTGGGTGAGCGAGCAGTTGTAATTGAAAGTAGTTGTCCTCTGGCTGTGTTCTCAAAAATAGTTCTTGCAGGTCCCATTGATCACTGCTTTAAATGTATTGTTTGAATGTGTTGAGGAATCATTGCTGTTTCCACAGCAGGTGATCATGATTGGGTATTGTCAGTAGTACCCCCATGACCAAGTCTGTCTGCAGTGTAATTCCTGGTGACCGCCTGCTCATGAGCCAGTGCCAGCCTTGCACCTCCTCATTCTGTGATCCCTGTCATTCACCCCAAAGTAGGTGTCCCCAAGAGCAAGATAGAGGAAGAGAGAAGTGCTGCAGCTCCCGTTATCTGTGTCTCTCTGTCTGTGTGTGTAGAGCTGGCTGTCCCACACCAGTGGGTGTCAGGTCCTCTGTGAACCATGTCTCAGCAGTATGTGTACCATACATAAGCAGAACTGCAGAGCTCTGTGTGCACTTCATGGATAGGGCTGTCGATACACAGAGGAATGGACCCATGGTGTGAGAAGCAGTGTTGACTGCATTCCTGAACAAAACGTCCCCATTACCCAGCGTGTGTGGCAACCCATGTCTGTAAAGCAGTGGTGCTTGCAAGCACAGGCAATCCCCAGTAATAGGTGGTGCAGTCCTTGCATAGCAGAGGTTTTAGGCAGAGATTCCTCCAGTAATCAGTGGTACAGTGCTGCAGTGTCCTGTCTGTGTAAGGTACTCTGGAGTGGGAGTAGTGGGGGGTCACGAGGATGAGAGAGAGAGAGTGCTGTCTGTCTCTGTGTCTTGGTGTTCCATCAGAGACAAGGCAGTGCTACAAACAGTACCCAGAAGCTCACAGTGTGTACCTGTCACAGTGTCCAGTACCAGGGAACCATTGTGAGGTGAGACAGATCTGGTCCACCTGTGCAGCAATGCTCACCAGCCCAGCATTGCTCAGCAGCTGCACCCAGACAGTGACAGCAAGACAGAGCGTGGCACAGTGAATGACGGTGTCCTGTAGTTGCAAGTAGTGCACCCTCCCATACAGAGTTGTCCTCCTTTGTCACTGACAGGAAACCTATTTCAGAGAGATACAGATACAGAGAGAAAATATGGACACAGGAGAGACAGTGAGAGACGCACACACACACACACACACATATACAGGCAACAGTTTATCAGCAGCTATGTACAACAGAATTCCTTGTGTGTATGTTCTCTCTCTCTCTCTCTGTCTTTGTCTCAGTGATTGGCAGCCTTTGTGTCTATGTGATTGGCAGCTGACACGGACAGCAACACATCAAGCATGAGTGAGAATCAGAAGAGCTGAGATGCCTTTGCAGTGCCACTTATGTGTGTGTGTGTGTGTGTGTGTGTGTGTGTGTGTGTGTGTGTGTGTGTGTGCGTGTGTGTGTAGAATGTGGATCTGAGGGTGTGTGTTTGGGGGTCCTAAGGTAAACATGGTAGGCAATATAGTTGCCAGTGTTATGCACCAGAAATGTCAGAAATACTCTGAATAGTGTATGTGTGACATTTCTGTGTGCAGAACAGCAATGCAGGATACATTATTTGCTAGGGACTATTTTGCAAGGTGGAAGGATACATGACCTTTCTTGCTATTTAAACAGCACAAAAACACCTTTCTAGATATTTTTGTTGTTTAAAAATAACCCATGTTATAAGTGCAATAACCCACTCCAGGGTATAGGGTTATTAAGATTAATCATCACCCGGGTGCTGTAAGAACACTTGGCCTATAGCCTCATCCCTCACAGTGCACCCCAGGTGTTGATTAATCCCAATAACCTCATACCCTGAAATGTTTGTTTTTTTTTTGTCTTTGGTAACTGGGTAAGGCCCACTAGGCACACGCTCCTGTTTTCAGGGGCAACCTGGGAGCACTGGGCAGTTAAGTGACTTGCTCAGAGTCACACAGTATGCAAGTGGAGGTTGAGAATCAAACTCAGGTCTGGTCTGCTGGATGTATCAAGTTCATTCACCTCATTCCTCTAAACTCTAGGCTATACTGCCAGCCACTTGCTTATTGCTTACTTGTATCATTGATCCAAAAGGAAAATGTGTTTGCTAAATTGGGTACTTCTTTTTTTTTTTTAAATTAAGGTATATGATGTGTCTTAGGTTAATGTCATAATATTGTATTTCCACAGCATGATCATGAAGGCTAACTTTACAAACATATCACACAACACTATGATATATGTCCTATGTTATCAAATTGTATTACTCTTATTTGAAAAAAAAGCTGCATTCAGGCATTAGTCAGGGCTGAAACACAAAGCAACAAAAGTGGGCAAATGTGATGTTATTTGAAAAAGGCGACTGTTTCATCGTAGTGTGTTGTGGTGTTCCTCGGATTTGAATGATCGCTGAAAGGCAATCTTGTCATTGCAATAACTTCTGCACTGTTTTTAAAGGCAATGACATTTATTTGTTCATACATTAAAACAGTGCATTGAGAGAGAGAGAGGGGCAAAGTCTGGATACTGCCAGTGCTATTGCAAGCAATTGTTCATTCCCAACGAATACTACACCACACACTTACTAACATTCAGGGGACTTTATGCCTTAGCAGCACATTTCCCTACTTTTCTGTCTTTGTGCTTCAGCCTAAACTAAAGCCTTAACATAGTTTTTCGCAACTAATTTCCACAAATAGTGATTTGTATTGACACTGCTGGCCAAAAGACAAGCAGTCCCTGGTGTCCAGTGGAAATCCACCCTCATCAGGTCCTAGACCAAACAGTCTACAGCATTCAGAGGCATCTCCTCCTCACCCCATCCTTGTACCAAGCAATATCTGACATCCAGAGACACTCCTCCCCACCACACCCCATGCTGAGCAGTCCCTGAGTCCAGTGGCACTCCTGTCACTCATCCTTGGCTTGTGCCAAGCAGTTGCTGATGTTAGAGGCACCACTACCTCAACTGACCCTATGCCAAACAGTTCCAGGTATTCAGTGGCCTCCCTACCTTACCCTGCCCCAAACCCAGCAGTCACTGGTGTGCAGTGGCATCCTTTCCCCTTACCCATGCATAGCAGTCATTGATATCCTTTGGCACCCCACCCTCATTATTGTCATGTGCCCAGATGTCCCTGGTGTTCAGTGGCACCACTGCATGCAAGGTATTTGCTGGCATTCTGTAGTAACCACTCCATCTTCCTGCCTCAAACCAAGCAGTATTGGGCATCCAGTGGCACTCCCTTTCTCATGCTGCCCCAAACCCAACAGTTCCTGGTATCCAGTGGCACCCTCTCACTCCCTGTCCCAAGTCAACCAGTCCCAGGTATCCATTGGCACTCTTTCATTCACCTTTCCTCAAGCCAAACAGTACCTAATGTTCACTGGCACACCCCAAGTCTATCCAATGCCAAGCAATCCCTGGTTTCCAGTAGCACTTAGTGGTACTGATGCCTCACCCAACCCCATGCTGAATAGTCTTTGGTGTTCAGTGGCACCTCTTTCTTATCCTTGCCCTGTTCCAAGCACTCTCTGGTGTCCAGAGGCCATCCATCCTCACTGTACTGTGGTCAAATAGTCCCTGGCATCCAGTGCTATCTATTTCTCATCTTGCTTCAAGTCAAGGTTAAAGATGTGGTGAAGGTTTCATTTGCTAGCAAGTTTGGTGCATAATCAGGAATGTTACATTTTGCAAAGTTCCTGACAGCTACACCAATGTTGTCTGTTTTTTTCATTTTAATAAAATAAAAAAGTATATAACCTCTACCACCCTCTGTGGCATGCCCCCCACTGTTCTCAAACTTTTTAATTATAACTCTCCTGTCACAGACAAGTACTTTCCCAGAACCCAATCTTCACTGTTACTTGGTTTTCAACCGTTTAGATGCCTGAATTGTCACCTTGGTACAGATATGCTGTCACCACTTAGCTTGAATATCACTTGGGGTACTTTAGATCTGAATCCTACCACCTGAGTCACTGCTCACATAGTGTAGTTCCCTTTCCAAAGAGCAAATAACCCACCCTTTAGTCACAGCTGAGAACATGTTGCTTTAGATACAGTAGTTGAGTAACCTGTCTCTTCAGGAACAGATCACAGACTTGCCAGGTTACCCTAGGTTATCTATACCTTAAAACACTCCATCACAGAAAGCATGAAGCATATAAAAATAACATTTAATACTCCACGATATTTACATATATTATAGAATTAAATACACTAATGACTATGGATAATACAGGATACTACAGAAAAGGATCAATAACACAATTGGAAGATAGCAATTACAGAAATAAATCACTAAAGCCAACTAAATTTCAAAGCAGAATAGAATTGTGCCTCCACTGGGATCTGGTGAGTTATGGCAGACTCATATCCATGATGTTTCTTGTCTAGTGTTCCAAACATAACTGATTTCTCAGGGCAAACATACAAAAGAAATACCTTTGGCTGGACAGCCCCATATACCAGCATCATCAGATATGCTCTCTGACATCACACCTGAACCTTGCTTTGACCTCTGAGGGCTACTTCATCCATGAAAAGGTCAAATCAGGTGTGTGTGTGTGTGTGTTTGTGCGTGTGTGTGTGTGTGTTGACATTGGCTTGAATTATTCTTCCAGCTCCTGACCTAGCAGGATGCCATCTAGCTGGACCAACTATTTGTTTATGGTCAAAACACAGCCTCTTTAGATGGAAAGAGGCTCAGCCCTTGAAGTTAATTAAATCAAAGATCCTTTACAGAAGAGGAGCTGTTCCTGTCCCCACCCATCCGGCTTGTACTCTGGGAACAAAGTACTGTTTAAACAAAAGCCACTCTGAACTAAATGCCCAGAAACTTGGGCCACAGAAGAATGTGATTTTCATCTTCCACCACACCTCCAACCTCAGCTTAAATACTTAATAAAGGCATAGTTTATCATAAAACTGAAAACAAAAATACATTGTATAGTTGTCACATGCCCCACCAACCCCACCTCCCTGTACCCAGCATGGTTCATGTGTGTAAAATCCAGCTGCCATTATCTTTTCTCCCCAAGCACAAAACTAAGGTTCTCCCACCTCTCCCTTCCCTATCCCTCTTGGTGAAAACAGACCCCCCACCACCACCACCCTCTTGACAAAAATAGCACCTTCTCCCCAAATGACCACAAGCCATAGTTTCCAGTGTAAAACCTGTAAGAAAAACAATTTCCCTTATTGGAGTGAGCTTGTCCTCACTCTTCAAAGTCTGTATGAATGAATGGTGAGTGATGTATATCCTAGTAGTAATACCTGATTAGCTAGTTAAGACAGAGAGGCAAGAAAAGCATAATGAGAAACATGATTAGTACAGGAGCAAGAGGTTAACAGACATAGGTTAGACGTAAGAAATAAAAAGAGAAGGGTGAGAAAGAGGGGACAACAGCAGTTAGAACACACAAGAGGGCAAGAAGAGAGGGGAGTTCGAACACTAGCAGAAAGGCAGCAATCAGAATTAGGACAGAGATTTGAGGAGGAGCAGAGGACCCAGGGTTGCAAGGGCTGAAAACTGGTATAGCAATCTGTACAGGTAGCATTCCTACTCCATTGAATACTGCAGTTAAACTGGGGTAAATGAGCAACACACAAAGAGTATAGAGATGAAGTTCAAGGTCATATCATTTGAAATTAATCATTCACCCCACACCCAGCTGCCTACTAACCAGCCAGTGTATGAAGTTGTACCTTTAACTTTTTAAAGTCTGTAAATTTCATTTCCATCACAGAGCAGAACAAAGAAATGGCAAGCTTTTGTTTTATACTTTAGGGGCTCTTTGTGACCTCTGTGTAAACAAGAAAAAAAAACTATATGATAGAAAATAAAATGTGGGCACCCACACACAACTCTGCATGTGTTTTCATCTTGGGGTTTTGATGACACATGGACCTCTCAGGCTTTGCTCGCAAGCTCATATGCTGTCATCTCACCCATGATGTAAACACACCCTGTAATAAGTGTGGTTGCTTATACGATATTCTCTCTATAAAATACGATACAGCAGTTGTCAAGAAACAGCAATGCAAAGGAAGAACAAAAGAGCAAATTACATTTGACCCTAGAAAATGGGCAAAACTTGGAAAGACAGCAAAGTACATTCAGTGGTCATAAAAAGGAGAGGTGGGGAGGTGGACAACAATATGGATAGGCTAGAAGTTAACTGCAGCACAACCAATTGCTGTATGTTATCAAGGTAATACAATTAGAATATTAACCATATAATTTCATATTGTAACTTAGCAGAAAAGCTGGCCGGTGGCGCAGAGGGCTGGGCGCTGGACACCATACCTCACATCACACTGGTGACCGGGTTTGGGAATGGACCGGGTGGCTGAGAGAGTCGGTGGGGGAAGAGATTGAGGGTCCGGAGGACTCTCTCTTCCCAGGGTAGAATTGAGAACCGATTGTTCAATGAGTGCCCTCTGGCGGAGGCTGGGGAGTAGAGCAGGCGTAGCATCCGGGCGTAAGCCGGGGGTGGAGCCACAGCATGCACTGCCACAAGGGACGTAGTGCAAAAGAACAAAAACCCCCTCACCACTGATGGCGATGGCACCTCCTCCACAGACCACACTCCCAAATACGGGTTCGGCTCTCAGGCTATCCCTCCTCTCTGGCCTGGTGTCTCAATACTTGGAGAAGAGCTCCTTGGGTGGGGTGGCCTTCCCTGGAGGAGTAGATCCAGGGATGCCCAGTGCCAGAGAAGGGCCTGTGACCCCCGAGCCATGTTGGGAGGTGGAGACTGTGGAACAAGAAGGTCGCTGGAGAGGTTAAGTGGTGAGTGGTGCCAAAATTGAGTAAAAAATAAAAATTTGCAGAAATTGTATTTGCATAGAAAAATAAGATGTTTCCCTACAAATGAAACTCCTGGAGAAAATTGTTCACCACCAGCTATCTGACCATATCAGAAAATATAACCTGCTGTGCAGTCAACAACAGGTTCTGCAAGTTCCATAGCTCCACATCTGCCTTGGCCCACTTGATGAGCCATGTCCGTCCAGGAACATGGACCTGGGAATGCCACGAGTGCTGTATTTGTGGACCTGACCAAGGCTTTTGACCTGGTCAACCATCCCTCCTACATGCCATTCTCCACCAATTTGGTTGCTCCATGGAGACCTCCCTGTGGTTCTGGAGCTATCTTTCAGGGTGATTCCAGTTGGTGAGTATTGGCACTGCCACCTCTTTGACCTACCCATCACTATGGGTGTTCCACAGGACTCATCCTGGCCCCTGCTGTTCTCCGTCTTCATAAATTCCCTCCCTCCAACAGCCTCACCTGTGAGAACTACTGTACGCTGACAATCTTGTCTTCTTCCACAGTGACAAGTCCCTAACAAATATATCTTCACTCCTGACTCATAACTATGGTTCCAGCCTATAAAGGTTCTTATCACATAGGCTTCTGGTCAATGAAAAACTAAACAGAATCAATGCTCCTTGGATCCAGACCCTACCTGGCCAACATCTCAGTCTGGCTCCTCCCTCTCTGTGCCATCCCAATGGCCCTGCGCTACAGAGATGTTCCCAACTTTAAATACTTGGGCATAACTCTTGACCCCTCCGTCTCTTACACAGAGCATGTTAGCACACCATAATACGCTGAGTAAACCAGAAACTCAAGCTGCCTCTCAACCAAAGCATTTCCTGACCCTGAGGCCCACTTAGTATTGCCTATGCAACCTTTCTCCCATCATGGACTACTGCTCCCTATATATTATTTATTTATTAAATTTTGTTAACTGGGTAAGCCCACTGGGCTCGGAGGTCCCTTTTCAGGGCAACCCGAGTTAGTTACATAGAGCAGTGCAAGTACAATCAAAGTATACATAGCAGGACAATGCATACAGAATATGATGGCAATGTACAATAATCATTGGAGGGTGATAACATACAACAATACAATGGTGGCAGCTGTTAGACTTAGGGCAGGCAGTACAATTACATATGCATGCAGTACAGTATATATTTCCATGTGTCCTCTGCCCTTTGCACATGAACTTCAGTCTATAACAACATCTGTCAGTTAGGTGCTCCTGGCACCCTACTCTGCACATCACTGCAACCTTTACCTGCTGCTAGGATGGTTCCACTCTCAGGTCGATGTGACTATGCTCTTGGCTGTATCATTGACAACACCCTCAGAAGGACAAGAGTCATCCATCACGCACCCTTTCTGAAGGCCAGAGCTGCTCCCAGATGACTCTGTGTGTCCTTGGTTCCCACCATGGAGGTCCCCAAAGTATCTAGTCATGGTGGCAAGTGTTTCATCACTGCTCTTTCACTCTGGAACAGACTTCCTGCATCCCTCTGCTCGACTGATATCCACATCACTTTCAAACCCCATCTCAAAACCTGGTTGATGACTGAAACCAAATGCCTGTGCTCTCCAGCGTAATCTCTCTTGACTTGATATTTTCCCACCTTCCATTTCTCCAACTCTGCTCTTCCAATTTGTCATGCCCCAACATAACACTTTGTGGTAGCTCTGAACCTGTTATCTTCTGTGTAATTGCCAATTTACCTACAGGTTGGTGAGTTGTTTTGGTATGCAGTCTGTACTAGCCCAGCATGTCTTATAGCCCGACTGTGTGTTTGTCACCCTACCTCCACTTCATTACAATTGTATTTATAGTTATCTAATTCATTGTAATCTGTTTGTATCTCTATTGTGCCAAATTTTTGGTCAGGACCATGCCTCAAACGATCCTATGGATTACTGCACCTACCGGTAATCAAAGACGTAAATAGATAAATACAATTTTATGGTTTATATTCAAAAGGCCCAAACCTCTGGTTCTGGTCTGATTTAAAAGGATAACTGTACTGCATGAGTACATCCAGAATTTTATTTATTTTTAGCCATGTATATTTTACACTTTATAGGTGATATGTGGTACAGTATATATCTGGCACCTTTGAATTGGACACTACTGCAAATGAACATTTTACTCAGTTGTTTATTATCCTGAATAAAATTAAGTGAAATATAATGTACAATCCAGATACCTAACTCCAGTTTTCCACACAACCATGCAGGAACAGTAAGGTAAACTGGGGGCTGTAAGTGGAGATGCAGTATTTTATATCTGCCCTCTCCGTTTCCCAAGTAGACTTTGCAAACTTAAATATGTTATTATAACCATTACTGAGGTTGAAGAAAAAATTGCAAAACCTAAAACAAAACAAAGGCAGTATCCATTTATGGAATTCTCTGGCTTATAGAGAAGGTTCAGGAGCAACTGTTTAACTTATAAGGTGGCTGTTTTTGTGTGCATTCAACACACAATTTTGCACTGATAGTCTATGCATCATTCTGTATTCAACTCAAAACATTAGGCAAATCAGTTTTACATCCCATGCTATAAAAAATATTAGATTTTTGTGATTTGACAGGTTTGTAGAGCTTACCTACTCTAGGAGAATCCCAGTTTTGAGAGGTCTATCTCTGTAGTACAGAGAATCATGAACAGTTTTCATATTCAACAGTAGCCAGGTGGTTTGAAAACTCAACAGATGCCATCAACTAATAAAGGGACTTTGTTGTTTCACAGGTGTACAAAAGAAACAGAAGCTGCCAAAAGGAATATCTCAAACAGTTAGCTGCATACAGAGCAAGTCTTGTATCCAAGGTAACATTATCAGTTTCGCATTGATTGCGATATCATGTTATTATGACAGATTGCAGCAGGTTGAGCTGTGTAGCAGGCTTTGATTATGAAAATTATCTTGTCATTTTTCTGGGAACTCCTCATTTCAAATGTGAAAACAGTGCATACAATACATTAAAAATCCCTATTAATTGGCAAGTCTAGCTTTTATCTTAGGAGGGAACTATGTCATATACTGTATCTATCTATCGAAATATATATTATGAATATATACCAGCTATGGAATAGTATAAAGTATTCTGGTATCTTTATTTTCCATCAGAGCTACAGTGAACCTGTTGATGTAAAGACATCCCAGCCATCACAGATGATGACTTCAAAGCAGACAGTGTTTCATGGCCAACACAAGCTCATTGGCACTGTACCTTGGAGGCCATATCAGCAACAACCTGGGATGAATCATCACATAAACACCATGCACCCCAGCCTCCCAAGGAATATTGCTCCCAAGCCCAATAGTCAAATGCCAGTGACTGTTTCCATAGCAAATATGGCTGTCTCTCCACCCCCTCCACTTCAAATCAGTCCACCTCTCCACCAACATCTGAACATGCAGCAACATCAGCAAATCACAATGCACCAGCAAATAGGAAACCATCAACTAGCAATGCAGGTCCAACCTTCACTCCATTCTCCAACAATGCAACAGGTCAGTTTCACTCGTACTGTACTTATTAAATTTTGGCATGTGTTCTGTCTTAGGGCCTGATCCACAGCAAGCCCAACATTTGCATTATTTCTGTGGTGTCCAACTGGTACTTTCTCATCTCAAAGTGGATTCAGCACATTGCAGAATCCACCCCCTCTCCCTTTAAAATATGAGTGCGAAGGACCACACAGGGATGAGGCATTTGAGGAGGTGAGGCTGGATACTGGGTATAACTGAATATCCTGGTCAGTCAAAGAGTGTATCTCCTGCTCCAAATGAATCAGAGGATTTTGTGATAAGACAGTCCTCCAAAGACTGACATAGCAACTTTTGAGCTGCATGATTTTGAAAATTAAGGAAAAAAATTATGCTTGCCAGACTCCCATGGCTATGCAGGTTGGCTGGGCCTTTGTCCATTAGTTTTGGCTAGGACCAGGTGTTTCATGGTTTCATGGGGAGTTTGACTGAAAGTGCATGCAAGACTCAGGGTAGGAGTTCCCTTGCATAGTCTATGCCCTCCAGGGACCCTATGTATCATGTATTTATAACACAGGATGTTGTGGAGGGACAACATGGCCCCAGCAGCCCTTTGAACTGACTGCACACATCAAGGCAAGGATTGAGTCAGGTCCACCCTCCTGTATGAGACATAAGCTCCAGCTTGGGATGCATGGAAGATGCTGCATGCAAAGAGGTGCCTTCATTCTCCTAAGGTATCCCAGTGCACTCCTGCTCAGGACCTTGAGGGACTTCAATGGATCAGGCCCTTAATTTGAAGGGTTTTAAATTGTATAGATGACATATGATATGTTTGATTTGTTTATACAGTATGTACTTTTGTTTAGTTTGTAATACCTGGTGACGTAAACAAATACTGAAAGTTCAAGGCTCAAGTTCACAAATTAAAAGGAAAATACTTTCTTTTATTAATGTCCATATACTAAGGGTCCCAATCAATTATGCACTTAGAGCTAATAACATGAGAGCAAATGGTGCAAGTTGGCATTTTTAATGTTTGTTTTTACTTTGGCACCAATGAAAGATTTCTGCCACCATTCTAGCTCTAATGAAATATGTCTGTTTGTCTGTCTGTCTACCTATCCATCTGTCTTTCTTTCTACAGTATCTATGTATTGGCTAGGCTTTCAAGACTTCTGGTCTTCACCATGCTGGATGGCTCCCTCTTAAAATGGTGAATCATTCAAGTACCTTGGCATGTGCTTGACAGCAAACTTGACATTTCAGCCCATATTGATGCTATCCATGCAAAACCCAACCCTAAGCTAGGTGCCCTCTACTGTAACAAATGCTGCCTACCTTTGGTGGTCCACTGTGAGTTTACCAAAATGGTACTTCCTGTCTTTGACTACGCAGATGTGATCTTTGGTACAGACTCACCACCTCCTTAGCCAGTTTGGATACTCTCTGGAATGTCTTTTGCCACTTTGTGACAAACTCTCCTCCATGCACACACTACTGCTCCTCTTCTTCTCTCTTTCTTGCCATCCTCCCTACCTTCAGATTGCCAGTTACAATGCTCTTCCTTCATCTCAAGTATTAGTTTGGCTCCTTCCTTCCTACTGCTCCTCTGTACTCTGTCCAGTCATTTTGCACCATGTTCCTTCAGCTCCAAGGACCAAAGAACTTTCTCCACTCCTCACCCCATTCCAGTAACAGGATACAGGGTAAAGAGAACAATGTAGGGTCATGAAAGTAAGGGGCAACAGTTGTGAGAAAAAAACTGCAATCAAAGACACTAAGAAAAGTGAAGTGAGCATAATAGGCAGATGGGCAGCAACAGAGTTGGGCGGGGCCCAGTGGAAGGGGTCTGCATTTATACCAGGAGCCTGGGGAACAAAACTTAGTGAACTCCAGGCAAATATGTCACACACTGAGGTAGATCTTGTGGCTTTCACAGAAACACGGAACACAGAAATTAGTGACTGGGAGAGGGTGGTCCCTGGATACATATTATTCAGGAGGGATCTAGGACAGGTGGGGGTCATGCTCTCTGTCAAGGAGGGCATTGAAGTGGCTGACAATGGGGCATTCGAGGCTCAGATGAGAAACTGAGTCTCTATGGGTGCTATTGATGGTGGCCTTGAGCAGAAAGATAAAATGAGGGTGTTCTTTAGGCCTCCAGGTCAAGGGAGGAAAGGGGCAGAGTACTTGAGGAGGAACATAGAAGAGGGATGGCAAAGGGGTGTTGAGGGACCTAAACTTGTCAGACATTGACTGTAAGATCCCAATGGCCAAGAGTGCCAAGGGTCAGTCATGGCTGAATGCATTCCAGGACTGTCTCCTTTAAATCTAGTTAAGCAACCCATCAGACAGTCTGCAGTCCTAGATGTAGTATTCACCAACACAAAGCTGGTAGGTGCTGTGAGTGGGAGTCATTAGGAATAGGACCATAGCACCATGTGGTTTGAACTGGCCCTAGAGGCTGGTTTGTCACACTCAAAACAAAGTCCTTGACTTTAGAAGAGCAGATTTCATTAGGATGAGGGAACTGGTAAGGTAGAAGTTAGAAGGGTGGGGGCATTGGCAAGGTATAGGAGAAATGGAAAGCAATCAATGGGGCTGTACCTGAGGCATCAAAGACATGTGTAAAAGCAGGGAAAAAGAAAAATAGATCTAAGAAACTGCTATAGTTCTCACCTAGAGTTAGGGAAGCAGTAGGGGCCAGAAAGAGGACCTTTTATGAATACAAGAGCAAGCAAAGAGAGGCAGAACAGAAGGAATATCTTCAGAAATCTAGGGAGACTAAGAGGGCCATTAGGAAGGCAAAAGCAGACTCAGAACTGTGCATCATGGAGGGTGAAGAAAGAGGAAAATATTTTTTAGATATATTAGTGAAAACATAAAAGAGGGTATTGCATGACTGGTGGGGGTAAGGTGATAGAAGAAGATGGGCAGAAGGCCATCAGTCCAATGATTATTTTGTGGGCTTCACTAAGGAAGAAGAAGATGGGCCCCTGCCGAGAGCAGCATCAAAGCAGCCTCAAAGGCAATCCCAGAAATGAGGTCTTCAGTGTTTCTAGTTAGATTCCTGAAGGGCTCATAGTCCTCAAGATTGATAAGGCCCTGGGTCCAGATGGGTTGCACTCAAGGAAACTGAGGAAGCTGGCAACCAAACTTGCTGATCCGCTAGCTGAGTTGCTCAACAGCTCACTTAGGACTGGGATAGTCCCACGGATTGTAAGTTAGCAGACATAGTACTGCTATATAAGGGGCAGACAGGGAGTAACCAGGGAGTTATAGGCCTGTTAGCCTGATCTCCATTGTGGGGAAGCTGATGGAGTCCCTGATTAAAGAGGATCTCATAGAATACCGAAGAGCAATGGACTTCAGGATGATGAGCAACATGGTTTTGTCACAGGAAGATCTTGTCAGACCAACCTGATAGTCTTCTTTGACTGGGTGACAGGAGAAATAGACAAAGGCTATGCAGAAGACATACTGTACTTTGACTTAGTAAGGCCTTTGATTCTGTTTACTACACAAGAAGTTGCTTAAGAAAATGGAGGACCTGGGGCAGTTAAAACTCTTAAAAGTTGGGTGGGAAACTGGCTAGCAGGTAGCTGACAGAGGGTGATGATCAATGGGGTTAAATCTGAAGAGAGGGAGGTGATGAGTGGGGTTCCATAGGGATCAGTCCTGGTACCAGTCATCTTCAATATGTTCATTAGTGACATTGGAGAGGGAATCCAGGGCAGATTGTTTCATTTGCAGATGACACAAACTATGTGGGAGGGTGGATTGTGAGGAGGAATAAGGAATATGCAAAAGGATCTGCTAAAATTAGATTGATGGTCAAAGGTCTGGTAGCTAAAATTCAATGCAAAAAGTGTAAGGTAATGCACCTAGTGAAAAATAACCAATGATGGACTACTGGATTGGTAGGAAAAGACTTAGCATTACAAACAAGGAGCGGGATCTATGAGTTACCATCAGCAATTCCCTTAAACAAACTAGTCAATGCAACAAGGCCTATAGTAAGGCCAACAGGATGCTGGGCTGAACTGGAGGGGGATGGCAGTAGGAGAAAAAGAGGTGATACTACCTCTCTACAGAGCCCTGGTCACCTCCTGGAGTACTGTGCCCAGTTCTGGAAACCTCACCTCAAAAAGACAAAGATAGATTAGAGACAGTGCAATGGAGAGTGACCAAATTGATTCAGGGATAGCAGGATAAATTCTATGAGAAGCACCTCAGGGCACTAATTTTGTACACATTGGAAACCATAAGGAGAGGGGCAATATGATTGAGACCTTCAAATTCCTCAAATGAATTAATAAAGTAAACTACTGTGTCAAGAATGGAAGCAGGCAGGTGGGAGTTCAAGAGGGATGTGAGAAAGTACTCTTTAAAGAAAGGGTGGTGGAGCCCTAGAACAGTCTGCCAGCTGAAGTGGTGGGAGTGAACATGGTAAGCAGGTTCAAGCAGGCCTGGGATGGAATGAAGGAATAGTGGCTACCAGGGCAGACACAACAAGGGAAGATAACTAGAGTAAAGTCCAGGAAAGTTAGTACCCTAGAGGGGCATTAGATTCCAAGAATGATTCCAGGGGTTTAGAGAACCTGGGCAGACTGGATGAACCATGGGTCTTTTTCTGCCATCATTGTCTATGTTTCTGTGTTTCTTCTGGGCACCTATCCTTTTCCAGTTGCTTGCCAACACTCTGGAACCAGCTCCTTTCTCCTCCACTATTCCTCCTCCTCCTCAGGCTCCTTCAGGCTCCAGCTGAAGCTCCTCCTGCCACCCACATGTATCTGTTTTCTGTAGGAGGTTATCCCTAGTTATTTTGGTAGCTCAGATTTTTGGGTCCCTTAGTCCCTTACTGATCCTTGGTACACTTCCTTGCTTGCCTCTGTGCTACTTTGTTATTGAATTCCCAGTTTTACCTGCACATGTATTTGCACAGCATGCTTGCACTTTAATTTGTTCCACGCTTGTACCAAAGATGTATTAATTTTTGCTCTCTGCCTGCACTTTATCTGTTTCATGTAATGTACTGTATTATATTTTTCTTCTTCCTCTAGTAACCATTCCCTAGGTCACACCTGGAATCAAGCCTTGGCTCAGTGTGCCTCTCCCAGTTACCAATTTTCAAATAAATAAGTAAATTATCTATGTGTCTATTTATCGATCTATCTATCTATCTATCTGTCTGTCTATCTTGCTTTCAACCATATAAGAAATTTGTATGTTTCTGAATGACCAGACAAAATAGGCTTTTAAAACAGTCACAAAGATTAAAACATCAATAAATGTAATAAATAGTCAGATGCAAGGACAAACTCAGACACAAAGGACAACCATGGAGGGAATACAACAAGTGCGGTCCAGCTCCTAGCCTACTGTCTTCTGAGCATTATTGATCTTCACTAACTGCAAGAGAGAGTGAGCAATCAGGAGGAAAGGCAGACTCTGACAGATGCAGAAGCAAGGTTCCTTGACAGCAGTTCTACCTGGGTGAATCCCCTTGGAGTGCACAGTCCAGGCTTCTTTCTCCACTGAGACAGCTTCTCTCCATGCTCACTCTGCTCAGATCCAGCCAATTGCTGCTCTCAGCATAAGGAGCTGTTGAATGCTTAACCAGAATTCCTGGCTGCAGTATGTAAATCAGCATTTGTACTGCTGTACCCACTACTGAAATAGTGGTCTGCCAATAGAAAGCTCTCAGCCAAAACAACAGCTCAGCCACAAAGGGCACCCCTCGGAGGCATATGCCAAAAGTGGTCCAGCCCTTATCCTTACTTCTGCTGAGCTTCACTGATTTTCACTGACTGCTGTACCCACTACTGAAATAGTGGTCTGCTAATAGAAAGTTCTCAGCCAGAATCAACCAGAAGCAACAGCTTGGACACAAGGGCAACTCTAGGAGGCATACATCAAGTGCAGTCCAGCCTCTAACCTTACTGTCTACTGAGCTTCCTTGATCTTCACCAACTGAGAGAGAGACCAATCATGGAGGTAAGGCAGACTCTGACAGGTGCAGAAGCAGAGATTTCTTGACAGTAGTTCTACCTATTATTCTGCAGGTGCACAGTCCAGGCTCTTTCTCTGCTGAGGCGGCTTCTCTCACGCTTGTTCTGCTCAGACCCAGCCAGCAGCTCTCTCAGCATAAGGAGCTATTGGGATACTTACTCCATGCCCCTTTAATGTAAAAACAACAATTTTCCTTTCCATCTTATCAGTTCTGTGTGTTCTTTGGTTTTATGTGCAGTTGATGTAACAAGGATTGGCACATCTAAAAGGCAGAACATCACTGATTGTTTTAAAACGTAGCAGAAACAAAGGTTCTGGTAGTCTTCAAGACACTTGCCATAACAGGCAAAGGGATAAGCATAATAGGCAGAAGAGAACAACACTGATATACAGCATACAGGTCTACTACTTCACCACGCTGCACAAAACAGGAATGAAGAGCTATATGTGTCAATGCACGTAGTCTGTCAAATAAAATCTCTGACCTCTCCGCTTTAATGACAGAAGCCAAATTAGACTTGGTAGCAGTCACGGAAAACTGGTTTAAGGATAACCATACCTGGGACATCACTATACCAGGTTACATACTTTTTAGGAAGGACCACATTGGAAAATGAGGGGAGGGGTGGCATTATATGTAAGAGAAGGAATCTGGCAATAGAAGTCCAAGCAAAACAGAGAAGACCAAGCTCTATGGGTCACCCTAGGAACAGGGGACAAAGCCCCGTCCGAGTGGAGTCATACATAGACCTCCCTCCCAAGACTCCTGACATAGACAAGGAGCTCCTGGAAAACATCTTTCTTGATGGCTGACAAAGGAAACCTGTTATTAGGGGATTCCAATCTACCTAATGTAGATTGGTTCTCATTTACGGCCTCATCTGAACGCAACAAATAGTTCCTACTTTCCCTGAATGGGGCAGGACTTAATCAGACGGTGCAGTCCCGCACCAGAGAGCAGACTATCCTGGACCTGGTGCTAACAAACAGCACCAGAATCTCAGATGTAACAATAGGGGTAAATCTGGGAACCAGCGACCACAGTTCAGTCTGGTTAACAGTGGAAAGGGTAGGGAATCAAGTCACACAAAGCTTAGAATACTTGATTTCCACAAGGCAGACTTCAACACCATGAAAACACAGTTAAGAAACTTGCTGAAATCAACAACTCATGGGACATGGAGAGAAGCTGGGAAGCCTTGAAGGCATCTTTACTTCAAGTTACTGAACAGTGCACAAAGCACATTAGCAAGTCAAAATGAAAAAGCAGCTGTGGTTCTCCAAAGAAACAGCAACAATAGTAAAACACAAAAAGGGCCTCAAGCAGTATAAGCAGACAAAGAAAGAAGCAGACAGGCAGCTTTACATATCAAAGCTGAGAGAAGCAGGAAAAGCTGTTATGATAGCCAAAGCCCGGACAGAGGAGAAAATAGTGCAGGAGTAACAAGGGGACACAACTTTTTTAGGTACATAAGCGAAAGAAAAAAGAGTAAGGGTGGGATAATCAGGTTAAAATCAAGTGAAGGACAAATAGTTAAAAAGGATGAAGACAAGGCAGAAGTGGCAAACAAATTCTTCTGCTCAGTCTTCACCATTGAAGAGCAAGGCAGCCCTACTATGGAAAGCAGGGTGCAACAGTAGAACAGCAGATATACTTTCACTTCTCAAGAGTAAGAGTCCTGGAAGAGCTTAGCAAACTAATAGTAGACAAAGCAGTAGGACCTGATGAAATTCACCCTAGGATTCTAAAGGAGTTACGCAAGAAATTGCACCTGCTCATTGACCTTTTAATAAGTCACTGTAAAGTGGCACAATACCACTAGACTGAAAAAAGGCTGTGGTGGACCCTTACATAAAAGTGGGAGAAGGGAAGAGCTTGGGAACTACCGCCCAGTCAGTCTGACCTCAGTGGTAGGCAAACTTATGGAAACCCCTGCTGAAAAATAGAATAGTGGATCATCTAAAATGGTGGTGTCAGTGGCTCAGCAGGTTGAGCACTTGCCTCTGAGGCCAGAAGATCAGAAGGCTGTGGGTTCTGTCCTGCACCAGGTTCTTGGGTTAAATCCCAATACTGACACTGTAGTGCAGCATGAAGGGGGTGCTGTCTTTGGATGAGATGTTAAACTGAGGTCCCGTCTGCCTCTTCTGGTGGTTGTTCAACTGGATGTTAAAGATCCCATGGCACATCTCGAAAAGGGTAGAGGAATTTTATTGAGAAGAAATTGGAATTCATTACAGAAATGCAAACAAAAATAATGCAAAATAAGGAACATAATAACATGGATAACAAGAGCATCACATAAACAACTGTAAAACAAGTGAAACAGATACATAATAACATAACAGATATAAGTCACAAGTTACCCTACATTCCAAATGTCATTATTATTCAATAACTGAAGAAATTGCTGTCTGGACTTGATTTTAAAATCATACATTTTACAGCAAGTACTGCATTCTCAATATTTTAACAATCTCATGTGGTGAAATCCACTTCTGGTATAAGACCAACAGGCATCTAGCCTGCCATAAAAAATATGGTATCAATGCCAAGACAACATACATAGTGTCAACGTTATATTTCTTATTTAAGGCCACATTAGTCCCAAACATAATTTCCACATGCATCAGTTTAGAAAATAATGGTTCAGCCCAAACAATAGCAATGGTTCCCCAAACATCGAGTGCAAACTTATACTCAAGGAATAAATGCTGTTGAGATTCAATAATAGAAACACAGGACTCCCTTGGGCAATATCTATTATCCAGTGTTTTGTGTTTATGATTCCCTTTACACTAAGTCTATCATAATTGCCCAACCATACTGTATCCCACACATACGGTAGTATTCGTGGGCTCTGAATGTTTAAAATCCAGGTCTGTTGACCTGGAGGACTAAAAGGAATTCTACAGTGTTCTGAGCACTCTGTCTCCAAATTCCTTCATATAAAGCTTCTTGCTTGTAACACTAAAATCCTTGGGTTTGAAACCCCAGGCCATAGCCAATTTTATAACTTCTGTACCATAAGTAGGAAGTCCAGGATTCTGGCCAAACATTCCTTCTTTCCCTGTTCCCATAGGGCAATACAGGGTAACAGCCACAACAAAGAAAGGGCTTCCATCCTTTCTCACGGGCTCAAAGCCCCACCAAAATTAAAATAAAAAATACTATAAAAGAAAGCTACAGGATTTAATATCTCTTCCTCTCTCTACAATAGGCCTATAAGTCAAACCTCGCTTGATAGGGTTCAACCGAGACCCCAAAACCCTTGGAAAAATACTGAACAATCTGGTAAATAACTTTATGGGTGGGGATAAACATAACAAAGAACAAAAAATAGGGACCACTAAAGCTTTGAGCAAGTAGACATGTTTATTTTACCAATTTGATGTTGCCTCCACCCAGCTATGAGTCTATCAGCTTTCCCCAAAGCAGTATTCCAAATAAGGGATTGCACATCTCCTGAGCCAAACCAAAGGCCTAGAATTTTAATAGGTTCAGGAGAAATCCTGATTCTAGCAAAGGACCCAGACTCAGGAACCGAAAGGTGCCCCAGGGAAGTCCAGTAATTTTCTCAAAATTAATCTGGGACCCTGCAACTGTGGAATATTGCTGTAAGACACCAACTAAGGCCCTTTCATCAGTGTCCACAGCCACAGTAAGGACCAAGTCATCCACGGAAGTGAAAATCTTCACAGGAGCAGGATAATGCTTCTTTCAATCCAATCACCTCAGGGCATAGAAGAATGGCCCTAATTAATATATCAATTCCAAAATTATACAAAATGGGGCTTAAGGGGCACCCTGCCTAACCCCACGTTTAACTAATACCTGCCTTCCCAACCACCCATTAACATTGGGAATAATAACAGCCTCAGAATAAAGGGCTCTAACCCACCCTATAAACTTGGCAGGGATCCCAAATGCTGCCAGTACAGAAAACAAAAACTGATGGGAAACCCTATCAAAGCCTTCTCCTGGTCAATTCTGAGTACCCACCCTTTGATGCGTCCATGTCCCCAGGGCAAATAATTCCCTTAACAAGACAAGATTATCATTCTGGCATCTCCCTGGAATACCACATGTCTGTACTGGACTAAGAAGTCTCACAACCCGAATCAGTCTGGCTAACAAAATTTTAGCAATAAGTTTACTATCAATATTCAGAAGATTTAATGGCCTCAATTATGAATATTCACCACAGAACCTTTCTTATAAATAAGGACCAAGATTGCTTCCTTCATAGATTTAGAGAAATTTGCCTTGGACAACATATCATTAAACAAAATAGAGTTAAAGCCAGAACCCACTCCTCCTTAAATGTGGCATATAAACCTGTCGTAAGGCCATCTGACCCAGGAGCTGAGTCAAGTTTAAACCATCAATAGCCTCGTCACCTCCTCAGCAGAAATTTCTTTAGTCAACATATCACACTTCTCGGGTGTGAGATGGGGCAGATTCAAAGAGTCCAAAAGTATCCACAGCAGCGCAGTCAGATACTGTCCCCAACATTTCAAGACATGATTCTCAACAAACTCTACCAACAGTTCAGGAGAACTCACAAGAGCCCCAGGTGGAGACAGTATGTTATGAATAATTCTAGAGTCAACTCTGCCCTGACATGCCTTAAAGGCCTAACCCCTCTTTGGCTAACCTAGTCCCAAACCTGGCTTCCTGCCCCAGAGATCTTGCACGATCATACTGCAGGTCCCTCATCTGATGACTAATGACAGAAATCTGCCTGCTGTAATCTCGAGGAGAGCTATCTGAAAGTGAGATCAGAGTCTGCAGCTGCTGACGAATGCCAAATACCACAGATATTTGCCAGTATGAGCAGCAGCTGCTTTTTTCTGCAATACCTGTCTCCACTTAGCCTCAGATCCTCCCACCACTCAGACATATCCTCAAAGAGATCAGCTACAGACAGGCTAGCAGCCCATTCCCACCACCACATTTTTTGGACTTTAGGGTCCCATAGCATAGAGTCATAGAGTCTCCACTTATTCTTTTTACATTGTGGAATATTACTCCAAGAGACAGTAACCTGTATCTGGCAGCATTGTCGAAAAATTCATTTCCGACAGTTTACACTCAACAACATGAAGTATGCTAGACAGGAATATGAAATCAATCCTAGTTCTAAGCTCCCCTAAAATATGTAAACCCACCCCTAGGATGCTGAGATCTGTAAGCATCCTGTAGATGAGCAGTGGAAATCACGTTGTTAAGGGCAATGGAATCACAGAAAAGCTTGGAGGTCTCAGCCCCTATCAGCCTGATGCAAACCACAATTAAATCCCTGCCCAGATAATCAGTCTAGAGGTATGTAAAAAGGGCTGTACCAGTTTAAAAGGGCTACCCTCTGTGCCTTAGTTTGGGAGCATACAACACAATTAACCAAAATCTTTCAGAATGAAAAGATATATCCAATAATAATTCTCTCCCTGGATGGATATCAACAAGTCTGGACACTTTAAGAGCAGAATTAGAAAATAAAATTCCTATTCCATCACATCTGTCCATACCAGAAGACCAAAGGAAGGACCATGAGGCCAAGCCTTAGAGGCTTGTTGTAGTTCCTTATTGGTCTTAAACCACTATCAATCAAACATGTAATGTCACAATGCATGTCATGCATAGTAAGCATAACTCCCCAAGCTTTCTATCTCCCTTGATACTGTTGACGTTTAAAGAAAATACTGATAAGGAATCCATAGGAACAACCTAAGGTGGCTTACTTCTTCTACACTGCCTAGTTCTCTTAGTAATCGGGTCCATTATCACCACCCCTTTCAGTATCTGGGTTGGAAACAACAGAACAAGTATCCATTTCTTCATCTGCAGATTCCCGATCAGTCATATCAGAAGATAGTAAGGCACATTTATTCCCAGCCTTCCAAGACCTAACCCCTGACTCCTTACCGTGTCCAGAAACAGCTAATCCCATCCTACTTCTTTTTGTTGTACTTTAATAAAGGTGGACTTCTTTCGCCGGTAGGATCTGATGTGGAGGCGGGGAGGGTGGCATAACACTTAAATCCTTAGATCTAGAATTGTCCTGGTCAGAGCCAACACCCTCCCAGGCATCTATTTGTCCCAGCTCCTGTGCAACCGCATCCTGGGGTGAACTATCCTCCCTTACAGCCCCGACCCAGACATTTCCATCTGCTGGTATGATGTAAGGTTCCAAGCCAACCCGTAAATCATGTTCTGCAATTCTTCTAGCCTGATGTTGCTGGGCAAGATTAATCAGGCCTTCATGAGATGGACAATCATCCCTATTATCGAGGCCCAAGGGCATCAACCATATGCATGACCTGTAAGTTCACAAGGTTGCATTTGAATAAATTCAAACAAGAACTCGAGTTGTGACCAAATTCAAAACAATGACTACATTTAACAGTATCACAAGCAGAACTAAAGTGTTCCCAAGAGCCATGCTTAAAACAAGATCTAGGTTGTCCACATAAAATCATCCCTTATCTCTCCCAAGATAAAAAAACTTGGCAAGTGACTGGGGCCTAAGTTAGTGGAGTACAGCTTAACTCTAACCCTCCACCCACCATCCCAGATTTGTTCACTATCTAAAGTTGGGATTGGTTTATTTAAAACCTCACAGCTCGTTTCAACCAGAACAAAATATCTTTGATGTTCACCCTTCATTTTAAACATAATAGTTATATTCTTGACAGCAGGTTTAGTCAGAGGAATGGCATGAAAAGGGGACCAAGTGGGAGAGTTCTTACAAGTGGCATACTGAGCCCAAAATCTATCAGACTGGATACATTTTAAAGCTAATATCATAATTAGCATTCCCCAACCCAATTAGTTCAAAAATCTCAGAGGAAAAGAACCTCATGGATCCTTTAAGTAGGGTTTGGCTATATATATATATACCCTGTCAGAGGGTTCTCCAAGCCACCTTTGTACAATAAATGAATAGCATTATGCCTTAGGGCTGGCTCACCCTTAGTACTAAATAAATCCATGAGTTTAAAACCCATAGGTTTTCCTTGTCAACATCAGACTCTTGTAAAAACTTAGGGTCAGGGCACAATCTGAGAGGTACCACAGGAGCAGCGTCCTTTCCCAAAATGAACTAGGTAAAGCAGAGTCAACAGTAGGATGCACCTCATCAATTTGCTCCGCACTCCTACCTACAGCCTCTAAATTACTAACATCCTCAGACACAATTCTATCAATATGAGAAGGAACACGACCAGAGTCCGTAGCAAAAAATTAGAAGGTTTACCCCAGGGTGAGTTGGAGCTCTGAAGAAAAGAAGACTCGGTGGCCACCGGTGCTGCAGCGTTCTTTAGCATGTTTATATAGGAAGGGTCTTGAGAATCCGGTGACCAGGAACCCCCTTCTAATTGCTCCCAATCAGCGTTTTGAAGTGTCGCTGCAGGAGACCACGGCATCTCCTCCATTCGTTAGAAGATCCTCAACCTGGAACAGCATTTGATAAGTCATGGGGCTGCAAAACCGAGGTAGCCTTGCCCAACTGTTTGCTCAGCCTGGAGCTTGCTGTTGAGAGGAAAGGAAAAACAACACCATCGGTAGTGTTTCCCATCTCCAGTTCCTTGCTCCTTGATGCAGTTTGTTGGGCGCCTCATTGTTTATTCCCAAGACACTTACTCATTTACCTTTCAGATCCGTTGTGGGCTTTAGGCACTTGGGACCAGAACCCATTGAATTGCCAGGCCCGAACAAATGTTTGATGCCACATTAGTCAGCAGAAGCGGCGGAATCCCTTGTCGCACTTACAGTCACAGATCCTGCCATGTCAGCAGATGAACTCAGCACAACTGAACAAACTGCTGCACCAGCAGGACCGGAGTTCACCAGGAGAGCTGCAATCTCCCTTTCCAGTGATTCCATCTGTTGTAGCAACACAGATCTTTCAGCCAGCAACTGTGCCTTATCACTGCTATTGCGGGGCACAGTTTCCACTGACTGTTGCACAGCATGCACAACCACACTTGGAACAGTGGGTTGAACCACACTAAGTCCAGTAATTTCAGCCACAGCACATTCTTCCTCGATGGCCTCTAGTGCAGCCAGCACAGGAGAGAGTCCCTCTCTCCTGCACCCTCTGTGTCCATCTTCTCCAGCATCTCCTCGGACTGGCCATTTGCAATGCAGGTGGCCAAGGATCCCTCTACTGCCAGAGTAGGGAATTTGCCAGTGTCCTGGCCAGAGTTCCCCTATTCACTAAATAAATACCACCAACAGCTTAATCTGGTTCAATTTCAGTTGGTTGCCATCCATATCCTCCCAGGTTGCCTCTGAAAAGGGACATCTAGTCTCAGTGGGCATATCCATTCAACAAAATTCAATAAATAAATAAAATAAAAAGAATCCAGAAAGTCTGACCCGAGCAACATGGATTTATAGCAGGAAAATCTTGCCTAACAAACATGATAGAATTATTCAACTGTGTGACCAGAACAGTGGATCTGGGGAGCAGTTGACATGGTGTACATAAACTTCAGCAAGGCCTTTGACACTGTACCCCATATAAGGCTTATGAATAAGCTAGAGAATACAGAACTTAGTTAGAAGACAGTCAACTGGATTGCAAACTGGCTCAAGGATAGGACACAGAGGGTCTTAGTTAATGGAGCTCAGTCAGGGGAGGCAAAGTGACCAGTGGAGTGCAACAGGGTCAGTATTATTCCCCATCCTCCAGCATTTTCATCAGTGACATCGTTGATGAACTGGGGGAAAGTATGTCTGTTTGTGGACGATACAAAACTCTGCAACCAGATAGACACCCAAGAGGGAGTCTTGAAGATGAAAAAGGATCTAAATAGGTTGGAAGGATGGTCCAAAAATTGGCAATTGAAGTTCAATGCCAAAAATGCAAGGCCGTGCATCTGGGTAAAAGAACCCCAGGAAGGAATACATGCTGCTAGGACACCAGCTTAAAGTAGCACAAGTGGAGCGGGATCTTGGCATAATCATTACAGATGACCTTAGGAAGAGTAAGCAATGTGAAAGGGCAGTGCAGAAAGCAAATGGCATCCTTGGATGCATTGGAAGAGTCTAACTAGCAGAAAAGAGAGTGATGATGTCACTCTACAGATCACTAATCAGGCCGCATGGAATTTTGCATCCAGTTTTGGAGCCGCACCTGAAGAAGGATATCAACAGACTGGAGGCGGTGCAGAGAGGGCTTACAAAGATGGTGCAGGTTTGCACCAGGGCCCATATGAAACCAGACTGGCTGACTTACAACTGTACCCACTTGAACAGAGAAGAGACAGGGGAACATAGTTGAAACATTTAAGTATATGAAGGAATTAACATGGTGCAGAAGGAAAATCTGTTTCCGATGAAATCAGAGGGTCATACAAGAGGTCACAATCTACACCTGCAGGAGGTAAATTTAGGGAAGCATCAGGAAATACTTTTTCTTAGAGGGTGAGTCGACCCTTGGAATAGCCTACTGCAAGAGGTAGTAGACTCAAAAATGTAAGGGAATTCAAACCTGCATTGGATAAACACTACGTGCAAAAGAAATAGACTAAGAGGAGGAGGTAGGTATTCTGGGCAGACTAAATGGATCAAGAGGTCCCCTTCTGCCAGCAAATTCTTATGTTCTAATCTTTAAACTGTCCAGTTGTGCAAAAAATAACATGACACCATGTGACAGTTTGCAGCCAATCAAATGTGCTAGATTTATGAAACCTGTTCTATATCTAAATATATACAGCCATGCTAGTGCCACTCCATAAATGCAGTTTCACCTTCTAGTAAAATTCCTTTTTAATGGCAATTAAAACTTTTGTTTTTAGCCCTGGAAGCCAAGTCTTTTCTTATTGATAGCAAAATCTTCATCTCAATATCATTACTTTATAGAAGATGACGCATGACACAAGTAATCTAATTTAAAAAAACAGCACTGAAGTCTTTCGTTTTACTTACAATTACTACAGTATATCATTATTTTGTTTACTCAGATGCCCCTTTTGGTTTCTTTAGTGAAACCATCCTTTCAAGGAAGCAGTGGCCTAGTTTTCTGTCACTAGGGGAGGTAACACAAAATGGGTGAACACTGGACACCTTTGTGATGCCACCCACTAACACTATACACAGTAGTGAGAACTTGTTGCAAGGGAAGTTATGGCTGGATTGCAACACTGCAGTCCCCATTATCACTGGGTTTACCAGATTTTTAAGCCTGGAGGGTCCTTGAGATTGGGTCCCGTCATGAAAAGCAAACATGCCTTTGTAGAATTGCATTATGGGCCGTTTCAGTGGTGGCCTCTGCTCCCTTTCCACATGGTCATATGCCACTTGTGGCTGCTTGGAAAGAGGTTGCAACTCCAGTTGACCAAAGTTTAGGGCTGCTGCTACAGCACTAAGTGGTGCAGTGGGTGCCTCCAGTGAATGAGTATGGAGCCCTAATGTCAAATTGACAAATGTCAGGAAAGCTGATCCAAGTTCCTGCATGGATAGCACACTGACCAATTCCCAGAATATCCAAAGCATCAGACAGCACATCATCTGAACATGCCCAATGTGTTTAACCCAGATAATAGAGTTAGGTAGCACACTATGCTCCTGATCCATGGTCACCCTCCAGCAAATCGAAAACTAAATGAATCATATCTGCACAACTCTGCTTTACACCTTTAAAATGGCCAAGACTTATGAGGAAAGATGTACAGGGTAGATGTGGACACCAGCCATTTATGGTGGATAGAGTCTTGGAAGAACTAGGAAAAGTAAAGACAGACAAGGCAATGGGCCAGGAGGGATTCACCTAGAGTGTTGAAGGATCTCAGGAAGTCCTAGCAGGTCCACTGACAACCATCTTCAACCAGTCACAAGAGACAGGGAGGTACTTGGGGACTGGAGGAGGGCAAAGGTGGTCCCCTGCAAGATTGAAGTAGGGAGGAGGCAGGCAATTACAGACCTGTAAGCCTGACCTCAGTGGTGGGGAAGCTGATGGAGTCCCTGCTTAAGGAGAGGGTAGTGAAGTTCCTGAAGTCAAGTGGTGCAAAAGACCCATGGCAGCATGGATTCACTGAGGTAGGTCTCTCAGACTAATCTTATCAATTTCTTTGACTGGGTGACCAGGGTGGTGGATTAGGAGGGGTGGTGGATGTGGCCTACCTGGATTTCAGTAAGACCTTTGACACCTTCCTCATAAAAGGTTGCTTAACAAATTGGGAATGTGGGTGTGGGCTCTAAAGTGGTAAAATGGGTTGGAAACTGGCTAAAAGGCAGGGACCCAGAGGGTGGTAGTAAATGACATAAAAACAGAAGAGGGGCAGGTGACCAGCAGATTCCACATGGATTGGTGCTGGGTCCAGTTCTATTCAGTGTCTTCAAGCGACATTGCAAAGGGACTGGAGGGGAAAGTATGCCTGTTGCAGATGACACCAAGATCTGTAACAGAGTCAACACACAGGAAGGGCTAGATAAAATGAGAAATGACCTAAGACTACTTGAGGAATGGTCAAGGGTTTGGCAGTTGAGTATCAATGCTAAGAAGTGCAAGATAATGCACCTGGGACACAGAAACCCAAGAGAAAATACAGGATGGGGGGCAGGTTCTAGCCACCACTAGTCAGGAGACAGACCTGGGGTTATCATATCCAATTACCTGATATCAGCCAAACAATACAAAAAGCAGTGGGAAGATAAACAGAATGATGGGGTGCATAGGAAGGGGCATAACCAGTAGGAGGTGAAGTGGTGATGCCATTATAGATCACTGGTGAGGCCTCATCTGGAATACTGTGTCCAATTCTGGAGACCACATCTCAGGAAGTGGTGGGGGAATAACATGAGGCTGGAGGGAGGAGGCTTGGGGAATGCTAGAAGTATTTTTCACAGAGAGGGTGGTGAATCCATGGAATAGCCTACCAGCAGAGGTAGTGGAAGTGAAAACAGTATGGGGATTCAAAGTGCATGGGATAAGCATAAAGGCACCCTGCTGTATAGCAGAGCAGGGAAAGGCAATCTAGATAAGAACAGGATGTATGGTCCCTATCTGCCAACAGATTCTGTGTTTCTATGTTTCTATGTTTCTTTTCTCAGTAGCCTCACAGTGATATGTGCATATGATCCACACCATTTCAGAAATTATGTGTGTAACCATGAAACTGGAAAGACACAATTGGGCTTTTATTTTGTCAAAACAAAGTGTGTTTTCAAACTTCATACTTGACTACATAACAGCAAAGATTTTTGTGTGTGTGTGTGTGTGTGTGTGGCATTTATTTTATATACACCAAGAATGTGAATCTGCTTGATTTGCCCATACATTCTAGTTCTTCTTTCCACACTGTGCACGCCAAACAAGGTCAACAGAAAAAAAATCATTAATATCTGTCAACTTCCTTTATAACCTTAAGGAAAAATCTTTGTATGATATTGCACAGACAGATTTTCAATTTTCTTGTGTAATAAACAGATGTGTTAGGATTTGGATGTAATTTAAAGGTTGTAAAAAATCACATTGAGATTGATGAATAAATCAGTCTCAAAGACAAAACCTGATGCCTGATGAAAACACCTCTCCAGACAGGCAGGAAATGAAATTAGTTCACAGTAAAGTGTGGAGATGAGGATCAGTGTTCAGTTCTGCTGCAGGCTTTTAAGGACTTGGTACTGTGGCACAACAAAACTGCGAGGGCTACAGAAATCTAATTAAAGAGCAAATGTCCTTCTGACATCAAATTAATCTTTATCAAGATTCCTATTTTTATTCCTGGCCAGTAAAGAAAATGAAATTCAAAATTATGGGCATGTCACCAAACTGTTGATAATTTTCTCTTGAGCATCACAGTGTAATTGCATTGTTTAATTATACCTATAAGCACCCTGAGCATGTTTTTGTTTTTATTTTGTCAGTGTTTATTAATGACCAATAGTAGATAATAGTATTTTATCATGATTAGCCAACAGTAAGACATGCTCATTATTGTATATTATGCACCAGTCTAGTTTTTCCGTGTGTTAATGCAGCAGGGAATGCTAACCGGCACATTTAACTTACCTTTTTATTCCATTTTAGATGATCCTTATCCCTGTCTTGCATGATACCCTGATTTCCCCATTTGAGTCTACTTTAGCACTTTTATATGTAAAATAAATAAAAAAGCACTCCTTTTAATATGGCTCAGTACAGTTTTCATCAGTATTCTTTGTTGTTTTGAACACTCATTGTTTAACATCACTGTACATGTGATTAAAGTCAGCTAGCATGCTGCTACCTGACCTTTAGGACAATGGGTGTACTGGTACAGCAACAACTGAGAATACTAGCCCAAGCCATATCAAAATGTGTGCTCTTTTCATATTCAAATTTAAAAAGTGCTAAAGAACTCCGCATAAGCAAAGAAGATAGTAATTACAGTCTTTTGGGTCAATTTTGTGTTGGGCTAGACGCTCAGGCGCCTAACCCCCCCACCCTCCCAGTCTTTGTTGTGCAAAGTTTTACAATCTAGCACCTCTAGCAAGCCACTGCCTGCAAGTGCTTCTTCTGATTGCCCTCTCCTCTGTCCCTCCCTTCTAGCCAGCCTGCCCTGAGGACACACACACCAGAGGCTCCGAGCCGCCAGCCAGGCGGCCCGCCATAGCAGAAAGGGAACCAAGAGGCCGGGGAGAAAGCCAGAAAGTGCAGGAAAGCACCAAAACTTTGCCTGCCCCCACCCCTTCAGGGTGTTTCTTTATACACACCTTCCCAGCAAATCTCATCCCCCATAGCTATTCTCCCAGCCAATTCCGAGCTCATTTTCTTCACATCATCTTACTTTCTTTAACCCTCTCTACCCTCCACCATGCTACTGCACCTACTACTGCTGCTTTGCTTCTCACCTTCCTTAGATCCAGATGAGATAACTGTTGGAACCCATACCCGAGGTGCTTAGGGCGACCACTCAACACTGCCCCCTCTACTGTCCCCAGTGGATACCCCTAAACTATACATTCTTATACTACGCTTCTGCACAATAATCCTTGGGAATCCCAAAAAGGCTCACAACCAGTTTGGAACTCCTCTATCCCCTGCTACCATACTGGCACTACAATTACTCCCTCGCCTGTCCATTAAGCTGGCAATCTATGATAATCTCGATAACCATGCAGCAGAATCATCACCCACTATATATTGGATCCCAAGAAAGAAGAAAAACTGCCTGACTGCTCACTACTCCTATCACTTGGTGCCTCATCAAGTTAATCTTCTTTCTGCTGGTCTGTGTTGGCACTGTGGAAATCAACCCTGGACCCACTGAAGCTCGATCTCTCCAACTGACCTAACCTCCATAAATGGATTGAGTTTTCTTCACTTCAATGCCTGCAGCCTCCTAAAAGTTCTCATCAATACAGGCCTGGGTTGCACACACCTACCAGACTGTCTGGTTATATCTGAAACATGGCTCAAATCTGCAACAAAAATAGTGAAATAAACCTTCCCAACTATCAGCTCTTCAGATCTGACCATCTATCCAGGGGCGGTGGGGTAGCCATCTATGTCAAAGCAAATATCTCTGCATCCTGCCTCAATTCTACATCTCAACCAAAGGAATTCGAATGCTTGTCTATTAAAATAACCCTTCCCAACACATCTTCCTTTCAACTGGTTGGTTGCTATAGGCCCCCTCTGCAGGCCTCAAACTCCTATCCCATTTAGGATCCATACTTAATCTGGGCCCTGAAGACACCATCATCTTGGAGACATGAACTTAAATTGGCTGACTAATGCATCTACCCCTGGTAACCTTCTGTGACACCTATGGATTCTCTCAATTAATCAAAGAACCAACAAGGATCAACCCAAAGAATACTCTCAACAGCACACTCCTGGATATTATATTGGTAAATAAACCTCATCATTATCCCTATGCAGGAGTACTTCTCAGTGACATAAGTGACCACTGTCCCATAGCTGCCATTAGATCAACAATCAAGCCACCCAATCCTGCAAAATTCCTCCCACAAGGTCAAAGAACTTTAATATTACAGGATATCTCCATGATCTGTGCCACACCACCGCTGGCAAGAATTCTATCTCACAGCCTCAATAGAGTCAGCTCTTCAAATCCTAAATGATATAATCATAAGTGCCCTCAATTCACATGCACCCTCACCAGTGTCAGAACCAAACTCAAATCCTGTCGCTGGTTCTCTGCCGACCTAAATCCGGACTGCTTGCCAGAGACAAACTCTGGAAAGGGCAAGAAAGACAAAGGACCCAAATGACTGGCTCCAATTCAGAAAAGCCAGAAACTCCTGCACAAAACAAGTAAGAAAAGCCAAGGCAACCTTCTACACAGCTGAACTAGATGCCTCCTATAACAACCCTTCCAGGTTCTGGGGTACCATAAAGGGCATCCTAGGTCAAACCTCTACCCCTGTCTTACCATCCAAAATTCAATTAAATAATATTGAATCACCGACAAACAAAATATCTTGAATGCCTTCAATGACCATTTCACTACAGCTGGCCTGGCTTTCGACTCCTCTCCTGCAAACCTATTAAGATCATCTCTAAACCTACAATCTACTGAGAGTCAAAAGGTTGCTTCCACATTCTCATTCAAACCAATATTGTTCAAAGAAGTAGAAGACCTCCTACTCCAACTAGATACCACCAAAAGTGCAGGTGCAGACTCCTGGATCCCTACTTTCTAAAAGTAGCACTGTATGCCTTAACCGCCCCCTCACCCATCTCTTCAATCTATCACTTGTCACTACTATCTCCCTCAATATGGAAGACAGCTCAAGTGTTTCCATTACTTAAGGCAGAGTGATCCCATGGACCTCAATAATTATAGGCCCATCTCCATCTTACCAATACTATCCAAGATGCTGGAGAAGCTGGTAAACTCTCAGTTAACTGCCTACCTTGATACCAACAATCTCCTAAATCCAGCTCAATCTGGGTTTAGATCTATGCATAGCACCATCTCTGCACTAGCAAAAGTCACAAATGACTGGCAGACTGCCCTAGACAAAAGAATAATACCTGTGCTGTGTTTCTGGATCTAAGCAAAGACTTTGACACTGTGGATCATGATCTTCTAATCACCTCACTAAACTCCATAGGCCTTGACTCACTCTCTATTAAATGGTTCAGATGCTATCTCTCTGGAAGGCTACAACTGGTAAAGAATTATGGTGATCTATCTACCCCTAAGCCACTCCTAAGAGGTGTACTGAAAGGCTCCATCCTGGGTCCCATCCTTTTGCCATTTACATCAACAATATTGACTCAATCTCTCTCTTTCTAATATCCACCTTTTTGCAGATGACACTGTACTTTATGTGAGCGATCCTCACCATCAAAAGCCTGTGAGCTCCTACAGTCTCAATTCTCCCTCCTCCAGCATAACCTATTAAAAAGAAATTATTACTAAATGCTAAGAAAACCAAAGCTATGTTCTTTGCCCACAGAACTGTTCTTCCACTATCCCATCATTCACCCTCCCACTCTCTACCATCCTTGGTGAAAATCTGGAATATGTTGACAAATTCAAATACCTAGGAGTATGGATAGACAATAAACTAGACTATACTACCCGTTGAAGAGCTCCTGAAAAAGCTAAGACAAAGACTTGGTCTATTCTATAGAATCAAACACTACCTGACCAAAGATTCCAAACAAAGATTAATCCTTGCATCATTCATGTCCCTCATTGATTATGCTGACTTCCTCTATGGTCATTGCTCCCTCTCCCATCTAAACAAACTAGACACCCTGTATCATAGAGCTATTAGATTCATTACTGACCTTCCTCTAGCACCCATCATTGCTCTCTCTACAATGCAGTCAGCTGGACATCCCTGCAACATAGAAGAAGAAAAAATGCTGCTACCTGGATCTACAAAGCTCTGACAAACAAACTCCCTTCCTACATCTCAGATTGCTTCAACCAGATCACATCCAGGCCCTACACCTTGAGGATCAACAAACTGATCCTGCTGAAGATTCCTATCACCTGCACCGGTATGGAAGAGCTGCAATCAGTTATTCCCTGGCACTTATCTGGAATTCTATCCAAAAGACATTGAAAATGGAAACACTGATCCCCTTACATCCTTCAAAAGCTGTACACCAGCCTAATCCCAGATTCATGCAATTGCTTCCACAAGGCCTAGTCCTCCCACCCCCACCCCCACACCCTCTCTCTCCCCCCCCTTCTAAAGCTCCTCCCTATTCTTCTATCATTCCTCTGGTCCTTTCCACATCAAACCTCAAACATATATGCCCACCCATGTACCATTATCCAAGCCTTATCCCTACCAGACTGTTTGTTTCTCACCTTTAATAGGTTTTTGGTTTACTGTCCTTTGCCTTGTATATATGTAAATAATTGTACATCTATCTCACTCATAAATGTTTGTATTTGTGCTATTTCAATATCATGTTTTGTATACACTCTGTAACCTTTTTGTTATGACCACTCAGGTCCATCTTGTAAATGAGCTATGCTCAATGATGTTCGCCTGAATAAATAAAGATTTTGATTGATTATTATTGAAGGTATCACCCACAAGAGGTGGTAAGGGCAATGTAACATGGAATAAAAAATGATTGGTCAAACTTCTCACCATAACAAACATTGCTTCTTTCAATTTGGAGAACTGACATTAATGGTAATTTTCTTCATTTAAAAAAAACTGACATTCTGAGGCTATTTGGGTCTTATATCTAGCTTTCCTCAACCAATCTAATTCCAAGTTAAATGTATGGATTACTGCTTGAGGTTTGCAAAGCTATTTCTCCTTGTTATTCCGACTCATGAGGTTGTAAAATATATGTGCCATGTAACCTAGTTTGGACAGCAGCCAAAATGAGATTCTTTTTTTTTAAGGACATGAATGAGATTCAGCTTCAATAGCAGGTGATGGCCAGCTCATGTAGTAAAACCATAGATTAGGCTTGTGGTCATCTGGTCATCTTTCTCTTTCCTGAGAGTCACAGTGGCTAACTAAGAAGGAATTATTTTAGCAGTTCAAAGTGTACTCATTTGATTAGCTGAAAACTGTCAACAGCAAGTCGACCTTATTAGAATTCAGTTGGCATACTAGGGATGATATCATGATAGGAAATCTCCACACAAAAGTACCCATGCATTTCTAATCAATTTTGTTTTAATGATACTGAAATGCTAAAGGTCATGTGTTACAATGAAGTTTTTTTCTTTGTTCGGCAATGCTGAAATAAACATAGCAAGCCCTCACTTTTAAACATAAACTAAACTCTGATTCAAAGGCACGTTCTGTTTACACCTTCTGGCTGCTTGCTTTTGTAATAGAGGTTGTTTTCCATTTCAGTTTACTGCAGTAGTTTTCAAGTTCTAACAAAAGCTATGGGTGAATTTTGGTTAGTTGAGACTGATGTATAAATAAAAGAAGAAGCAGATGGTCCCTTTGTGACTGTCTGAAGAAAAGGGTTTTGAGAACAATACATGAATAGGTAGAGTCTAATAAAACACCCAGCCATCTGCCGTTCACAGCTTTTAGAAAGATTCAGTTGCATATTCTGGGAATTAAGTACTGTTGTAACATTAAGTTACTTTAAGTTTATTGACAAACTACTACAAAAACAAAATAATGTAGCATTTTTGTTTTACAATTTATTTTCCCAGGATAACCTAGTTGAGTTGCAACTTTTCATTTGTAGTGGGTTTTCTGCTGTTATCCATTTCCATAGCTGGGTGGACTGGAGCAATGGGAGGTTGAATGACTTGCCCTATGTCATGCAGTGAGTATTTGACTCTAGTAGAGTTTGAACCTGCAGTCTGCTGGTTCCCAAGTCTGTGATCTAACCACTAGAACACACTGCCTTTGATATATATTTTACCTTTAACTGGTGAGGCATAATTGGGGGTTACTGTCAAGTAATTGCACACCCATACAACAAATGGCATGAGGCAAAGCTACGTATTGTTTTTATCGGGTTCTTTACCAAATGGTAAACAGTCCTTCAGAGTACCTTAGTGTTGTTATGGAATGCAATATGGCACTTTCATTTTCTATTTCATTTTAAAAGCATAAAACGTAACTCCACTTCTCCACATGCATGCCCCTGTCATATGTATGTATTTATTTAAATTGTTTACATCCAGGAAAAGTAAACAGAAATCACCAAGTCTTATACTGAGTTGCACTGGGGAGGAAAAACAAAATACAGCACAGTACCAGTATAGTAGGACGAAGTCACACCAGTAATATACACTACTACAGAGGTAACAGAAGTCAGACATTCAATATACAGTACTGATAACATAGCTTTAGGACATGTTTAACAGACAGCTACTGTAGATAGAACAGGAAAAACTACAAATCCCATTTACAACATCCACAAAATAAATAAATGGAGCAATATATAAATTTCTAGGAGAAATAATGTGGAACATGGGTACCACATCAACTTAGAAGAGCAATGTATTTGGCAGGTGCATTTAAGAGTGCAATAGTGGCTCAGTGATTTCTGAGAGCTCTGTGGATGATCTGAGTGACATCTGGAGGGAGATTAATCCAGAGGTGAAAGAGACAATAGGAAAAGTTGTCCTATCTGTTTTCAGAACCAAGGGATGAAGATGCTGTTAGTGTGGGAGGATCTCAGAAGGAAGCTGGATTTGATGACAGGTGAGAAGAGTTTGGAGGTGGTTAGGTAGTTTGTATCACCAATATTTGTTAGCAATGGTGCTACTGTAGTTGTAGAAAGTGTCAGCCTTCAAGAGTGGCTAGCCCAGTTTCTCACACAGAGTACAGTAATGTGTAGGCAGGGACAGCCTAAGGCAAATCTTTGTACAACATTGTACATAGTTTTCAAGCAGGTGAGTTCAGTCTTTGGAGCAGCACCATAAACTATCAAGCCATAATCAGGTGGAAAATAACATATGGGGGATGAGAAGTTTCTTTTCTTGAGATGACAAGCAGTCTTTAACATGATAGACAGCAACAGTATAAGGCAGAAGTTTAGTCTTATGTTGATCAAAGTAGAAGGAGAAGTCTAGGTGAGGCTCAATAGTCAGGCAAAGATACTGTTTGGTCTGAACATTATTTAGAAGGCACCCATTTGTTGTATAGATGTGTGGGAAAGTAGTAGCCTTACAGAGACTACATTTGTATTAAAACCTTAATTCTAGGGGCGTGGGTATGGTGTTCTATCTACACCTTTTGCAGAATCCTTTCCTTTAGAGCTGGCTGGAAGGTCTATAAGCTGGCTCCTCCCACCCACTTGGGTAGTATCCTCCTCAGCACTGCCCTGTGACATCAGACTTCCTTTCCACTGGAAGCTTCAGGTTCCCTCCATTGCAGCTCCATGCTAGGTGTAGGCCTAACTTTCTACTTGTTTTTGGTCTTCAAGACTTTGAAATATGATGTTTTGGCCACCATCCATGGACATGAAAAGAGCCCAAAGCCAGTCCTGGTTTCAAAAGGTACTTGGTCTGCAATCAGAAGATGTTGCACACTGATCCGCACTCTTTGTGCATTTACTGCCAGGAGCTTGAGCACGACCCTTGCGGGGTTGCAGTCTCTGCCAAACCCTCCAGCCTCCACTTTGGAAGACTGATAATGCCCACCTCTTACTCAGATGCCCAGATGAACACAGCCCCTGGGCAAATTCAAGAGCCTCAATAGAGCAGTCTCAGAGCCTGCTGCTTCCACTGCACAACTCACCACTTTTGAAGAGTGGTGGCCCAGGTCACTTCAGCTTCATCTCTGCCATGAGTTTGGTGGGCTTGGGTGCCTCCTTCACAGGGGCATTCAGAGACTTGTCTCAGTCCCTCCCTACTCTCTTGAGATGGCCCTCCATGAGAGTCCAAATGGGACAAGTCTAAAAATCCTGCCACAGATCATGGGAAAGGAAAGGTCTCATTCCTCTCACTCCTGTGTTTCTGTGGGCTCAACGGCCATTGAGCCCTCAACTTCAGCTAACACATCATCCAATGTCCAGGCTGCTAGCCCCACAGAAACACCATCAGGCTTGTCAGCTGAGACATGGGCTAACCAGCAAGTTGAGATTTAACTTGATCTGGTCAACCAGTTGTCGCTGGACGAGGGAGATGACTCTTATCCAGGACCCTGGTTCTGGCTGTAGTCACTCCAGTGGGATGGTTCATTCCATGGAGCCAGTAGTCTCTTCCTGGGGCCTAACCCTCTGGGGCTCCATGGCATCCTACATCTGCCCTGCTTTGCTTCCTTTGACTGAATCATCGATGGATGAGGTCGAAGTCTGATATTTTCCAGATCAATATCATGGGACTCCTATCATTCTTGACAGTCCAGTTCTTGGCCTTCAGCCAAGAAACACTGCAGATACTCCTCATCTTCAGGTGAGGAATGGCTCCCACCATAAAATGTGGGGACGAATATGAGGCACTCATGTGGCAGCAGTGGATTCTCAGCCAAGGCCATGTTCCACAGCCAGTTCCAGCACTCCCATGGTCGTGATTTCTCAACCAGTGCCAGTTCTCCTGGTACTGTCAATGCTGACCTCTCCTCCATTTGGATGGAGCTACCATCCCTGCAACCCTTAGTGGGTCCCCACCAAAGCTGGAGTGCCCTGCCATGGGCCTTCCGGGAGGATCTTAGTGCATATTTCTCACACAGATGAGCCTTGCATTGCCAGTGGGAACACTGGTTGGCAGTGTTTGAGGAACCCTCAGATTTGGAGGGCTCCTCCATGCACTCTTCCGTAATCCCAGTTTTAACCTGGAGTCAAGTGTGGAGGTTGCCTCAGAGTCTGGCCCCTATTCCATCACTCCATCTGATCTCTGAATCTACAGGATCCCACTAGAACCAGTTTAGAAGTGGGCTAAGTATCCCCTCACATAGATCTTGGAATGGGATGACTCTCCCACGGTTGCCTTCCCTTAGTAGAGGCAATCCTGTGCCTGGCCTTGGAGCTGTGGCAGCATCTGGCCTCTTGCCAGTTGCCCTCAGTCATTGTCCAGATTCACCAACCATCCTTCAGACAAATGTTTGGTGGCAGACTCCATCTTCAGGCACTTGGGCAATATCAGAATAATTGACATGCCCCCTCAATAAAGAGTCCAAGAAAGTTGACCATGGAGCAAAGAAAGTTTATGCCACTTCATCCCTGGGTCTTTGGCAGGCTGCATGCTGAAGTTATGTTGACCAATCTCTCCCATGCCCTTTTGGGCACCTTGGACAATGTTATTCTCACCTTCCTACTGATCTTCAGCTGGCAGTTAAATTGGTTTGGGATCACAGTCATACCAGGGCCAAACAACAGTTCCAGATGGCCCTGGACATTGGTGACTCCTGTGCTAGGTCTGTGGCTGCGGTGGTGGCTATGAGGCGCCAAGCTTGGCTGAGGCTGTTGACCTTTATGGCTGACACTCAACATAAGTTGATGGATGTCCCCTTCTTTGGTACTGATCTGTTTGATCCTGGCATTAATAGGCATCTCATGTTCATTGAGAAGTCCAATGCCACCTTGGATTCCATCCCAGAAGGATGTTAAGGGGCAGAAAGAGTGAAAGAAACCCTTTCCATTTCAGCCCCACTTCACATCTGCTGCTCACCCACCACAGCCCAGCTGGGGCAGCATCAGGCCTGGTGGTCTAAGCCTCAAGCCAGCACCTGTTAGTGCTAGGAAGGTCCAGAGGCCAGGGTTCAGGACCTCCCCAACTACCAGCTCCGGAGCCACATGACCTCAACAAGCATCTCGGGCCATGCAAATTGGGAATGGTCACTCTGAATCAGATCATTCTGTCCCTGGAGCAGGACATGTGGTTTTGCTCCATGGATCTTCAGGATGCCTTCTTCCACATTCCCATCCATCTGGCAGTTCCTGTGGTTCTGCTCAGAGGAGACTCTATGAATTCCAAACCATGCCATTCGGCCTTTCCTTGGACCCCAGGAGGCTTCACCAAATGCATCACAGTTGTGGTAGCCTTTCTGTGGCACTGAGGTGTCTGGGTTTAACCTCATCTGAATGATTGGTTGATTGTGGGTTCTTCAAAGGCAGAGGTGGAGGTGGTCCAGGGTTCTGTCCTCCAGACCTGCTCAGCCTTGGGCCTCTTCATCAACACGGCCAAATCTGAGCTCACCCCTCCCAGATGATCCACTTCATTGGGGCAGAGCTTGACTCCATTTGGACCAGGGCATACCTGCAAGTGAACAGGGCAGATGATCTTACCCCTTTGCCGGCTCATTCCAGGATGGGCACTTGCACTTTGCTCAGTGACATCCTATGCTTCTGGGGTACATGGTGGCTTGCACTAGCATGGTCTATTGGGCCTGAAGATGAATGCACCCCTGCAGTGGAAACTGGCTTGTTAGTGGTCTCAGCATCTCAGACACCTGGACTGTCCAGTCAGGGTGACTCAGCTGATGTGGGATGCCATCCAGTGGTAGCTTGTCCCAGCCCACTTGAACAAAGGAGTCCTGTTTGTATGCCCCAGAGCCGATGGTCACTTCCATGACCACTGCCTTTCTGTCAGAATTGGGAGCACACCTGGGGATCCACAGAGCCTACAGGCTCTGGACCCCTGAGGAGTCTTGATGCCACATCAACCTGCTGGGGCTCCATGTAGTGCACCCTGCTCTGATGGCCTTTGCTCCTGTCATGTAGTGTCTGGTGGTACAGATCCAGACTGACAATATGACCACCATGTAATACCTCAACAAGGAGGGCAGGGACGATTCCGCTCCATTGTGCACGGAAGCCCTCTGCGCCTGGACCCTTGTCTGCCACCTGTAAACCAACCTTATGGTGATTCATGTGTCAGCATGTTCAACTGGCTGGCACATGTCTTCAGCTGAGTGGCGAGGTGACCGATCAGCGGTCCCTTCACCAGGAGGTGGTCAGTAACCTGGTCTCCCTTTGGTCTGTCCTCTGCTTGACCTATTTGCCTCCCAGCAGAATGAAAAACTAGGCTGTTTTGCACTCACCCCTCTCACTGCGGGATATGGATAGGAATGCCTTCATGAGACCCTGGACTCAAGGTCTCCTGTATGCATTCCTCCTCCCTTCCCCAATCCACAAGATGTTGCTCAAGGCACAGAGGGACAACACCTAGATGATCCTGGTGGCCCCAGACTGGTCTTGCCAGTTTTGGTACCCAAGTCTCCTCAGCCCCCACAGCAGGCGCCCCCTGGAGATTGCTCTCTCCACCCAGACCTGCTGGAAGGTAATACTACACCCAGACCCTTTGATCCCTACACCTGGCAATTTGGTTCCTGATCAGCTAGAGTTCCAAGCTTTGGGTCTTTTGATGAGGTCCTCTATGTCATGGAGGCCTCTTAGAAGCAGTTGACTCACCAGTGCTATCTTCAAATGGAAGAGATTTTTGTTTGGTATCAGGGCAAGGAGGTAGCCCTGTCCTGCCAATTGGTGAGCATTTTGGAATACCTGTGGTCCCGCTCCCAATCAGGTATCCAGTTGACCCTCAGGGTGCACCTAGAACCATCTCAGTGTACTGGGAAAGGGCAGGTACACTGATGGTGGTGCAGGAAAAGGTGGTCAGGTGCTTTTCAAAGGCTGTTACCACTTGTTCCTGCCAGTGCGTGAACCGCCACAACCTTGGGACTTATTGCTGGTTTTGGCGATCCTCATGGGCAAGTCATTTGAACCCATGCACAGGTGTCACATCTCTCACCTGTCATGGAAGACCACCTTCTTGGTGGCTATCACCTCCACCAGAAGGATCAGTGAGCTCCAGGTACTCTCAGTTGAGTCTCCCCATCTGGTCTTCTATAAGGACAAAGTTGTCCTCTGCCCCAACCCAAAGTTCCTCCTGAAGATTGCTTTGAGTTTCACCATAACCAGGTGATGTATCTCCTGGTGTATTTCATCACCAAACCTCAGAGGCTGAGCACAGGCTCCATGTGTTGGGCCAGAGGTGAATGCGCACTTATTATGAGGAGCATACTACTGCAGTTCAAGTTGAGGTTCTCCAGCTATTTGTCACCACGCTGGAAGCTGCACCTGGTGACCAGCAACCAAGTGGATGATTGGCAGGTGGATTGTCTCCGCATTGACCTCTGCTATTGGTTGGCTGGTAGGAGCATCCTGATAGGCTCAGGGTTCATTCCACCATACTGCTGCCTCAGTGGTTGTTTTCAGGGATGTCCCTATCCAGGAATTTACAGGACTGCTACCTGGAAGTCAGCACACACCTTCATCTCCACTTCCATATCAACCTTAAGTCATGCCGGGACGCTAGTTTTGGGGCCTCAGTTCTCCAGTATCTATTCCATAATAGGGGTATGTGCCTGCTCCCTCCTCCTGAAGAACTGCTAGAGTCTGCCAGAGTGTGGATAGTACACCACATCCATATCCCTGAAAAATAGGTTATTCACCTGTTACTATAGTTCTAGGAGTGGTATATTGTGTCCATCCACACAACCCACCCAACCTCCCTGGCAGGGGCACACCTTCTTGCTTCCAGCATGCAAGATTTGATGTCATGGGTGGTGCCAGGAGGATACTACAGGTGGGTGGGAGGAGCCAGCTTGAAGACCTTCCGGCCAGCTCTAAAGGAAAAGGATTCTGTGAGATACTAACATACTAACATACTATTTTGCAGGAGATTAGGCCTTACAGTCTATCCAGTCTGCTCGAACATCAGATCCTTAGTTGGGTGCCGAGGCCCTCCCTCCTTGTGCTCCAGAAACACTTATCATCCATCCCTACTCCCCGACAGGCCATCATCTGATACATCCACTTTCTATGTCTGTCCCACCTCTCTTGAAGCCCTCCACTGTGGATCTCTGAACCAGCTCACCAGGAAGTGCATTCCAAGGTCCACCACCAGTGAAAAACCTCCTCCTTTCCCCTCACCCTTCCACCTTCCAACTTCAAACCATGCCCTATGGTGATACCTCCCTGCTTTAGTCTAAAGATCCCTTCCATGTTTACCCTATTTATTTCCTTGAAGACCTCAATCATGTCCCCGCCTCTTCTCTCCTCCAATGAAAACAGGCAGAGCTCCTCAAGTCTGTCCTCATATCAAAATCCCCTAGCCCTCGTATCATCTTAGTTGCCCTCCTTGTACCCTCTCAGGAGCTGTATGTCCCTCTTCAAGTGTGGTCTCCAGTACTGTACACAGTACTCAAGGTGTGGTCTAACCAGCCCATTGCAAGTGGCAGAATCACTTCCTTGCTCCTAGAGGTGATCTCCCTACGATGCATCCCAACATCCTGTTTGCCTTGCTAGCCACTCTCCTGCACTGCTCAGAGTTATTCATACATGCATCCACCATGACCCCTAGGTCTTTTTCCCTATTGAGGCCTCCAGCGCCTCCCTCCCAGGGTGTACCTGTGTTTAGATTTCCCGACCAAGATGCAACACCTTGCACTTGGTGATATTGAAATTTAATTCCATGTGTGAGCCCAGCTTCCCAGGGTGTCCAGGTCTTCAGGCCAACCTCCTCTTCTCCCTCAACTACTGCTCCCATCTTGGAGTCATCCACAAAGAGACTCATTTCACACCCTATACCCTCCCTGACGTCCGATATGTATGCATTAAACAGGATCGGACCCAGGACCGAGCCCTATGGTACCCCACTACCAACCTCTAGGGTTCGAGAGCTCCCCACAGACCACTACTCTCTGGTGCGCTCCAGCTATCCAGTTTTCAATCCATCTGACCATCAAAGGGCCTACTCTAACCCCATCAGTTTCTCCACCAGACCATTGTGGGGACAGAGTCAAACGCCTTGCTGAAGTCCAAGAATAATATATCCACAGGCTTTCCCTGTCCAGTTCTGATGTTCCCCATTTGTATAACTCCACAAGATTGGTTTGACATGATCTACCTGGCACAAACCCATGTTTCGACTATCCAGACCTCCACCTCCTCCATGCTTACACCCTCAATCGTTCCTTTAGTATACTCTCCATTAATTTTCCCACCACCGAGGTCAAACTGATGGGTCTATAGTTACCTGGTACTTCCCTCGACCTTCCTTATGGATTGGCACCACATGTGCCTCTCGCCAATCCTAAAAGTTATCCTCCCTGTCTCAAGTGACCTGTTGAAGAGCTCCGCCAGGTGCAGCCAATGTCCGCCAATTCCCATAGTACTCTCGGATGAATGCCATCCGGCCAGGAGATTTGTCTTTCTTTAGGGCCTTGAGGGCTAACCAACACTCTTTTGGTGGAGATAGCATCATCCGTCCCCTCCACCTTACGGCCTTTTATCCTTATCCAGATGTGACACCCCTGGGGTAATCTCCTCCTCTTGCTCCATTTCTATTGCTCTCCGATCTCACTCACTGCCGCTTCTATCCCCTTCATGCCTTGCTTTGTAGATATCCCATCCCCTCCTAGGTGAACACAGAGGCAAAGTACCTGCTAAATACCTCTGCCTGGTCCCTCCTCTTCCACCACCTCCTTCTGATCTCAATCTGCTGAGATGGCCCTTAGTTTTCTCCACTCCCCAATGTACTGGAAGAACCCATTTTCCCTCCATGTATCCCTGTGCCAGCCGCTGCTCTTTACTGGACTTTGCTCCCTCACCATCTGGGTGACTTTTCTAGATGCAAGATGGTACATTTCCTTATCCCTATCCCTCTTGTTGTTTTATGTTTTTGTAGGCTGCCTTCTTTTCTCTGACCACTACCTGTACCTCACTGGACCACCAGCATGGTTTATGTGACCTTGCTCCTCTACATTTCAACTTAGCGCAGATCCTGACTGCCTCATGAAGTTCTCGCTTTATGACCTCCCATCTCCTTTCCACACTTGTCATTGATGTAATCCCCTTCACGTGATCCTTGAGAATATTTCCCATGCCCACAAAGTCTGTCTCTGGAAGTCCACTGCCAGTGTCCTAGATCTCACCCTCCCCCATGCTTATTTGAAACCAGACAGTATTGTGGTCACTCCCAGTCAGGGGGTCCTCTACAACCAGGTCCCTTACCAGATACTCATCTGCCAGAACCATGTCCAGGACATGCCCTCCCTTATGGGCTCCATCACATGCTGTGTTAAGAACACATCCTGGAAGCCGTCCAGCAGCCTCTGCTCCTTGGCCACCTTAGAGGCCATGGTTCTCCAGTTTGTACCTGGTATTAAGGTCCCCATCAACACCACTCCTTCCCTTTTGGTCCACACTGGGCAATGATGTTGTCCAGCAAACCATCCTCTAGAACATCATTCATCCCGGGGCCTATATACTACACCCAGCTTGACCTTATCTCCTGGTGGGGATCGAAGGTGACCCATAAGGCCCCACCGTTTCCTCTGCCTCTTCTACCCTAGCAATTTCTATGTCATCTCTAATGAACATAGCCACTCCACCCACTCTGCCCTCCTTTCTGTCCTTCCTAAGCATAGTGTACCCTGCACGCTTAGGTCCCAGTCATGGTTTTTGTTGGCCCGCCTCCGTGACTGCTGCCACATCCACCTCCCCTTGAACAGCATGGCCTGGAACTCTGGCAACTTGTTTATCAAGCTCCTGGCATTTACTAACACTAACCCCACCTCTTATCCTGATCATCTTTGTCGAACCCCACCCAGATTCTTATACTTCCATCCTCCTCTGCTCTTCTGAAACCTCCACCCCAGTCTGTTTCCCCTCCCCCTTGGGCTTGAAGGCTACTCCTCATCTGAGGAGAGGGCTTGGTCAGCCCTCCTTCCCTTCCCTCACAAGTTTAAACCCCACCTTTCTTGAATGTAGTCAGCCATGATGTGTGGATATACACCATATCCCACTCCTAGAACTATGGTTATGGGTAAGTAACCTTTTTTTATTGATACGGTATGCACCCAACTCAATTAAATATTTTATGTACTGACAAGTGTTCCAACAAATAAGAAGACTAGATTCTTATTGCCAGTTATGTAAATTATGTTGACCTGTGGCAACAAACATTTGACTGCTTTACACTTGGAAGTAAGTCATAAAGCAAAAATTATGATAGCCCCAAATGATCAGTATGTCACTTGCCTTTTGCCTTGGATGATAATCTTGGAAGAAAGACCAAAAGATCCAGTGGGCAACCTTCCATTAGGTTTCATACTGCCTCCTTGTTTGTTCTGAAAAGACGTTCATGAATAATACAATATGCCATTAGTAACTGTTCTTTGATTTTCTTTTTCCAGGGTTTTCGCTTCAGCCAGAATCTCTCCAGTATCAGAATATTATCAGTCCCACATCTACAGCTGCACAGGTTGTTACCCAGGCAATGGATTATGTCCGTTCAGGGTGCAGAAATCCTCCAGCACAAAGTGTGGACTGGAATAATGATTATTGCAGTAATGGGTGAGTAGTCAATGCAACGTTGTGCTGAATTGCATGTCTATACTGCAGAGAATGGCATTAGCTTGTGTGTGGGTACTGCAATGCACGGTCTATAGCATAGAATTCATATTTCATATCTGTCCCACATTTAGATGACTGTCCCTGATTGTATCACTCATATTCTCTCTGTTCATATTGAAGAGGAGCTATCCTACACTTTACATACTGAACTTTAAAACAAGGATTCATATCCACCTGTGATGCTCAAGTAATGGCAAAAGTTTGTATATCTGTTGTTTGAAACTGTGCCTCAGATTTTAAGTCAAGGTTAGCACAATTTAGGCAAATTAAGGCAAATTAATTTAAATAGTATCCACTCCATACAACCCGGTGTTAAGCGGTAATGAATGTTAAAATTACAATTTCAGTTTGGCTTGAGTTCTGAACTCCTGCCTTCAATTCAGCTTTGAAAGTTTGCCCAAAGACAATTCAAGTTCTTACTAAGGGGTTTAGCAGGCTAAAATGGTGGTAAGAGATACACTTTCATCACACCTTGCTAACTTCAGTAAATTTCAACCTCATCTATTTCCCGCTCCTCCAGTCAGTTTTAAAGGAACACTCAGTCAGCACCTAATGCAGTGCCAGGAGACAGAATTTTTTTTTTGTAAAAAAAAAAATCTGGGAGGAGCAGATCATGAAAAGTGACTGGGTTGGTGAAAGGGTGGACATTATACTAGGTAGCCTTGTCCAACTGGGAAGTGCTAAAGTGTTATTTTTTAATTGTTTGGAGGAAGGTCGAAGTGATCCAAAGTGACCCAAAGTTCACTTGGGAAGAACTGAAGGTAAAGAGTCACATTTTGGCATATTCACCAAACACAAATATAGCATTGCTTCATCTTTGCTGAGCACTGTACAAAAGAAATGCAAAAAAACTATAACAATTAAAATATCAGCCAGATAACATACAGTGAATATATAAAAACATAACTAGGTGTTGTGAGATGGTAAAACCTATAAATCAACAAAACACAATAAAATGGACTCATGGAGATATAGTAGTCTACGTGGCATCAAAAGCTTCCAGAAATAAAACGTTAGCCCTTTTAAATGCCTCACCTAGGCTCCAAGAGGTTGTGGGGATTCAAGAATGCATGGGATAAATTCAAGGGAGCCCTGACTACAAAGGGTAAATCTAGAGTGTCAAAATAGGTCTAAAGCAAATGGGCAGACTAGATGGACCTAGCAGTCTCCTTCTGTTATCAACTTTTATGTTTCTATGTTAACTCCACAAGATGACAGGCAAGGAATTCTGTATAAACAGTGTTGCATCAGAAAAGGCCCTGCCTCTGTTTGCCTTAACCATGACCTGGTCATAGTCAGAAAATTAGTCTTGGCATAATGTAGTGAGCAGCCCTGAGTATTTATTAATGTATTTATTTATTTAAAATTAGTACCTACTGAAAGGCATACTTAACTGAAGCTCATTTTCATGTATTACCTGGGTAGGGGAAACAATGAAAATATGTGTTATGAGCAACTGAGATTACAAATCAGTAAGTGGTTTATACTATTTATTTATTTATTTAAAAGAGATTTACCAGGAGAGACATACTGAGCCGTGAAACTCATTTCCAGATACGTCCTGGGAGTGAGGTAAGGGATAATTACAAACAAGTAGAAGCACAGAAATAATAATACAACAATATACAGTATGTACAATAACACACATTACTAGAGCAAATAATAATGCAGGATAAACATCGGAAGTGTAAAGTACCCAGCACACAAAAGAAAGTAATGTCATAAACATAGGAAAGGGTAGAGAGAGAGTAAGTAGAGGAGGGTGATAAAGAGAGGCAAGAGGGGATGAAAAGGTAAAGTAATGGTCAAGTAAAAGAGAGAGGAGAAGAGAACAGATTATGGTGGTGTAGGGTGGGGAATAGAGTGTTGAGGATTGTAAGGGGTAGAAAGGGTGATTACTGGGGGTGCGAGTGAGTGAGAAAGACATAAGGAGTGGGAGGAAGCAGTGCAGGGAAAGAGGAGAGGTGGTGACTAGAAGTATAAAGGTTGGAGTAGATAAGAAAGAAGGTAAAATTGGCTAAGGCATTTACAGGAGGGAGCAGTGTGGCTATGGAGAAGAGAGGAAGAGTGTTTGGAGGGCAGAGTGAATTGTGATTGGAAGGGAATGCCAAAGATTAGAAGGTGGAAGGAGAAACCAGACTGGCCAGCTAGGATTTATGAGAGGGAGCAAAAGAGAACAATAACCTGAGTTATGGAGAGAGTACATGGATGGAGACATAGGGAGAGGAGAGAGGAGAGAGCTGAGGTAAGGACAGAGTGAAGCCAACCAGAATTTAGAAATAAAGGAGGCACAGTGGATGAGATGGTGGTCATTCATGGAAGGGAAGGAGAGATCAATGTACAGAGAATGGTGTTGAGTCCGGGGGACAGGTCAAGGCAAAATGGCAAAAGGAGTGGAAGAGGGATCCAGTCTGGCCAGGGTGGATTTAGGTGCACCATAGACTAAGTCTCCATAATCAAAAATGGGGAGGATAATTTTAGTGATGATGTCCTGGTGGGCAGATATAGGGATACAACTTTTGTTCCTATAAAATGCACGGAGCTTAGGGTGGAGTTTTTGTACATGACATCTATGTGCTGAGAAAACCAAGGTGGGGTGAAGCCAGACACTGAGATACTTAAATGAGGGTACATTGTCAGTTTTCCCCATCTAGGGTGAGAAAGGTGGGGAATGAAGAGAGTCTGGAAAGCCTCTGTCATGTGCAGAAACAGGTGGAAACCATTTCTTAGCATTAAGGGATAGTTGATTAGCCCTGAACCATTTCTGGATAGTGTTGAAATAAAGTTGAAGCCTGTATGTTAACTCTGAAGGAGAAGAGCCAGAGGAAAACAGGATCATGACATCTGCATACATGTGGATGGATGCAGAGGAGCAGGTTGAAGGGAGGTCATTGAGGAATATGGAGAAAAGCAGAGGGCCAAGGACAGAAACTTGAGGAACACCAGTGTGTATGGGTATGGGGGTAGAGAGAGTCTCCAATCAAAATCAATCAAAAATGGTAAGAGACAGCAGCTAATGACAACAGTGGTGGTACAAAAACTCGGCAAAATAAATACTTTCAACAAAGTTTATCACTGAATAAAGAGAGACTATAAGGAGAACAGATAAGGAGTAGAGAAGTTCAAGAGGCCTTTAAGGACAGTCCATGCAGGGCTTCGTATGGTAACAGTACAACCATGAAAGAGATGCACCACTGAACTGGTAGCCAGTGGCCTTCATATAGCACAGGAGTGATATGCTCAAAGAATGTAACTTCAGTAATCATTCAGCTGCAGCATTCAGTTTCAGTTGCAAACAGTCCACTAACTTTCCAGATCACTCTAGGTAGAGAGTGCTACAGTAACTGAGCCTGCATGTCACAAAGAATGAACCATTGTCACAAGTCATCGTGTGCTAGATAGGATGAGTTGATGGTCCTAAACTGAAATAATCCACTGCAGACCATGGCTGTCACCTGACGCTCATGACAGTTTGTGATGTACAATACACCATGACTCTTAACTCTATCTGCAATTCATAGTGACACACCACTGGAAGATGGACAGGTTAGTGACTCTCCAGTCATTGCTGACCAACGAGGACCTAGTTCCACTAGCAGAGTCTCTGCCTTGCCCAGATTTAAGCTCAGCCATCTAAGAGCCATCCGGTTAGAGATGTATTTTAGCACTGATCTAACAGGGATTGCATCAAGCCTGTCAGGTGCAAATGATAGGTACTTTTGGATATCATCTGCATAGCAGTGAAATTCTGACTCATAGCATCTAATGGCCTCCCACAACAGCAGCACATATACAGTGAATAACATGAGGGATAGACTGTGCCCTGAGGTACCACACAGCTGATCACAGCAGGGCATGAAGAGAAGGTTGCCAAAGTCACTGTCCGGGACCTTCTAGTGATGACAAGCTGCAAGGAATGATGCTAATGGCAATTTCTGCAATTTGTTTTTCTGGTATTGCTATAATAGTCACAAAACATTTGGCTATTAGAGAAAATAAATTTATCAGCCTGCTATTAAAGCAGCTGGGGAGCCACCTCTATGTTGGTGAACTGGGAACATGCCTTAATCCTGAAGATTGCTGTGCACTGGCTGGAGGAACAGGAGGGTTGAGAAAATACCATAGAATGCTCTCCTTCAAGGAGGGATGGCAGCAGCCCAGTGAACTACAGCCACATGGGTGACCACAAGTTTTTGTACAGTGAGGGAGGCTTAATGCACAGGGTGGGAGGGACATGCTGTCATGTAAGGCCAACATATGGTGACTCAGTGAGAATGGTTTGGAGAATGTGCAGAGAATTATAAGATGACTGCTGTCCGATTATGCCCTTACATCAGCTGAAATCCACCCACTATTCCAAACACCTCACCAGATCAGACTCCCAGCTGTGTCTTGTCAGGCTCCTCTGTGTAAGTAGGAGGTAAGCGATGGAGGTTTAAAGAGCTACTGATGCCTCAAAGAAAACTTTAAAAGCACAAAAATTAGGTACAATTCTGCTTGCATTCAGTTCATATTTTATATATTTCTCCTCCCATAATTTATTACTAAAGAAATGTGTTTGAATGTATCATCTTTATCCCTTGAGTTTATTTTGAGTTCATCTGCCTCTAGTAGCTTACTCCTCACTTCAAGTCATAACCTCTATTGTGACATCACAATCTATTGCCATGGGAGTAACTGTGAGGTCACAAGCAGTGCTCTATGACTTCAGGTAGGGAGGAAGCAGCAGGAATAGATAAACTCTTCAGGAGCCAAGATCCTGTTTTATGCAAATGGCCTCACTACTAAATAATGGGAGGAGGAATACAAAACTAATGGGAAATACAAGTCGAACAGTACCTAAATATTATGTTTTGTTAAAGTTGCACTGAACGTGTCACCAGCTCTTTAAAGGAGGTTGATGGCCCCATAAAGGAAGCAGCAGCTGTGGGTTACCTTGGATGGGAAGATGACCTGTGGAGTTTCTGATGGAGGTCCTGGGGCACCCTGAAATTCTAAAAGTAAAAAGGTTAAAAAATATAGAAGTAAGTGGCCATAAAACCCAGGTTGTAATTGCTGTAAAGTTATATTACACTGTAATATGCTTGGTTACACTAACTAAAGTAGTTTAAAACAATGTAACATCTTAATGGCATCTCCACCAAGCTTGGCTGTAGTAAAAAGAAAGTAAAACAAAGAGAAAAGTTCTTGCTTTCAAAAAGATTTGCACATTCCGTAAACTATAAAACAGTAGAACCCTGCTACTATTGAGGTACAGTAGACATTTGTCAGAAAAATACATAACTGGGATGAAATTTTCTTGACTTTTGTACTTCAGATATTGTGAAATTCCATGAAACTTTACATTTTCTCACTTAAACATCCTGTTTTACCACACAGAAATGAATTTAAAAGTTGGTTCTTTCATCTTTGCCATCAGTTCCTCGGTTTTGCAAAAGGCAAAATTCTGCTATACACCTGAAATTTAAGGGATCATTTCAGTTCCATGGCAATATTTAGCCATGCAGTGCCTCTTGGTTCTGGCTAATATCTACCACATACATAGTGAAAACTGTTTTGTAATGATGTCTTGTACAGTATTCCAAAGAATAGAACCACTTGAAAATGTATTCTCAGATGACACCTAGAATTTGATTTTGTATTTATTTATTTGTTTGTATATTTCAGTTTAGTTTAGTTAGTTAGTTAGTTAGTTAGTGTTCCACACTTTGCACATCTCTAACTATGGGCTTCTGCTTTGCAGATGTCACCAGATTCTGGAATTGATCTGTAATTACAAAAATGAATTTGGGGAGGGAAGGTAACAACAACAAGGCACAATGAAAAGGAAACTTCAAGATTATTTCAAATTTAGCAAATGAAAAGTGCATTTAGAGGATTAGGAAGGCTACACACATACCACATCCCTATTATATTTCAAAAGGTAAAAGAAAAGTTTATATTCCAGTGAAACACAAGATTGGAAGTGATTGAAGGTCCATCATTGCTGCCCACAATTGAATTCTGAACATTTGTGAGAACTGTACTTTAACTCACCCTACTGGTGTCATTGATTTAACAACATCCAGTGCAATGACTGCAATGTATTGTTTTGTATTCTTTATTTATATTTGGTAACTAGGAAGGCACACTGAGCCAAGGCTCATTTCCAGGAGTGACCTGGGGAAATGGGACTGAAAGGAAAAGTACATTAAGAGGATAAAAGGCAATCAAAGTAAAATAATGCAGTGTTCATGCATATGCAATTACTGAGGTTATAAAGCAGCAGTAAACAGGCTATTTCAATGTATTTATGAGTCCATTTTATATTTTTATGATTGTATTGTTTCCCAGGTCACCCTTGCAAACATGAAGGTTTCTACTCATGCCGACCTGCTCAGCACATGTAGATCAATAAATCATGTCTGCCTCCCCAGCTTCATAACCATGCATGAATAAATATGCTGGACAAGCATGTACCAATTTAAAGGTGTTCCCTACCTACTCTACTGCTAAGGGTACCCTGTGATTCCCTTGGTAAGCAAAATGTGTCTAGTCTTACCTTAAAGGCCTGTACTGTCTTCATTTCCACTGCTCCTCCTCCATAGACTAGATGAAGTACTTCCTAATCTTCCTAATAATGTGTACGCTTATACTGTATTAGACACAAATGCCTACTTAAACTCACATTCAAGCAGCTTCTGGTCACTCACAGTCAAGCCAGCCCACAAGGACATTCAGCATTCAGCAGACAACAGTGATTATCACAGCTTTTTGTGATTGCATTGTTTGTTGTTGTTGAGCATGTTCGATAATGTATTAATGCTTTAATGTTTTAAAAATAAAAACTTCCTGCGCTGGCAACTTTACTTTTCACTTATGCAACCCAGGTAAGCCATGATGTGCATCTGCATTACTTTTCTTATACAGCATTTCCCCAGTGTGCTTCAGTTTGTCCTACCTGGCTAGCATCAGGAGGTATGTCCTCTCTCTGCTTCATGGCCCTTCTTAGTATCCCTTAATTTACCATCTCTTAGCTTCAGAGTATGTCCACATGTCTCATTGGATGACATCAGATCAAACATCTCTATCTGTTCATTATCTGATCATTCTTACTGATACCTATCAGTAGGTAGGAAACCAAGGTCATCTCCCTGTCAGTCTCCTTTTCTCCCAACAATCCCCTTCAAGTTTTGATCATTGAAAGTGTCTCATGGGATATAGCAGCATCTGATTTTCCAGATAGTCCAGGTGGGGGCAGCAGATACACATTCATACATCAAATTTGCAAATCAAGAATTTGGCAATGCAAATACTATGCAAATGTGGAGGCTGTGGGTGCAATGGATAATTACAAGGGAAGTATCAGCAGTGATTATATATAAAAAAAAGAACTGATTTGATTTGCAGTGTACACATGTATGAATCTAGAATATACTTGATGAGTCTTTAGTTCCATATTGTATTAATTTTTTCTCTGTCTCTTTATTTAGGGGCATGCAGAGGACAAAACCCTGTTTCTCACCTGAAAAAGTGAAATATTCTCCTTTCCTCTGAGGATCACAGGGAAGTCTTCACAATTTGGATTGCTTTATGCAGTCAAGGCAGTTCTGCGTCTTATTAGAAATACCAAGTTGCTAAGCACTTAGGATTTACAAGCCTGTACTCAAGCTTGTGGGATCACCCACACTGAAAAAAAAATAGTCTTTCTTCTTTCTTTCAAAGATTCTTAACAGACAGTTTTCTTCTTCCTTCCTTCCTGAAGGAAATTTGGACCATTCATTTTATGTTGGTTTTTGCTGTGAAGTGCTGCACTAGTGAACTGCCTTAGCAACTGTAGATAGCTAGGGTTAAGACTCTAGCCTTTCCATTGGTTTTCATAATGGGTGTTTATATGAAACTGCTAAAGACTTTTTAAATGGCTTGATGTAGCACTCATAGCAAGTTTGTAAATAGCATCAATGTTACACTCTCTTAGAGTATAAAATGTGAATTTGTTTTGTAGCTAAATGGTAATCTCACACTGGCTATGTCCAGTTAAATGATGTTGCAAAAGGGATCAAATTGGCAAACATTCATATTTTTACTTCGTTTTTATGAATACTGTTTAATAGCTCTATATTTTCAAAATATATGAAAAAAAAGAATCCCAATTGATATTAAAAAAGATGAATTTGGCATTGTTCCACTGACTTAACTGACAAAAATGTAAGTTATGGAGGACAAAGACAAAACACATTTATTTTATACTACATAAAATATTTGTTTTTTTTATCACTTATTGTAATGGTTAGTAAATGTCATTTAAAACCTTTTATGTATAAAACTGCCAAATGCTTACCTGGTGTTTATTAGATGCAGAAACAGATTGGGAACAGCTAAATTATAACCTTGACATATAGCTATCTATTATTGTTTCTTCATACTGTGTCTGTATTTAATCTTTTTATGGAACCTGTTGCCGCCTATTTATGAAATAATAAATATAGGTGTTTGTAAGTAAAATTGATAGCATTTTAAAGAGGTTTCTTTAATGATTAATTTCTGTTGAGATGACTAATTCACAACTGTGTGAATTTACTTCATTATTTTGTTTTCACTGTGTTATAAATAAAAGCTGAACCTGCACTTTTTGATGCAGAAAAGACACGGGTGACAATAATTCTTTATGCAGTATTACTCTGGTTGGTGCTTCAGTAAGAACCTACTGCATCACACCTGAGCAGACAATTGCCCCATAATTATTACATGCCCAAGTATTAGTACCAGAGTCATTGTTTCAACAAGTTGCCATCTGTTTGCATTTTCAAATGGTTATTTATTTTTGCATAAAGGAAGCATGTGTGCATGTCAAAGTAAATTAATTTATAGGCTTTCTGAAACATGCCTGTTCTCCTGACACCCCTACCCATCCCTGCTCTTGTGCCAAGATTCATAGGGATGTGCTCAAAGTGTTACCTAATGGTGGTGACCACTAAACTTGCAACCAGGAGAGATTGTAGGGTTAGAGCCTGCCTCGGTTAACTTCTCCCTTAATCCTCTTTAGGTGGGTTAGCATATTGTGTCCCACAAATTGCTAGCAAAATTGGTCCTTATTGTAAACACAGTGACTGTCTAATTGAGGTATCCTGTATAAAGAAAAATATTTTAAATAAATATCAATACCAAAGCTAAAATCATGCTGTAAATGTCCTCACCATGCTTACAGCACATGCCAGTAGTAGCCTGGACTCTGGTAATATAGCTACTGTTTTTTATTTATCATTTATAATCTTCCAAAGCTTTTGTAGGTCACCTACAAAACCATGGGATGATTTTGGGGTTACCAGAAGAAGAAGTAAGGATTTTCCTAACATGATTAAAAACATTTTCAGAAGAAAAATCATACCATTGTAATTTGTTTAGCCTCCACATGTACCAAAATCTTCACAATTGATGCAAATGTGTTATAAGAAAGATTTCAATACGTATTTCTGTACTTTCAGTTCCGTTATATCAATATATTGACAATGAAAATGGTGGTGTTGATACAGTAGGAGCATAGCTTTCATTAAAAAATATGGTTCTAGCCCTAATGATTCAAAAGGCAGCTCCTTCTAACTAAATTATCATTAAAGAGAGCTAACATTTGTGTGTGTGGGGGCTGCTGAGCAGCTGATGAGGAAGCAGTGCTGAACTCGAGCTCCTGGGAGAAACCTAAATATATTGTTTAAACCTTTGATTTTATTCACTACAAGTGCAAGTAGTAGTCATCTTTGGGACCAACTATTCAGTTCTTGGCAAGACTGGTAAATAATGCAGAGTGAATGCTCCTCCAGCTGACTTTTACACTCCCAAGGAACAGCAATGTGAGGAGAAGCCTGCACAGTGTGGAAGGACCTCAAACTCTAATGCACCACCAACTGAGGAAGTGTCCCTGACCTTGATCCTTGCCATGCTACATCAGTTGGTCATGACCATGCAGGATCTGAACAGAAAATTTGACATTCTTACTCCGAGAGTTTACTTTCGAAACACATATGGACCAATTCAAGCAAACAGTACAGTGCTCTGAAGTGTTAATCCTTAAATCCATTGATGCTACCATAAGCTTATTAAAGATAATTCACTTCTGCATCAATGCCTGAGAGCCATGGAAAACCAAGCCCAAGAAAATAATTTGAGAGTGCTTGGGTTAACAGAGGCCACCAAAGGGAGGACTGTCTTACCTTTGCCCAAACCTTCCTAGCCACTCTTTTGGGACTCCATGAAGCTGGCTATCTCTGTCCATTGAAAAGGCCTACTGAATCACCCCTCAATGAGCAACAACAGATGCCACTGCTCCATGGAAGGTCATTTGTACAGGAATTGGAGACTGGGGCCATGTGCCAGCGACTGCCAGGAGGTGCAGGACCTTAAAATATGGTGATGATCCATTGCAGCTTTTCCCAGACTTTTCCTACAGCACTCACCAATGCCATAAGGCAATTGATGGGATACAAGGTCATCTCCACCAGCTGAAAATCCAGCACAAGTTACTTTTACCAGCTAAATTAAGGCTGGTGTGGAATACTCACCAGTGGTGTGGAATACTCACCTGTTCAATGATCCTAAGGAGGTGGATAAACTGGTATGCTGAAGTGAATCAGGGATGGCTTAGAGTGCCAAGGAAGAGACCTCTTCTGATGGGGCCTGATGTCTTCAGACTTTGGTGGACTGTAAGTTTGTGATCAGGGAACTGAGCTGCTGACTGCTTTTCTTGCTTTCTCTTTGTCATGTAAATGTGCCTTTTGCTGTTCCAATTGCACCTTTGCCTACTTTGTGTATACTGAATTTTGGCATATAATCTTAGTGCAGCAGCAACATGCTTGTGGTTGGAGCGCCTACCCAAGTCCTGTTAAGATGGAATTCCCACCAATGTCCTTGTTCCTTCTGATAAAACAAATTCTCATACTGTTATATGCTCGAACTGCTGGTCTCTTAATCTGTTCAAGACTGATTATTAAATGGGGCAGCCCTTTTGTTCCATACCTCAATGCTGTTTTGTAGTTAATTCAGGGAGAGCTTCTCTAAATTTAATCTGTTAATGTTTAATGTACCGATTGCGTTATTCTCCTGTTACTGTTACTCAGATTTTGCCTTTTGATTCAGAATGTCTACTGCTGTATTTAGATTTTCCTGGAGTGGGGTGCTAACTTTGTTTTGGGCTATGTGCATGCTATGAGGGAATCTTTAGACCATGGAGTCATATTGGTAATAGGGAAATGGTGTGTATTTCATCCTCTTTTGATCCCCATTATCCTTCCTTGGCTGCATGTGATGGGGTTCATTCTTTTATGTACTTAATATAGGTACTCCCATGTTGTAACTCAAGGGAGGTGTCAAGCATAGATTATTTTTAAGAGAATGTATGGTTTAATGCTCTCTACTGTTATCCTCCCATGCAAGGATTGTTTTGTAAGTCTGCTTGCAAAATCTATAAATAAAAATATATAAAAAGCTAACATTTGAACCATTAGAACTAGAAACTTATTTTTGTAAAATGAAAGCTTCAAATCATGTTGATCACATATAGTAATTATATCAGCAAATGTTTAATGTATGTGTATGCTAAAATGCACTTTTACAAAACTGATATTTGAAAAAGGAATTTTACTTTATTGATGTGTATTTCTGTGTATGAGTACATTGAAAGTATGTCAACATGGTATAAGTACATCAGCTTGACTCCAAGCTGTCATTTAAAAGAAGTTTCTTGCCTTAACAGCTCAAATGTTAGTGATTTTTAAAGGTTATGTCTTTATAAAGAGCTAATGTTTGAACCATAAGGGCTAGAAACTATTTTTTAAATGAAAACAGCAGAACTAGGTAACAAAAATTTGGTCTTTTGCAAAAGTTTGTTCTCTGTGCTCTGTTGAGCACTTACCTGTCAATCTTTCTTGGTTTTACTGTACTGTCACCTCATAATTTGCTCAATTTCTCTGTTTTTGTTTACATTTCTTCCACTACCATGTTGAACTGGAACCTTGTGCTGCCAACGCATGTGTGTGTGTGACTTGCAGTACCACACAGGGATAGCAGGAGCGTGCAGCACAAGGTCCCATGGAAGTAAACTGAAGATGTGATGCAACATGAGGGGGGAGCTAGGCTGAAAATTAGGTAGCAGCCATATTTGCTGTGATTCCACAAAAATGGAAATGTATTTTATTTATTTAGTTTTTGTTTACTGGGTGGTCGCTAGCCATAGAGATAATTATTTTCAGGCATGACCCAGGAAATACTGTACATGTCTGAATTACTGTCTGTACTTGATTAGGTGCCTGCTTGTATAAGCACTGGGTGAGCAATCAGCACAAGTTTAATAAAGAGCCGATGCTTAATTAAGGGCCGGGGAGTAATGACATGAGGGCCGCATATGAGTTCCACACTCTAGGTACTCAATTAAGTGCAGGGTTGTTGATAACAGAAATGGAGCAAGCTATTAGCACAGGTATTGTCTGCTATGCTGGGGGTGATTAACACCTATTTATAACAATCAAAATAAATTAGGTGCTAAGCAGGGTACTAGAAAGGTTGTTAATGTTTTTTGTTGTTGTTTTTTAAACAGCACAGTAACATCAACACATACATCCCAGCTATCAGCCATGAATGAGCAGGACACTTTCCCTGTTTTATGCACTAGAGCACCATAAATAAAGTTTAAAGTATATTTAAAGTGATAATAAAATAAATATAAAAATAATATAAAAATATAAGCAATTAAAGCACAACAATGGATTTGTGTACATTTTTTGTAATTTTGACTTAAAAATAAGCTTAAAAAATAAGCACCCTGTTCAAATAGTGCCCTGCTTGAATTAGTACCTGTAGTCCAGACATATTGAAAAAATTAAGGGCCGGGCTCTAATTCAAGCAAATGCAGTTCATTTTAAATATCTAAAAACTAAAGATCACTAGAAAAAATATTTACAGATATAGAAACTGGAATTATGACTGCATGCTTCCAGCAAAAAATGAATCGTGATAATCACTTCCTGATTATCCAGTACTGCTGCTTTAAAGTCAGATCAACATACTTTCAATGTATCAATATACCAAGAATGCATTTTTACAGTATTGCCAGTATTGCTATATTAGAATCAATTTTACTGTATCATCATCCTCAGGAATGCACTTCTGTCTGGAAGCATGCCTAAAAATAGTTCAAACTGTGATCCTCTCCCTGCTTGACAATGGAGACACTGTCTATGCAGGGGTGGCTAAGTACACTCTCAAAAACTGAATCCAGTTTATTATAAGCTCCAAGATGTATGCACCATGGTAAGCTTGTGAGCACACTCAACTGGTTGCCTTTTGACCAGGTGCAATTACTGCACACTTTAATATTTATGTGGAAATGTCAGCATAACACCCCCATGTAGTGCCAAGCTTGTCTTCATATGTGCAATCAGAAATGGCGAAGATCTACCACTGGATTTTAATATACCATGCCACAAGTTCTCAGTTTAACAGGTCAGTTAGCTTCTTCCTACAAAGTGCCAAAAGGTTGGAATAATCTCTTGTCATCTTCATAAACAAAGAATCTTCCACCACTAGGCAGTATAAAACCTGATTCAAAAATTACAGAGTTGTCTGTGTTTCTTGTTTGAGTCTTAATCTACTGTGACTGTATGTTGCGTAATGTATCTTTATTGTATTAGAAACATAGAAACATAGACAAAGTTAGCAGAAAAGACCAGGGTCCCAATTAACAAAAAGTCACAGAAGTTTGCACTATGCCTTTCATTTGCCCAGGTGTCTAAGGTTGCTATGCTCAGTCAGATAGTGCTTGCACTATCTGACTGAAAATCTGTTTCAGGTTGAGTCATTGCTAACAGCATTAGTGCTAGTGGTAACCCCACTAGTGATGCCCGACATGGAGCAAGAGTATGGGTCCACAATGAATAGTGCAGGATCACTATTTCAGTTCACAAAAGCAGCCATGTAAATGAGCTCATTGGGCATGCAAGGAGCTATGTGGCCATTTGCATTCCCATTATGGACCCATTTACATAGGCTGCATGGGGCTTAGCACCCTCCAGCCCCTGTCCCATATGTAGCCCTGTGTCCTTGATGTCTAGTGGTCCCTCTCCCCACCTGATGCCCACCTGAGTTACAATATATGTTCTCTCCATTGTCCAATGATCACCCCGATCGCTTGCCCAATGTTATTCATATCCCATTCCCAGTGCTGGTGGTTCACCTGCTGGCCACTGGCCCAATATTAATAATAACTCATTCCCTGGTGTCCAGTGGTTCCCTCTCCCTCCTGCCCCATGCCCAGTATATAATAATGGATTCCCTGGTGTCCAGTGGTCCTGTCCCCACCTGATCACCCGCCCGATATATAAGAAAGGTTTCCCTGATGCCCAGTGGTCCTGCCTCACCCAATCACCCACTTGACTCAACACACACACACACACACACACACACACACACACACACACATATATACACACACAACATTTCCCTAGTCTCAGTGTACCCACCCCATCCCAATCTGCTGTATAAAAACATTAAACCATTCTGTGGTGTCTAGCGGCCCCTCCCTATCCCTGATCCCTGTATATCAATGTTAAACCATTCCTTGGTGTCAGTGGACTCCCTCCATCCTCCCACCCAGAAGTAGTGCCCCACCACCACGATCCCTCCATCCTGACCCTGAGCCAGTGACTGGCACAGTCCTCCGCTCACCCCCTCAGCTGGCCTCCAATTGAGTTGTCAATGATTGCATACTGAGCTGTCAATGATGTGCTCATTGACAGCTCAGTACATATTCATTTGACTGCTCAGTCAATGGCTGGCTGTAGTGGTGAGTGGAGGGCTGTGCCAGTCATTGGCTGGGGTCAGATGAGGAGAGCAGGATGGTGGGGCACTACCTGCTGGAATGATTTAACTTAACATACAGGAGATCATGGATAGGAAGGAGGGTCCACCAGACACTAGCAGAATGGTTTAATGTTCATATGTAGGAGATCAGGAGAAGGGGGATACTCTCAGGACACTGGGGAAATGTGTGTGTTTGTGTATCAGGTGGGTGACTGGGTGGTGGGCGGGACCACTAGACACCAGAGACACCTTTCTTATATATCAGGTGGGTGATCAGGAGGGGGGATCACTGGCTAACAGGAAAAGGTTTTCTTACATTGGCAGGGCATCAGGTGGTGTGAGGACCACTGGACACCAGGGGCCATCGGACTGGGGCTGGGGTGGGGCCGCTGCAGTACCTCTGCCAAAAACTAGGGTTGCGTGGGATTAAGGCAAGGTCTTGCTCAGCAGTATTTGCTCCAGAAAGGGGACTACACTACAGGCCTTGTGCAGACCAAATGCTTTGTGAATTGAACTGTGAAGATATTTAGGTCCACTCCAAAACATCTGCATTTTGCCCCCCTCTACACTTTGTCCAAGTGCAAATCTGGTTTGAGCATGCAAACCAGCTTCTATGAATACCAACTCGGTTCAAAAACTGGTTTGCTGTGCAAAACTGGGTTTCGCCCGGACAGTTTTGTGAATCCTGGTCCAGTGGTCCATCCAGTTTGCCCATGTTCCCTATATCCCTGGAACATTCCTTGGAACCTATTGTTCCTCCAGGGTACTAACCCTTCCAGTCCTCTCCTCATTCTCTTTACTGGACCTATCACCCTGGGCAACCACTATTCGCTTCATTCTGTCCCAGGCCTGCTTGAATCCCTTGACTGTGTTCACACCCACCACCTCGGCTGTCAGATTGTTCCAAGGTCTACCACCCTTTCACAAAAGTACTGTACTTCCTTGCATCACTCCTGATCCTCCACCTGCTGATCTCCATTTTTGTCCACATGACCGTGAGTTGGTATTCAAGCTAAATAATTTCCCACAGTTCACTTTATTAATTCCTTTAAAGAATTTGAAGGTCTCAATCATATCTCCTCTCACTTCCAGTGAGTACATATTTTGTTCCTTAGGCTCCTCATAGGATCTGCCCTGCTGTCTCTGAATCATTTTGTCACTCTGTGGTCACTGTCTCCAACCTATCCTTGTCTTTTCTGAGGCGGGACTCCAGAACTGGGCCCAGTACTCCAGGTGAGGCTTCACCAGGGATCTTTAGGGGTAGTATTTTCTTTTCTTCTGCTGTCAGTACCCTCAGTTCATCCCAGCACCCTGCTAGCCTTGCTATAAGCCTTGTTGCACTGGCTTCTTTGTTTAAGGGAGTTACTAATGATAACTCTCAGATCTTTTCCCCATCTACAGTGCTAAGTATCTCTCCTGTCATCCAGTACTCTGTCTTGGGGTTCTTTTTCCCAAGTGCATTACCATGCACTTTTTAGCATTAATTTTAACTGCCAGACCTTTGACCACACCTTAAGCATTTGTAGATCCTTCTGCTATCCTTTATTCTCTCTTCACTATCCACCCTCCCATATAGTTTGTCATTTGCCAAGAGACATCACCTTCCTGGATTCCTTCACCAATGTCATTACTGAACATGTTGAAGAGGACCAGACTCAGGACAGATCCCTGTAGAACCCACTTGTTACCTCTCTCTCCTCTGATTGAAACCCACTGACTGCCACCATCTGCTGCCTCCCTTCTTGCCAATTACCCACCTCATTCACTAAAGTTTTAGCTACACCCAGGTATTCCATCTTCTTAAACAATCATTTTGTGGTACTGCATCAAAAGCCTTGCTGAAGACAAATACAACCGATCCACTATATTGCCTTGGTCTATTTCCTTTGTCACCCAATCAAAGAAAACTATCAGGTTAGTCTGACAAGATCTTCCTGCCACAAAATGATGCTGTTTACTATCCTGGACTCTGCTGCTCTCCAGGTAGTCTATGAGGTCCTCTTTGATTAGAGATTCCATCAGCTTCCCCACAATAGAGGTCAGACTGACAGGCCTACAGTTCCTGCTTGCTCCTTACACCCCCCATTTAACAGTACAAAATCTTCTATCTTCCATTTCCTAGAACTTCCCCAGACCTGAGTGAGTTGTTGAACAGGCCAGTCAGAGGTTCCAGCCTGCTCCTGCCAATTCCCTAAGTATCCTCAGATGCAGTCCATCTGGTGCTGTGGCTTTGCCTATTTAAGGGCAAAAGTACAAATTAAATTTCTGCACTGTCCACAAACCCCCAATAAACAGTCAGACACAATATTTAATGCATGCAATGTATTTAAAGCTCTTTATTGTAAAGTGCCCATATACCAGTGGACCACAAACCTCTTACCAAAGACTCCAGCAGGAACCCATTACACCAAACCTCTTAAGAGCTGTCAGCCCTTTAGGACCCTTTAACTAGTAAACTATAGCTAACTCAATTCTGGGATTCCCCTTGAGGCAACTTTGATGTCTCTCTCTGGCATGGGCCCACAGTCCTCCTTAGAGGATGCTGAGAAAAGTAGTGATTCAGGATGGCTGCCCTTTGCGGTCCTCCTCTGTCACCCTACCCCCTCAACTAGCTATGCAATTCCCTCTATTGTTTCCTTTTTCACTAACATATAAAAAACTGCTTATCTCCATTCTTGATCCCCTCCACAATATGCAGCTCTGTGTCTGTGTGCCTCCTGATGACCCTCTTAGCCTTCCTATTTTCTGTAGATATTCCTCCCATTCTGCTTCTCCCTGCTTTTCCTTGTATTTATAGAAGGTCTTCTTTTTGCCCTAACCATTTCCCTGGCCCTAATGGAGAACCACAGTGGTCTCTTAAACGTATTTTTGTTTTGTTCCTGTTCTTATGCATACCATCAATGCCTCAAGGATGGCTCCATAATTACCCCATCTCTCCTCCATTCTGCCTATCTCCTCCACCCTACTAACTTGTCTTTGACCAGTTACCTCAACCTATCAAAGTTTGTCCTTCTAAAGTCAATGACTTTTGTTCTCTGTTACGGCGTGACAACCCTTGGGCCAATTCAAACCACATAGAGTTGTGGTCGCTTCCTAACAGGTCCCTACTCCCACAGCACCCACCATCTCTGAGTTAGTGGTTAGTGAGCATCACATCAATGATTGCAGACTACCTGGCAGGTTCCTTAAATAGCTACATCAATAGACAGTCCTGGAAGGTGTCCAACAATGTCGGACTCCTCGCACTCTTGGCCACAGGGACCTCCCAATCAATGTCTGGTAGGTTCAAGTCTCTCACCACCACTACTTACCTCTTTGTTATTCCTCTTTTAAGTTCCTCTCTGAGTTCTCTGTCCTTTCCTCCCTTGACCTGGAAGCCTAGAGATTACCCCTAAGTGTACTTTCCTGTCTGAGACTGCTGTAGAGTTGCACCCATACAGACTTAGCCTCCCCATTGCCACCTCAATGTCTCCATTTTCTGTCACTTCAATGCCCTCCTTGACAACCTAGGTTCCTGGCATGAAGGCATACTCCCTTCCACTTGACCGCTTCTCTAACTCTGCTCTGTCCATCTGCATTCCATGCTCCCCCAATTGTTTGTGTTTTTGCCTTAGTTTTCCCTCACTGCTATCCTTCCTTGGTCCTTTATACCCTACAGTGTTCCTGCACGCTTTTCTCTACTGTCCCCTGGGTGTGGGGGAGATGCGATCTTGGATCCCTTTTGCTCACCATCCACTGTGGATCCCTAGACCAGGACTCCCCCACAGTCAGTTTAAATATCTGATATAGACATCAAACTTCTGCCCCAGTGTGCTGGCCCCTCTCTCATCAAGTGAAGTCCATCACTATTGAAGAGTCACCTGTCTCAGAACCCCCAATCCCTACAAAGTGGTAACCCATGTCTTAACACCACCACTTAAGCCAACTATTGAACTCCTTTACTTCAGCATTCCTTATCCTATCCTGCCTCCCCTCCCTGCCCCACATAGAGAGGACCAGAAAAGGTCAGAGGTCAAGTGTGCCACCAATCTGTTCCCCAGTCTACAAAATTCCACTTCACCATCTCCACCTACTGGTTAGCCAGATCATTGGTACCCAAGTATACCAGCACCCTCCCTCTCCACGATCCTCCATATTCTGCCTAAATCCAGGTTGTCCAATGCTTCAGGCAGGCATCAGATCACCCCTCCCATCCAACTTGTCCCCTATCATCCTATCTATCACCTAATCATTGAATCCCCAACCACTTGGACCTTTCCGTCAGCTTTGCCTCCTGTGGGTGTCAATGTACTTTCCTGCCCAATGTCCTCAATTGACCTGGGTCCCCCGGCAAGAGTCAGGAGAGTAAACCTCCTCCAGAGGTGTGAAGCAATTTGCTGTCTGGATGTAACTGGGCTGGACAACTTTATGGCTACCCCTCCTCTCCCTCCCATGCCCCACCCTCCACTCCCCTGGACAAGTAGGTCTCTGGGGAGAATGGGTGTGGGGATGAGCTCCTGCTGAGTTGAGTGCACAGCTGAGATATCGCTATCCTTGCTGCTACCAGCTGAGCATGGAGCTCTGCTGTGGTCCTGCAGAAGGGCAGTGCCTCTCTTCCAGAGCACATCCCTGGAGAAAGTGCCCCACAGTTACCACAATTGAGTGCCTCATTCCTAAGCCACATCCTGCAAGGAACTGTACTGGTGAGAGAGAAATTTAAGTAGTACCAACTTGGATTAGATCCTACTCCACACCCATATGGTGTGAATCCAGTACCATAGGTGTGTGAGTTACCATGTAAGATGTGGTGACAGTATATGATTCAAGTATCCAAGTATGTTCAAGAGTTATCAGGTACACAGGCTATACCACAACTACAAATGTGAGATAAACCAACTTTCAGAACTGTAAGAATAACAACTGGTGGAATTAATAGTTCACCACAGTGCAGCACTCCAAACTACTGCAAGAATTCCTCCCTACCATGAAGCAACCTACCAAACAGCTGAAGAAAATCATTCTTCACCACAATGCAACCCACTGAACATCTCTAAGATCTGACCCACCACCACAGTGCAACCACTCAAACAACAGAACAACTGTAATAACCCACGAACAACAACTGTACAACTGTAATAACCTCCACCACAGAACAACCTCCCAAAGAACTCAATCAATCACTTCCCACCATAGTATGATCCTCCAGTGCCTGGAAGGATTAACTGACTGCCACAATGGAACCCTCAATCTACAGATGAAATTTGCTCCACATCACCTACAACCCCAAACAATGTAAGCATACCTGGGATTTGATAAGCAGGGTCCACTTGGTCCTCTCAGGGCAGCAAGGGCAGAGTGGCTGACTCAGTGGACAGACCCCCAACTTCAACACCATGTGTCCCTTGTGCAGAGTGCCACAGCCGGGGCACTTGGTGGTCTGCTTCTAAAAAGCAGCAGGAAGCTGACTGACAAGTAGGGCAGAGCCCTGGATTGGTCAACCAGTGTATAGGAGGTGTGGTTTGGCTCCATTGGCTCCCAGTAGGGGCCTTCAGGAAATCAAAGCTCGGTGCTGTGAAGCTTATTTCAGTGCAGAGGGAGTTTCCGGCCTATTTAGAAACCCTCTGACCCTGAGTCTGTGGCATCCAGTTACAGTCTTTGCTGAGTAAAGGCAGTCGTGGCAGGATTTAAAACCTCTGAATAACAAAGGCTTCCAGTGGCAGAGCCCTGGATTAGTCTGCCAGGGCAGGGAGGCACAGTCTGGGCTTTGATTAACTCTTGGTAGGAGCTTTCAGGAAGGAGCCTTCCCAGAAGGAGGCTTCAGGAAATCAAGCCCTGGTGCTATGGAGCTTTCTTCAGTGAAGAGGAAGGATTTCCTGCCTAATTTGGGACATACCTCTCAACTGCTATGAATTTCGCATAGCACTATGATTTTCACACTCAAATTTACCCTTGCTCTGCACAGGTTTACTGATGTTCTTAATAATGTTAGAGCTATTTCTGGACACACAAACTATTAAATCATTGAACTACTGTAAGTTGATAGAAAAACTCCTTATCACTAGTTATATGGACCCCATTATCTGTATACAAATTATTGTTTAAAATAAGAAATTGTTACACATTCTGGCCATTTGCTATGATTTGTGAAGGCCACTGCTTTGATTTTTAATGCTGAGAGGTTGAGAGGTATGTTTAGGGAACCCTCTGACCCTATGTCTGTGCGTCCATTATTTCTTGTTTTATATCAGAAACTATTATAAATGAGCTTTTCCTCAATTGATTTGAGTCATCATTCTCCTGTTGTAAATAAAAACCTTGAAATCTTGAATACTCATCAATTATTTTTATTGGAAAATCAAGGAATGGTGTTACAAACCACTGAGCCAAGGATAATTTTCAATGTTGTCATTTATGAGAACTCAGTTATTTAGGTAGAAAAGGTTACACATTACTTATTAAATACTTATAAAGGTTCATAATACCTATTATATTTCACATACAGTAAGAAGATTAATCTAGTACAATTCCAATTCCATCATTGCATCACTTCAACATTGTCAGTAAATGGCATTCAGTATACATATTAAACATTAATTCATATACACTTATTGATGTGCATTGCTGTATGTTGAAACATTAAAAGTGTATCGACATTGTGTAACTATGCCTATAATATATCACATTATGCAATAATATTAATCCATTACAACTATAGTGACCAGATTCAAAATATTTCCATTAAAAAAATAACTTTAGTTAACCATTTTAAGGGCTACAATTGTGCAGGCTAAGACAGGAAATGAAAACAGGACCATGCAAGGGATCAAGGGGAAAATAAACCTTTACGTAATACATAGGGATCAAAACAATTGAAGGATAAAGATGTAGTGAAGTGTGGATGTAATATATTTGGACTTCATCTAGGCCCTTGATATCATACCATATGAATATTCATGGAGAAAGTACTGCAAATGGGGTCCATAACATACAGAGGAGATGGCTGGCAAATTGGCTCTACGGTAGGAATCAGAGTGGTGGTGGTGGTGGTGGTGGTGGACGGCCACCATTATGATTACAGGGTGTACAGAGCAGAGTACTACAGAGGTCAGTACTGGCTCAGCTGTGTTTTAACATATTCATTCATGGCGTCAAAGGAGTCAGTAGCAATTTGATGATGACACCAAATATGCTAACATAACAGTTGAGATTTAGTGTGAGGAAGAGTAAATTACTTCACTTAGGGTAGAGACGTCCAAGTTGTACCTACACCTTGTATGGTGCAAGAGTGGACTGCACAACAGAGGAAGAAATATGGGGTAATTATGCACAGTAAGATAAAGACAGATAGGTAATATATTGCCATGTGCAGCTGGCCTGGTGACACAGAGGACTGAGGCACTAAGCCTCACCTGCTGCCACACTGGTGACCTGGGTTAGGAGTGATCTCATGGCATCAGGGTCAGCCGGGGAGAGGAGGATCGAGCATATGGAGGACAGCTCTCCTTCTCGGGGACACCAGCCCCGGTTTTGACTGACCACTAGCTGTGGTTGGGGTACAGGCAGCCAGGTCTGCAATGTAGGGGATGGAGGAGTGGCAGTCATTGACATCCTATGCACAGAAACATGCATAGGCACATCTGAATCATACTGCACAACCACTCTGAAGGGAGGAAAAGTGCAAAATGCCTGGCAATGGGGCAGGATGATATCAAATGCTTGCAGGCTTCACACCCATGCAACAGGACCCTCTCCCAGAAACCAGATCTGTTCTATTGGCAGGCTGGAGATGTCCTTACCATAGGGTCAAGCTATGGGGAGGACCGGGATGGAGGTAAGTCCCTGGAATGCCAGGTGACAGGGCTGGGGAGTCAGGGAAGGAGTAGCTTGCCCCAGCATTTGAGAAAAGAGACAGAAAATATATACATACTGTATATTGCTACATTCAAACAAGCAAATACAATTTTGGAATGCATTAGAAAGGGCAAGGAGCAGGTCAAGAGAGGAAATCATCTGCCTGTACAAGGCCTTGGGTAGACCACACCTTGAGTACTGTCTCCATTTCCTTGTTACCAGAGTATGAAAAGGTACTAAATAGGCTGAGATGGTCAGGTTCAAGGCCACTCAGCTGATTAGTACTGTTTGAGGCAAGAGCTATGAGGCAAGATTGAATATAATCAAATGATTTAGCCTAGAGATCAGAAGGCTGAAGGGATATTTACTGATTAATTATTTATTTGAAATTGGTTACCAGGAATGATGTACTGAGCTAAAATATCTCATTTCCAGATGCATCTTGTGGGGAGTGAGAAGAGAGAACACAACAGCAGTGTAATTGGCTCAGTAGATAGCACACTCACTATTGGGGCCAGAAGACTGGAAATATGTGGGTTGTAGACTCACACTTGGTGCTAGGATAATATCCATAGCTGCTTCTGTAGTGCACACGATGGGGGTGCTGCACTGGTGAGGCATCATGCTTCAGATGAGATGTTAAACTGAGGTCTCTTCTGCTCATCTCTGCGCACTGTCTTGGTGGAAGCAAAACAAAAGATCCTATGGCACTTATTGAAGAAGCACAGGGGAGGGTTTCCTGGTGTCATGGGCAACATTCCCTCATCTGTAGAAACAGATCCATGCAACACCCCCAAGCCACCACCAGGTGGCAAGCTGTATTACCTTACTGTAACTTTCTTGGTCAACCCTCCCCAAAGATGCACCTGGAAACAAGTTGTAATAGCTTAGTGTACATTTCTTGGTCAAAAATTGCCAATAAAATAAACAATAAATTATAACAAATCAATGCCTCCAGGCCTTGGAGTGTATTTCCCAGGCTGGTAACTAATGCCCGCAGCCTGGAAATAAACTCCCAGACCTGGAGGCATTGGCAATAGAGGCACAGCTGGACATAGTAACAATAACTGAAATTTGGAATGCTGGAAATCATAGGTGGAAATCAATGAACCAGGCTATGCTCTGTTCAGGAGGGTGGGAAGCACCCTGTATATTGGGGAGTATATAAAGACAACACAGATAAAGGGTAAGCAGGGGAGGCTGAAGAACTGTGGTTCATCCTTGAACCTGGAAATGGCACAACAATACACGCGGGGTGATATACAGGCCTCCAGGACAGGAAGAGTAAGTGGACAGGAAGCTAGTGGATGAAATACTCAACATGGCAATGAAAGGGAAAATTGTGCTGATGGGGATTTCAATATGTTGTGTGTGGATTGGACCACCCAGGCAGTGGCTTCAGCCAGAAGCAGAGGCATCCTAGATTCCATACAGGAGGCAGGACTCATGCAGCTTGTGCTTGATCCCACCAGGGACATGGCGATTCTGGATCTAGTGATGACCAATGAGGATAGAATCACAGATGTCCAGGTAGAAGGGCAACTGGGATTCAGCGATCACCACATAGTGTGGTTCAGCATGGGGACAGGGACTCAGTCATGTCACACTAGGTCAAAGGTTTGGATTTCAAAAGGCAGACTTTACTGAAAAGGGAGAGCTATCAAAATAGCCCTGGAGAAATGGGGATAGGAGGTGGGGTGGTTGAGCAGTGGGAACGCCTAAAAGGAGCCATAGTGGAAGTGATAAACCAATTCATCAAATTGGAATCAAAGGTAAGAGAAGGAAGGCCACTATGGTTCTCGAAGAGGTGGCAGACAAAGTAAGGGCTAAAAGGCAGGGTTCAGGAAATATAAGGAGATCCATAGAAAGAAGGACGGGAAGTGTACCTAAAGGCCCAGATATTCAAACTGCGCTCAAAACTGGCGCAACAGCAGGAACAAGCACAAACCAGTTGCGCAAATGCGCAACAGGTGCGACTATTCAAACATGGAGCAGAGCAAATTGTGCAAGCAACCAACGTCTGAATATCGCACATACTGCGCCATCGCGCAACCAGGAAGGAGAAAGCTGAGCCAAAATGCGGCGCTATAGCGCAACCATGGAAGCTCAGCTGAGCAGTGCAGAGCTGCCATAGCGCAAGCACAGCCCAGAGCAATGGAATTGCACATCCAGGGAGGCAGGCTGGGGCCCACCGCCAGCCATGCCACACATGGACACAGGAACTCACTGCAGAACCCACACACACTGGCACACCCCAAGCACAGCATCACTGGGGATGGGACGGCTGATCCACGTGCCCATGGGGACAAGCCAACTAAAGCATAGCAGAGCCATGACGCCCCAGCACAACCACTGGCAGGCAGAGAGTGCCACACCAGGGGTTGACAACCACAGTGCACATCAGTCCCCTGTACGCACAGCACAGCGTGCACCGTGCCCCAAGACACCGCTCATGTGCAGTGACAGGCACTGCAGGAAACACCATGCACCCCTGCCACACGCTCAACCCCATGCTGCAGAGAAGCAGACCACCCAGACCCACCCTGTGCACCCAGCAGTGGGTGGCAGCAGATGGCTAGAGCAACAGAAAGGCAATGCTATGCTGGTGATACCTCCCCATGGACACACACACACACACACACACATATATCCAGGACCATAGTAGCCCAGATGGCATGTACACCCCTGCAATGGAGCACCCAGAGCCAGTTGCAAAGCAGACACCAACACAGCAGTTGTACCAAAATAGAATTTTATATTCAAACAAAAAGAAGTAACAAAACAGCTAAAACTATGTACAAGTTGGGGGGACGGGTAAAAGGCAGGGGTGTGCAAGGGAGGAAAACAACTTGGAGAGAAGTCAGGGTGAAAGGGATGGGAAGGCAAATAAAAGGTGGGCTACGGCCCAGCAGGCTCTGCTCCTCCCGCCGTCTTCCCCTCCTGTGTCTGTGCCGCCATTCCCCTGTTGCTGTAGGGCTTGCAGGAGCTCTCTGTTGTCGCCCGACCAGCTGTGTCAGGTGCGGACATGTCTCGTCATGCGCTGAAGCACACCGAGGCCTAGGAAAATGGGAACACAGTCAATGGCTGAGACTGACCACAACCCTGAACACCACCCAACCTGCAACCCAGCTAACCCAATGTGCTGCACATGTGATGGCATGCACCCACCCACAGTGAACATGCACATGGCCATCACAAACAGGCGGCACCAGCCATGCACCACCACCCACACACACTGCCCACGTCAATCACAGTACAAACTAGGCTGTCATGTGATGTTGCAGCGTGGTGCGATGCCAATCACACAGCTATGTGCCCAGTGCATGCCTGGACCACCTGTGATGCATACACAGACGTGTCGTGATGCTGCACTGTGATGCAGGTCACCTGTGTCACGCCTACATACATGGATACATAGACAGTGTCGGCAGATAGGGCCTATGGGACACCTAGTCTGGCCATTTGGCCTTGTCGATCACTCTCATGTCCTATAAGTCCATTCCCCTCACCCTGACCTCCAGAAGTCCCTCATGGCGAGCTCACACATACAGATCTCCCGTGACCAAGTCAGCCCCACCATCCTCTGGCAGGGTGTTCCACTCGTCCACCACCCATGATGTGAGGAAACACATTGCATGTTTCCTTAAGCGAGCCCCCTCAACTGCATCCCATGCCCTACACCTGGAACATCCTCTCACGCTGACAAATATTGGTTCCGCACACTGTTCCCCCTGTACAATACTCCTTTGACCCCATCATATCCCCCACCCTCCTCCCTCCAGGGAGTACATGTTCAGTTCCGTCATGTCTGCATAGGACATGTGATGCAATCCATGCACCATCCATGTAGCCCTCCTGTGAGCAGCTCTCCACCCAGTCCCTGTCCATACAGCTATGTGTTCCGAACTGTACACTGTACTCCAGTGTGGGGACTCACTAGTGTTATGTATGGTGGAACTACTACCACCCATCTGGTTGTGTCCATCATGGTTGGTGGTCCTGCCCCCCAGCATGCAATAGCATCCATGACGTAATGATACTCACACTCCTCCAGCAGCTCAGTCTGCCGCTGCTGCTGCTGCTGTGATGCTGCTGCTGCTGCTGCTGGGCCGATGGCCTGTGGGACTGGGGCCCTGGCATGGCCCACATCAGCGCGTCGGCGCCGTCACCATCCGGCCTGTGGGAGACATATGGTGAGACAAACATCAGTGTGACTCAAAAGCAGAGTGCCCCCTGCCCCAGTAAGACTGCCTGCCCACACAGCCATAACCATCCATCGCACGCTGCACACACTGACACACGATGCACAGCCACCCAGGCACACTCACCCTACAGAGAACATAGGTGAATAGATGGTACACTCCACGGCCCAGGAACCAGGCCCCGCCCTCGCCGGGAATGCAGCCACGCTAACAGCTCGGGTCCCTCCGGAGCATGCATGACCGGCGCATGCTCGCAGACCGCCCCGCCAGTGACCCCACCAGGTCAGTGGCCACCTGCTGCCACACATGGGTCCTCCGGTCTGGTGAGGGGCCTCACCATACAGTTGGTCATAGTGGGGGCTCCACTAGGGCCTGGTCAGCCACCTCAACGTGGCTCCACGGCACCGCCTCCTCCTAGCTATGGCACCGACTTTACAGCAGGCAATATGGCACCCCTGCGCTGTGACTCACGTGGAGTTGTTGCGCAATAGACCAACACAGGCACCTATCCGTTGTTACGCTCGTGCACTTTCATGGCGCTGTAGCCAGACAGCCATAATAGGGATGTACACATGGCTTGCACTCAGCGCCAGGGGTCAGAGGGCATACCCAAGGTCACGGCAATGCGCGGCGCACAGCGCTATAGGATGCATAGGTATCCTGCGCGACTCGAAACACAGCACCAGTGCCACAGGGGACTATCGTGCAGAGGTGGCAGGCGCCATATAGTGCCCAGTGCTGCAGCACCACTGGCACAATGGTGGCCATGTCCAGAATAGCCTATCGCGCCCAGCAGTTCTGCAGTGACGATCGACGATCGTAACCCGACCGGGCTTGCGCAATGCAGTGGCACACAACCACAAACAAAGCGCCACCGAGCCAGGACCTTCCCTATTGCGCTAAGCACATTTCGCCGATATTCAGCCGACATATGCAAAGGCGATCAGCCATTCAAAAGCGCAGTGAAGCGCGATTAGCATGTCATTAAAGTTGCGCCACACCTCATTTGCATGTGTTGCGCTAAAAAATACGACACTGGGTTGTGGCGGCCAGATTTGGTTGTTGCAGCAGGGTGAGTTACATGCTGTGTGATGCTCAGGACAATGCACATGGGCAGGGGTGCTGGAGGGTGTCACGGGATGAGGGGCTGAGCATGAAGGGGAACTTAGAAGGGGGCAGGCACCCTTTCCATCAGTATCTGCCAGGCAGCGAGGAAAGTGGGGGCTTCTGCCCCCGACCTACAGCTATGCTTATGGGGAAATGCTGTGGACTGCAGAGTGACAGGTGTCACTTCCACCCATACAGATCAGCATGACTGGCGAGAACCAGGCCGAGGGTGTGGACGGCGGGCGTGGGAGGAGGCCGAACTTCACCACAGCAGAGACCGAGGCCTCTTCCAGGCCTACCTGGAGGATGAGCCGCTTTTGAGTGGGCGGAGGGCACCTCAGCAGTGTGCAGCTGCATGGGAGGGGTAGCTCTGGCCGTCAACCTGCACGGAAGCCACCAGCGCTCCGTGCAGGAGTGCAACGAAGATGGGGACTGACGCAGGAGGCTGAAGGAGAAGGTGGCAGCCTTCAGGGTGGCACGTGTTGCCACTGGTGGGGACCACCAGTGGTGTTGCAACTGACCCGACAGGAGACACTGGTCGCGACCATGCAGCCGAGTGCCATTGCGGTGTTCCTGGCGGAGGATTCCAGACAGGTGGAAGCCCATCATTGCACGGTATGTCATGGTGATGTTGTGGGGGCGGCTGTTGTTCACATGCACTCCATGTACTCTCTTTCTGTTTCAGATCCTGTTCGTCTGCAGGAGGCGGTGGTGGTGGGTGCTGACAGTGAGGCAGACCTGCTGGACCAGGAGGAGGGACCTTCACCTCCGCCAGCAGCCTGCACGCACTGCAGCAGCAGGCAGGCTGGGCTGACAACTCCGCCCGGCGGTGATACGGGTGCAGGGTGCACAGCCTGTGTCACAACAGTCTGGCATGCAGGTGTGCCAGCATGCTGTGCCTATAACATGTACGCACCGGCACTATTGAGGATGGCAGGCCTGCAATGGCCAGTGAGGTGTGTGTCCACGAGGGACACACGGCGGCCAGCACGTGCCCCGGGCCATCAGCTCCACACCTGTGACCAGCATGCTGGCACAGTCACAGGCTGGGCCTGTCAGCACCGGTGGGGCAGCACGGTGGCTGAGCAGGTGTCTGGCACTGTTGACAGCACAGGGGTGGAACAGGTGGACCTGGGGCTCAGCAGTTGGAGGGCAGCAGCAGCAGTTGCACACCAGGCCTGGGGGACAGCGTCAGGCAGTGGCACTTGTCCACCGCCCTTGGATCAGCCCATACCTGGTCCTGGTGAACAGCGGCCACCCTCAAGGGTGCTGTGCACCAGGACCATCCCACCCTGGGGTCCACGATGCCATTGAGGGCACAGTACCCTCTGGGCGTGCACACCGCCTGCTGCAGGAGTCGGTACAGCTGCAGGGGCGGGTTGCAAAGGTCGTGGAGGCACTGACTGTGTCCGTGGAGCGGCATAGCAGGTGTGCTCGGGACGGGCGAGATGGTCCATATTGCGGGCGGATGTGACGCTGCCATCGACAGGCTGACCCAGGCAGTGGTCTCTGGCGCGACCGCGTGACCACACTGTCTGGTGACCTGTACCACGCACCCCACAGTGCGCCTCCACTCCCGTTCCCAGCATCGTGTGACACCAGGCCTGTCGGCGCCGGGTTCTGCTGTGGGCATCGAGCACCCTGGTGCAAGTTTCTTCGCGGGATGCAGACCCCTGTCGGGCAAGGTCGCGGTCACGCACTGGGACCCCTGGTGGTGCAGTAGTGCCACCCGATGTGGCCCCTGCAGCCTGCCAGTGCTGCTGGGCGCGGCGGGCTGCCACGCATCCGTGGTGGCGTGGGACAGTGCTCCTGACTGAGCTGTCTCCCAATGCAGGCCCTGTCTGGTGCTGCCCTGTGTGCAATGTGTGTCATGGTGGGCAGTGCACTGCTGGGTGCTCTGCTCACCATACTGACACACCGACTGCACACTCTCCCAACTGCTGTCCACAGGTGCGTGTGGATGATGATGCCTACATTGCACTGTACACCAAGGTGCAGGTTGCCCAGGTCCTGACACTGACGATACGTGGACAGTCCAGGTGGTGGTGGTTGGTGGTGCTGTGTGATAGCGTGTAATTTCCGCATTGCTGTGCTGCTGCCCTGTATGCTGCCTGGTGTGTGTGTGTGTGTTTATTGAGTGCTCACCCCTCTCTGCTAATGTGTTGGTATGCGTAGACCCTTCAACTCCTGACCTTCATGCACGGTGTGTGTTCCCCTGTGTGCCTGTGGTTTTGCGCATAGACAGTGTTGCCTGCAATGTCCCCTTGACTTACCTGTGTTGTGCGTAGTGCTCTTCTGCAATGGTGTCCCGGTGCAGCTGGGCCTGCCGGGTCAGTCGAGGTCCCTCCGTCCTAGGGGGTGGCTCATCACCCATATCACAGGCGCCACTGGCGTCCCATCGCTGTCCCCTCTTGGACCTGTCTGGCTATCCATGGTCTTTGGCCATGTTGTGCAGGATGCAACAGGCCAGGAATATCCCACAGGCCTTTGGGGGCTGTACTGTAGGCTCGCGGGAGTGTCCAGGCATCGAGGCGTGCCTTGAGTATCCGAACACCCGCTCTATGATGTTCCATGTTGCGGCGTGTGCCTCGTGAAACCGTGCTGCGCTGGGGTCGTGGGCGCCAGTATGGTGTGAGCAGCCAGGGGACGGAGGGGTATCCACAGTCACCTGTGTGGAGATAGTGGAGATCAGTGTTAGGTCAGGTCCATATTGCCCATATCCTTGTGTGCCACTACCATGGCACCTGTCATTCCACCCTTGCACAGAGTTTGCATTCCATACATGTGTACTCACCCACTAGATGACCCGTGGGGATGTTCCCACTCTCGAATCGATGGCACAGTGCAGATTGGTGCCATATGAAGGCATCATGTGCTCCGCCAGGTGTGTGGCACGAACATTGATGATGCGCCCAGTGGCATCACACACCACCTGGCAGTTGACACTCGAGTAGCCCTTTCGGTTCCGATATGCTTGCCCGTCGGGGCCAGGTGGTGTGCAAATGGCCACATGGGTGCAGTCTATGGCACCTAGCACGCCAGGCATTTGTGCTACCCTGTGGAACTCCTGCATGTTTGCTGTACGCTCTGCCGCGGTGCTGGGAAATGGATGTACTCCGCGGCATGAGGCAGCAGTGCGCTGAGGAATGGGTGAGGATTCGTGATGTGGCTGACTGCGTGATGCCTGTGGTGTCCCCTGTCGACCTCTGGAAGGTGCCCGTGGCGAGCAGGCATGCAGGCTGTCACCTTGGTCTCCACGGACAGAGCGTGACTCCGTCGTGAGGTGCCTGCATCACATCACTGCACAGCTCACTGAGCCGTCTCAGTATTGCCCTGTTCAGGCGGTACGGCCACGATCTCAACATCACTGTACAGCTCGTGGCTGATGCGGGCCGCGATACCGCCTGTCGGGGCATACGCCGGCGGGCCTCACGCCACGTCCCCTGCAGCATGCTCTCTCACCCCTCATTACAGCTTCCATGTGAGGCTGACACATCCATCTCCCTGGCTCGCCCCCAGCTGCTGTTCCTGTGTTACCCCACTGCCCCCACTGCTACTTCCACTGCACGGGCACCCCACTGGCCTCTCTGTCCTCCAGGACCCACTGTCCCTCTCTGTCCTTCCTGCTCCTGTCTCTGTCTCTGTCTCTCTCTCTCTCTCTGTCTCTCTCCCGGTTTGCGGCCTGCTCGAGGTTCTTGCGCCGCTCCCTTGAGCCGTTTTATTTTGGCTCAAATCAGGTACTACGCAACTTCGGCTGAGCCACTCTTAGCGTAGCAGAGTGTTCAAATATCGCATTGAGCACTTTTATGTATGGACCCGCCCTTATGAGTTCGCATGCCTTCATTTCCATTGCGCTGTCAGCATATTTAGGTGCGCAACTGGCCCTTCTCAATATAGCAGAATGGCGATTTTGGAGTTAGACGGCAACCCTGTTGCGCATGCGCAACCCTTTGAATATCTGGGCCCAAGTGTCTAAGGGAAGCAGGAAGAGCTGTAAGGAGAGCAAAGCATGGACTGAGGAAGGATTAGCACAGACAGTAAAGAAAGGGGACAAGTCATTCTACAGGTACATCAGCAAAGAAGGAAAACCAGGAGGGAGATTGTTAGGCTCAAAGGGAGGAAGGGAGTGTAAGGAGGAGACATGGATAAGGCAGAAATACTAAATAAATACTTCTGTTCAGTAGTCATGGAACAGGGGAGGGACAGGGACCAAAGCCATGCAACAAATGCCAAGGGGGGCAACAGGTGGACAACAGTCCATTCACGGAGAGAGAGTCCTGCAGGAGTTCATTAAATTGAAGGTGGGCAAAGCAATGGGGCCAGATGCCATACACCGAGGATATTAAGGAGCTGCGAAGAAAGTTAGCAGAACTTCTTGCAGCCTTGCTCACAGAGTCACTCAACACAGGAGTGGTACCAGAGGATTTGAGGTGGGCACATGTGATCCCTCTACACAAATCCAGAGGAGGCGGGAAACTATAGGCTGGTCAGCCTCACCTCAGTAGTGAGGAAGATCATGAAGGTACTGCTTAAGGAAAGGACAGTGGGACATCTAGAACCCATTGGTGTCCAGGATTCTAGGCAACATGTTTTACAGTGAGTAGGTCATCTGATATGATAGATTTCTTTGACTGAGAGATGGAGGAAGCAAATCGGAGAGGAGGGCGATGGATGTTGCCTAGCTCAACTTCAGCAAAGATTTCAACACTATCACACATAAGAGGCTGGTTAACAAGATGGGTAGTCTGGGCATGGGAGACAAGGTGGTAAACTGGGTTGGGATACTGGCTAACAGATAGGAGGCAGAGGGTGGTGGTAAATGGGGTACAATCTGGGAAAGGGGTGACCAGTGGGATACCTCAGGGATCAGTCCCTGGGCCAGTCCTGTTCATTATTGACATTGTAGAGGGCTGGAAAGAAAATCTGCCTGTTTGCAGATGACACCAAGATCTGTAACAGGGTGGATACTCCAGAAGGGTGTTGAAAATGAGGAAGGACCTCGGGAAGCTTGAGAAATGGACTGAGGAGTGGCAACTGAGGTTTAATTCAAAGAAGTGCAAAATTATGCACCTGGGGCATAGAAACCATGGAGAGAGCTACAGGATTGGGGGAGATGTTGACAGTCACCAAGGAAGAAAGGGACCTGGGGTTATTATTTCAGATGATCTGAAAATTTCAAAGCAGAGTACAGGGGCAACAGGGAAGACCAGTGGCATGCTGGAGTGCATAGGCAGGGATATCACTAGCAGAAGATGGGAGGTAGTGATGCCGTTATATAAAATCCTGGTCAGGCCTCACATGGAGTTACTGTGTGCAGTTCTGGAGGCTAAACCTTCGAAAGGACATTAACAGACTGGAGAAGGTCCAGAGAAGGATGACTAAGATGGTGCAGGGCTTGCACCACAAAACTTATGATGAGAGATTAAGGGCCACAATATGTACAGTACTTGCTGGAGGAGAGGAGGGAGAGGGGACATGATAGAAACATTCAAGTACCTGAAGGGCATAAACAAGGTGCAGGGGAGACATCTTCTAGTACAGGAGAAGTACAAGAATGAGGAGGCATGACATGAAATTGGAAGGTGGCAGGTTAAGAGGGAATGTGAGGAAGTTTTCTTCACAGGGAGGATGGTGGATGCATGGAATGATCTGCCACAAGAGGTGGTGGGAGCAAGCACTGTGGCTGGATTTAAACATGCATGGGATAGGCATAGAGGAACCGTGAGCGTAAAGCAGAGGGAGGGTCCAGGCATAATTAAGTACTGGGCTTACAGGCAGACTAGATAGGCCTAGTGGTCTTTATCTGCTGACAATTTCTATGTTTCTATGTAACAAATAGGTTGCAATAAGCAAAACAGTACAAGTTAAAAATAAATAATAAATTGTATAATAAGGAGCAGATCATGGCAAAACTGTAGTGAGAACAAGGAATTGGTGGGTTCAGCAAAAAGTGCAGATGGAGGTCAAGACTGAAGGTAAGCAGGGCAGTGCTGAGTACAGCAGGTAAGGGAAAATAGAGGAGGTAAAGAGGTGGAGGGTGACTGACTGACTTATGGGGATGTGGTGTTGGGGGTAGTAAAAATAAAAACAAAGCCTAAGCCAGGGCTGGGGCAATAGCAGGAGTGAGACGAAAGAATTAATGGAGGAGGGATTTGAATGAGTGGAAGGAAGAAGCAGTGTGAATGGAAGGGAAGCAGAAGGAGGAAGCAGTTTGACCTGAGGGGATTTTAATGAGGGAGGGTCAAGGAGCAACAGCCAGAGTTGTGAAAGGAAGAGGAGGTGAGGAAGAATTAAGGAGGGAGGAAAGGTCCCAAAACACAATTTAGACATGAAATTAACACAATGAGCAAAACATCTGGCATCAAGGGACAGTAAGGAAAGGAAGGGAAGAATAGGGGACAATCAAGGGCAAAGTGGCAGAAGGAGGAAGAGGGAGACCAGTCTTGCTAGGGTAAATTTGCGAGCAGGACTGTAAACAATGTCACCATAATAGAAGAGGAGGAGAATCATCTTCAAAATGATCTCTCTGTAGGCAGGAAGTAGAATACCTGCTTTATTTCTATAATGCACACCTAGTTGGGGTGTAACTTCTTGAGGATGGCATCCACATGAACTGAGAAATCAAGGTGATGATCCATCCTGACCCAGTGGTATTTAATGGAGAACACAACCTCAATTGCAACACCATCAAGGGTATGAAAGGAGAGGAAAGCCTAGCAAGTCTCTGCCTTTCTCTTAGGCCATGAGATAGTTTGTTTGTCACTGGGGACAGCTGATTAGCCCGAAACCAGTGCTGGATGTTGTTGCAATCCAGTTGGAGCCAGGCCACAAGGTCAGAGGCAGAGGAGACCGAGGCATAGAGAACTGTGTCATCTGCATACATGTGAATAGATGCAGAAGTGTAGGTAGAGGGAAGGTCAGTCAGGAAAATGGAGACTAGAATAGGACCAGGACAGGTCCTTGGATACCCCAGAGCAGATATGGAGTATATGGGATATGGCATCACCAATACGGACAGCATAAGAATATGAGAATATGATCATGGTATTCTGACTTCTGAATGGGATAGACAGTGATGCATATCATGGCTTTTTGAAAGAGTGAGTACAAGCAAAACTATAGGGCATTCATTCAAACTGAAGAGGGCCTGATAAGGGCAAAAAAAAAAACATGGCCACATTCCCATAACTAGGCTGTTTGGGGCAGATTGGATGGGCTGCAAGGCCTCTATCTGTCAACAGTTTCTATGTTTTTGTGTAAAAGGGTTAACTTTTGAACTATAAGGGCTACAAAACTAATTTTATTTAATGAAAGGTTGAAGTCAAGCTGTTGCAATTCGTTATAGCAACACACTATCATTGTATTGATATACTGAATGTGCATTTTGCAATATCAATACACAGAAAGTGTAGTTATGTGTATTGATGCATCAGAGGTGCACTTGCATGGTGTAACTGTACTAACCTGACTGTAAGCTTTCATTAAAAAGCAGTTTCTAGCCATAACGGTTCAAGTGTTAGCCTTTTCTAAAGATACATTCAAAAGATTATTTCTTTTAACATTGCTAAACTTTGAATCATAAGGGCTTGAAATGTTTTTTGTTTTTGTTTTGTTAATGTAAGCATGTAGCCAAATCAGTACAGTTTCATACTGCTAATAGACTTTCAGTGTTTCAAAACAGATGAACACAAATCTATACAGTAAAAAAAAATGTTTAGTACATCAATATAATAAAAGGAATTTTCTGTATATTGATACATTACAAGTATAGCAACAGGAATTATCCATTCTTGCCTAACTCCGAGATTTAATTTAAAAACAAATTAAGTTCTTTGCTCTGGTTACAACAACAGATCTTTCTAAAGATAGGTCATTTGTGAAGGTTTAACTTTGAAAATGTAAGGAAAGGAGCTTAGTGTACTTTGTTTTTAATTAAAGTTTAAGTCTGGCCAACATGGCTATATCATGTCACCACAGTTTCCATGTGCTTATGTATGTTGATATGCATCAATACACTTACACTACAATATAACCATAATGTAGTTTTGGTTTGAAATGAGTTAGCACATTTAAAATGCACAAAAAGCATGTGCCAAACTTCTCACTATAGTGGTAGACAAAATATGACATAATATCAGCTGCTGCATCAGACAATACTGATAGTATTATGTCAAGGAAACCCCATTCATTTTTGTAGTTTAATCTGATATGCTCCCCCCCCACCTCCTCAGCATTACCCTTCTCATCCTAATGGAAATTGCAAACTGGTCTGGTACACTATCTGAAATCTGGCTGAAGTACTGTAATTCTGAGTTCTGGCATAATCATTAATGATGGAAGTATAACAGGGTCAATGTAACAGCTTATATTAGTGTGTTCATCCAGAGCACTGACTTTCTTTGTTGATGAATTCTGTTTCACTTTGAACTGAAATAACTGAGCATCATTTTCATCTGCTGTGTGTGGTGACCCAGCTCATTTAGTCATGGATCCAATAGTGCACTAGAGTACACACGCACACACACACACACACACACACACATATGACAATTTCAACACTACAAGACCCAAAGGTTAACAATGTAGAAAACAGAATTGCATTTGTGATACTACAGAAGGTATAGAGCTCTTTGAAGTAAACAGCAGGTAAGGGCAGGATGTAATACCACACAGTGGCTATATGGCTAATGACTACTTACTGTAGAAATCACCTAAATGAGTATATATGGCCATTTGGTTAATACATTTTAATTGCTTATCCTTTGCAATTAAATAAGATGACCATCATAGGAGCCTTGGCAAACATAAAATGTGTGTCTAGTAGCCAAATGTAGAGATGATTTCATTTGCATCTTGACTAAGGGGATTGTATTGTCTCAGTCCAGCACTATAAGTGATCTTGTGGGCATTTTATACTGTTCTGAGAAGTAGTGAATTAGAAAAGCTTCATTCTGCTTACACTTCCATCTCACAGTTTACTGTGCTGCATAAATGATATTTCGAAAGCAGGACAACATTCCTGAGCTCATCAAGAGAAAATGCACACACTTGCAAAATGGGATGTTTTTTCATTGCAGCTGCCTGTGTGTGTTAACATTTTCTGTATGCAAACAAAGCTGATTTAACAATATGGCAGCTTCAGTTTTTGTCGTTTGGTGAGGTGTGAACTTGGATGTTCTGTCCTGGTTGTTCATTATTCTGACTCCACCATACCCCAGAGCAGCTGCTTCTGTATGCTGTATTTCAGGGGCTGCCTGGTGGCCCAAAGTTACACATACCAAGCAGACAGCCAGAGTCTGGAGAGAACCCAGTTTGCTAGAAGATGGATGGCCAGGGCTGTTTAAACACTGCTGTTGGCAGCACCTCCCAGTCTGAGGACAGTGGCACTACACTTAACTGTGCACAGACCTATTGTCATGGGCTGTGGAGATTGCTCTCTCACAGGAGGATTTACTGTGTGCCACAAGAGGCCACCACTGGGCTGTATGGAGTCACTAGTAGGGAGGAGGGCAGAGGGAGGTAGAATATAAGGAAGAACACCTCAACAGCACCTAAATCAGTGCTTCTCAAATGATGAGGCCAACCTCCCTGGGGAGGCCCCAACCTGTTCCAGGGAGGCTCAAGAAAGTCTGAACAAGTACAGTGTACTGTATTAAAACTTTGAGTTTGAGATATTCTGTATGAAAAGATGAGGAAAACTGAAAGAGGAAACAGTAGGTGAATTTGTGTATTTATTTACAAATTGGTGACTTAGAAAGGCACACTGAGCCAAGGTTCATTTGAGGTGTACCTGGAGAAGGGTAAAAAGTGAATACAATTCAAAAGGTAGTTGCAAATCAGTCCGGCAATACAAAATGAATAATAGTGCAAGCAAATCGGAACAATGAACAAATAATGAGACACAACAATTGACCAACTAGATTGGAAGCAGAACAGCCCAAATACAAGGGTTAAGCAGAGAGGTACTAGGAGTAAGAGAAGGAAGCAACAAAAGAATTCTTGAGACGTTGTTTAAGACCAAGTTAAGAGGGAGAGAGGCAGAGCTGGGTAGGAAGGTTATTCCAGATTGAGGGAAACAGACAGAGAACCCAGTCTAAACCACAAGATATTGCAACAATGGGTAACAATGGTTCAAGAGTCAAAATAGCAGAGCAAGTAAGCTGGCCTGGGGAGTGGGTTACAATAAACTGAATATAAATAATGACAGCCAAATACTCAAAAAGGTTTGCTTCTTTCCAGAAGTACTGTGCAAAGTATGCTGTTTTCTATGGGGAGGGCCCGAATATTTCAATATTTAGTGGAGGCTCAAGATCTTTTCCATGGCTTGGGGAGACACACTGTGACAAAGTCTGAGAACTAATGATCTAAATGATAGTTGTCAGCTCACCAGACCTCACAACACAATGACCTATACAGGAAGCAGTTGTCAGGGCAGGAGTTTACTAAACAAACCCAAACCCTGGAAGAGGAGGTGTCAACAGGATACACCACTACAAAAAGTTGGTATTTCAGTTCATGTTTTGGTATTTAAAACAGTGGCTTAAATCAGCTTAACAGCTTAATCTGGTTCAAGGTCACTTGGCATTCATCTATATCCCCTCCCTGGGTCGTGTCTGAAAAATAGGCAGGATTTATCTAGTGCACTTACCCGGTTAACAAAAACTAAATAAATAAGATAAAGCAGATCACATTGAAATACATCCAACCATTCAATGACTATTCAAAACTGAAGGTTGCCTCCCTTAGAGAAACTTGAGTTCTGCATTTTGCTGAAATTATTGCATCTCTTTACTGTGTATTGTAGCTTATTCTTCACCCACAGATAAAAGGTAAGTACCTGGGCTTTTAGTAGCATTGATACATTAGAGATCTGGGACCTAGTAATTTGGAACTTAATGATCAAATCTAGTTGTTTGCTTGTTGTTCACTCTGTTCAAAGGCCCTAGGATGAAGAGCAATGAACACATTTCGAACTGCATTTGAAGCTGAGAAAAATATTCTGCAAATTAATTCATCAAACTGACTTCTTTTAAAATAAATGCTGTTATGGGAATTTCTGATGAGAACAACAAATCAAGCTAATTTAAAGAATGTGGCTTTTCATTTACTCCTTTGACATACTTCATGTACTGTAACACTCAGGACATCATGTTAGTCTTGCTGTAAAGTAAGACTTGTACTACTGAAAATTTGGTATGTTTGCCTAGTATGTCATGGCAACTTGCAGGTATGTTGCATGGTACCATCTCTGCAAATGTGACTGACATTACAGCATACTTAATGCTAGGCATGTGAGCTTTCCCAGACTAGATTTCTTACTCCAGGAATCATAGAATATTAGAAACATTTTTATCTCATCCCGATTACGTTGTATTATGAGCTTCTAGTATCTCACTGTAATCTGTACAGACACAGGGATCTGGCTGGGTTACACTTTTCTTAACATTTGAAATATAAAAACTGTGAACAAGAAAAGTAGATCTTTCCTGGACAAGCATAATTACTCTAATTATCATGCACTAAATGATTTAGTAATCCATCACATACAGTAGTTTCTCTTTCTCTTCTTCCTCCTTCTCAGCTACCACCCCCACCCAACATGTGACCTCAACAACAAACCTCTCAACCTTTCTACTTATCTAAATTCCTTAATCTGTCTCCAACAGAGCCAGACTGACAAATTATTTAATATTTCTAACTATGCTTCTGCTAGCTGTAGTGGAGTCTAGAGGCTCTATCTTACTAAATAAGTGTACACTTATAAGTTCTTAAGGTTTTTTTTTATATAAACATAACACAGAAGTTTGGAATCAGGTTTGTCATTTGATGGAGTGAAAGGCAATGGGGGAATATTGAAGTATTGGAAGGACTGCTTGCCCTGTCATTTTATTTAGTAAATGTCTTTAGTAGCAAAACTGAGATATGAATTCTTGCAGCTGCAAATCCTTTAGATCCTGTGCAGTGCCTGTTGTTAATTTTCCTTTTCAATACAAGTCCATTACTTTTGGAGCAGTCTCAGAAAATGTCACTGACGAAGAGAAGAAAGAGTCATATAGTACACACAGGCTGTATGCAAAACAGTAAGACAAGCTGGGGCCGAAATCTAACTATCATGTATTTATAATAAGCACAGCATAATTGCTGTGGTGAGCTGTCAGGGAAAGATTAATTTAGTGAAGATTAGCATTGACTTGCTGTTTATTAAGGCCTTTAAACAGCTGTATCTGGCAACATTCCTGTAAGTGCCTGTCGTATCTGTGAATCCGGCTCACGCCCTGGTGCTTGCCAGCTGTTGTTAAACAATCTTAAACCACTTTATAGATTGCCAGCCCGAGGGCAACTGGGACATTGTGTGTTTCTTTCTCTTGGCCAAACTGCAACAACAAAGTACTTAGTCTCTCCCTCCTTGTCAGTTTTCTAGAATTTGTGAAAACTGAAATGTCAGTTTATGGCCGATGGCTGAGCTGATAAGAGATGCCGGAAGCCAGTAGGTGGTTACAAAGGTGCTAGAAGAACATGTTCCATCATTCAAAGAGTGGTATTGCTGTTAGTCACCTCAGAAAGGAAGAAACCACAGTTTGCAACTGTTATATGCAAACTAGAAAAAAGCTGTTAGAAACTCTGATCAGAGGTAAGGCAGGTTTCCAAAAATAGTGCTGCTTGCATTTGGTCACTTGCATTTAGACCATAATAAGAAGTGTCATTCTGAGACCAAGAGTTTGCAGAAGCTAAGCATGAACATTACAGCTTTTTCAAAGAACCTAAGTAGGTACTCGAACACACTGTGAAAATTTTGTAGGAAGCTAGTGATAAAATCTATTATTCCATTACATAAAGTATATTATGTAAGGAAATGTTTTTACAACTACTTCTGTCCCAGTTGTGCATAAAATTGCCATGCATTGTGTTGAATGCTTTCTGTGTGGTAGCTGACAAAATCACTGTCACCCTGATAAGAGTGCAAAGATTTCAATTACAAAATTTTTCATTTCAATAACTATAAATGCTGAAAATCCGAGTTTTGTCTGTGACACCACAACAGTTCCATTGCAGGATGCTATAAAGAGTAGCCAAAGTCAGGTTCATTGTTGGAGCTCATGCCATAGCAAAGTTGATATACAAACACACCTTACACATCACAAATGTAATACCTGTTAAACCACAGACATAAAACTTTCTATAACCTGGCTGGTTAACTAAAGTGCTTACTTGTTGGTAAATCCTACAATCATGAATGTCTGGGGAAGGCCATTTATAAAACATAAACCAACCAAAATTAAATACATTTTAAGTTTATTTTACAAAAGGACAGGTGTATAATTGCATTAAGGCACTCCAAGAATTGAGCAATTGTGGATGAAAACAATCAGTGTCCAATGCACTCCCACCCCAACCCTCACTCACACTACTCAAAAGAGCTTGCATTTTTAAGTTTATACCTTCTTACATTATTGTTACTCCATGATTTTCAAAAGTGGTTTCTTAGTTTTCAGATGCTAGCTGATATTTGAAAAGAACCCATCCACCAATGACAAGGTGAAACTCATGGATTGGTAACTACTCAAACATTTTGAATTATAGCTCACTTAACTGAGCTGGAGTCCTCACTGCTTCTCTTTATGTGGGACTCCTCTCAAGCTTCCCATTTTTAACTTCTGCAAAGAAAGTAGATACCTTGAAGCTTATGGCTGGTGTGGTCGGGCGCTTCTATTAGAGAGGGCCCACCTCCTCCGATTAATAATCACATCAATGTGTTAGTAAGCTCTACCCTGCTCATTCACCAAATGTAATCGCATTTCTTATAAATTCTTCTATTTAAGCAATTATCAACTTCTCATGTGATTAAGTCACCTGGCTGCACCTTATGGCACACCCTATAAGGTGTTAGAAAATCCCAATAACCTGTGCCCTGTCATGTCTTATTGCTTAATTTTAAATCAGTGCCTAGAAATTGAGGATTCTAAATAGTTGACATAGAGTCTAAAGAGTTAAATTAACCTGACTTTGTCACTTCTGAGAAAGATTTTCAAGCATAATGTTTAAACTAAGTTCATTTTATGTTTTCTGTATTGCCTGCATTTCTCTTCTGTTTGTTCTTCATTATAAGGTTAATGTACATGTTAACAGGATCCTGGTCCCTGAGGTCATCAGTTTCTTGTGCTTATCCTTTGCCAAAGTCATATTCCTGCATTGTGAGATCACAGTTTGTTGCAACAGGAATGATTTTAATGTCACAGATGACTGTGATTCAACAGAGGATTAAGCAGCAGGAGCAGGTCAGCTGTAAAGAAGATGGATTTGAATTAACCTAGTAATGGAGAATAAAAGGAATATAAACATAAGATCTTAAGTATCAGAACAGGAATAGAAGTACTCAGAATCTATGATATATAAGTTTAAATGTATCTAAATATTATGTTTTTCAATGTTTTCTGAAAAGTGACACACTCATGTTTTTTTGTTTTTTGTTTTTTTTATTTGTCATCTTGGACTAACACCTCTGGGCTAGGAGCTCATTTAGTAGGTATATACAGCTTGATCATACAGAGAGTATATAAAAAATAATGGTACACGAAGTAAAATACACAAGGTATTGTAAGACAATGGAAGGATGGGAATTGGGTGAGAAGGTGAGGAATACAGCAGACAGAGGTCTTTGTCATGAGGTTAAATGTGGGGAGAAGGGATAAAAGAAGGGGTATGGAGGATGGGTGGGAAGGAACAGAGGAGAGTTAGTACTGTGAGAGTTGTAGGGAAGGGCAGTAGTGGGGGGTGAGGGTGGGAGGACAGGAGAAGGCGATGTTGGAGTGAGTGGGTGTGTGAGGGAAAGGGTGGGAGACAGGGAAAGAGGGAATGAAAGAGATGGGTAGCAAGCAAGCTGGGAGTAGATGGGCATGGGAATAAGAGGGTGTAGGGAGTTATGGCATGTACAATAAAACAATTGTAATCTATACTATCCAAACATTAATTCAGAAAACTATAAATGTTTTAGTTTATCAACAGCATTAGGGCACTCCAGGATTTTGTTAATGTAACTAATTACTAATTTAATATTTAACTTAATTAATTTAACCCTAGTTGTATAAGGCCCTCAGTTTCCCTGGTGATCTCCATGTTAGATTGTTTGGTTTGCTTAATTTTAGTTATTGTTTGGTTTAAAGATGTAGTACGTAAGTTATGTAGTGGAAGACTGTACTAAGTAAAGTTAGATAGTGGAAAGATGTGTCGGTTAACAATTCCCTTATTAGGTATTATTCTCCAGACTCCGATCTCCAGCCATTTGAGTGCCTTCCATTAACAGCTGAAGTATATAGGTACTGCAGAGCACTTGGAATATCTCGGAGGAGGAGGAAACAGAGATCTGTGGAGTCTGGGGGGACTATTGTGGAAGGGAGGATGATTGGCATGGTGGGAATGACGAGGTGCCCTGGGGTGAAACTGGCCCAGGAAAGGGGTCCTCCTGCCTGGTGCCCAAACCCAAAGGTTCCACGGTTAGTGGGCAGGTCGCTGGACTAGTCTCATCTACCTACCCCTCTAAGGCAGTGTTGTGCAATGCCAGTTCTATTAAGAACAAGATGGCAATTATTGCTGATCTTGTTGGAACATCGAATCTGACTTGCATTGCATCACTGAGACTTGGCTGGATGAAAGTGCCAGCCCTGTGCTGGAATCGACCATTCCAGTAGGGTACTGGTGGTACACTGCCCAAAGTGGATTGTGAGGGTGGGGGGAGTGGCAATATGTTATAAGTCAGACTTGAATCTTGCAGCTTTCCCAGTGGGAACAATGAGATTATTCAAATGTGTGGCTGATCAAGGGTTTGCAGGTGTAGGTTGCAGGATCCTCTTTATCTACCGACCTCTGGGAGATAGAAAGGAATTCCTGCAGGAAGTCAAAGACTTCATCGTTAGACTGGTGTTGGAGTCTCCCAGATGGACTATTCTGGAGGATTTAAGTGCCAGGATCGATGACTAACTCTTTAGTTTGTACAGGACTTCCTCCAAATTATGTTTTCGTTGGGCATAACACAGGTTGTTACTGCTACAACCCATATTCATGGCCATTGTGCCCTCATCTTCCTGCTAGGAATGGAGGTCTTTGACATTATGATAGAGCCAGTTGCATGGTCTTACCACATTAGTGTGAGGTTCTCATTTGAGGCCTCCCTAATAGACCTCCCCTATGGAGATGGTCCAGAACCACCCTTTATGGGGTGTTACCCCAGATGGTCTAATGGCAGTGCTGGACCTATCAGGTTTGTTGAGTGCATGCGAGGAGCCAGGAACTGGTACTGACCTATAATAGGATCTTGTCCGAGGTCCGTAGATTCCATTGCACCTGTTCATGTTTGACCTTTCACCTTGCACCAGAGGTCCCTCTGGTTTGATGTTACACTCAGAGAGATGATGAGAAGAGGAATTGAAGGTTGGAGTGGCATTGGCAGAGGATTGGTCCAGAGGACAAACTTATATTGATGGTCCATTATAGAGACTATTAATCAGCAATCTCCTGTAAGAAGGCAGAGTTCCTGTCCAAGGAGATTACTGCGGCAACCAACAGACCAGCTCAGCTCTTCTGCACTGTTAATAGGTTGTGCAATCCAGCCTGTCTTCAATGTGGAGGAGCTTTTCCACAATTAAGATATCAATAGTTTGCTCTGTTTTTCCTGATAAGATTACCACCATCAGGGTGGAAATCCAGTCAATGTCCTCAAATGGGTATTGTGGTGATCGGCTTGAGGTCACAGGCAGTCACACTGTCTGGTCCAATTTAGACTGGGTGGATGTAGAGGATTTTGTGAGGGTTGTCCAGCGGCTGCAGACAATGTGCTGTAGTTTGGACCGGGACCAATGAGCCTTCTAGTGGGTGTGTTGATGTCATGGGTGTGGTCCTAGCTAGGATACTTCAGAGTTCTCTAATGACAGGGTTTTTCCAGAGTCCCTGAAGGAGGCGGTTGTAAAACCACTCCTGAAAAAATCTTCACTGGACCTTGACTGCCTGGCTAACTGCAGACCCATCTCTAACCTGCCTTTTATGGATAAGGTTATTGAAAAGCTGGTGGCTGCTCAACTGGAGACCCATTTAACAACTCACAGCATCTATGATCCTCTCTGATCTGGTTTCAGGAAAAGGCATAGTATCTAGACTGCCCTTGTTCAGGTGCTGAATTACCCCTGATGGCGAGAGATTGGGAAGACGTGCCATCTTGATGCTCTTGATCTCTTTGTGGTGTTTGATGCCATGGACCATGGGGTGCTGATGGAGCATCTGCAGATTTGTTGTGGACTGGCTAGTACAGTCCACAACTGGCTAAAATCTTTCCGCACTGGCAGATCGCGGTGAGTGGTGCTGGGATTTTTCCTTGCACCAGTCTCCTTGCCATGTGGGGTACCACAGGGTTCTGTTTTGTTCCCCATGTTGTTCATGATGTATATGCTATTGTTAGGGACATTATAAGATGGCATGGGCTGAGGTTTCACTGCTATGCAGATGATACTCCGCTATACTTGCCTTTTGCACATGAGCAGCAGGAGCCGGTCTTGGTATTTAACAGCTGCCTTGTTGAGATCCAAAGTTGGAAGACGGCCAACTGGTTGAAGCTGAATTCAGACAAGACTGAGGTGCTGGTGCTGGAATCTGGTCACGGGAGCTGAATGAGCAATCTGGACAGGTCTCTGGGTTTTGGCATAGGACTCACAATTGCTTACCTCAGATTGGGTGAGGAATCTCAGCATTGTTTTGGACAGGTTGATTTGACACTTAAACATCAGGTGTCAGCCATGGTCTGAACCTCATTTTACCATCTGATGAACATCACTAGGATCTCTCTCTTTCCTTCCTTCAGCCGACCCCGAGGAACACGGAGGTCGCAAGGGCCAGGAGAAGCCCTCCGCCACAGCCATCCACTGAATCCGCAGCCCAGCTGACTCCTGAGGAACACAGAGATCATGAGGGCAGGAGAAGCCTCTCCCACAGCCATCCACTGAATCCACTGCCCAGTCGACCCCCGAGGAACACAGAGGTCGTGAGGGCCAGGAGAAACCCTCTCCCACAGCCATCCATTGAATCTGCTGCCCAGCCAACCCCGAGAAACATAGAGGTTGTGAGGGCCAGGAGAAGCCCTCCCCATAGCCATCCATCCACTGAATCTGCTGCCCAGGTACAGATGCTAAGCTGAAAGCTGCTCGTGATTGTTGCTGCTCAGCTGTAACGGAGGATTGAAATTTAAAATCTTCGACTTGGTGCCTTTTAATAGTCCTTTAATTTATTGGCGTTTAGCAGGGAACCTTAATGTATTTAACCCTCAGAACCTGCTTGTTTAAAAACCTAACCTGGTAACTGTGAAATTTCTGTATACATCATTTAGTAGTAGTAGCAGGGCTGCTTCTGTTTTTATTGCATTTATAGCATCTGATAGAATAGCTGGTGGAAAATAGCAGGACATTTTTTTCCCTATCCTGTAGCTGCTAAGCTCTGATACAGCCCAGCTCCCCTCAGCATACTCCCCTCCCTTACCTCCTTGTATTAAGTCCATCTCTCTCTCTTCCTTCCTTCCTTCACAGCCGACCCCAAGGAACGGAGGTCGTGAGGGCCAGGAGAAGCCCTCCCCACAGCCATCCACTGAATCCGCTGCCCAGGTACAGATGCTAAACTGAAAGCTGCTCGTGATTGTTGCTGCTCAGCTGTTACGGAGGATTGCCCTCACGAACGCTATGGTTTAGCTCCCACCACCCCTACCACCACCCTTGGTTAGCTGTCTATTATATAGGCTGCAGAGCACATCACGTGGATGAAATTAACCAAACAGCCTACTTCTCCAGCAGCAGCTTATATCAGCTCACCACTAGTGGCCTCTCATCCCAACTCACACACCTAGCCATCTTAAAAGTCAATATGCTCCCAATCCCATTGATGACTGGCATCATTTTCACCATATTCCCTCTTTGGCTCTACTGCCCTCCCTAAGAAACTAACTCTACATGGCAACTGTGCTGCCAGCCACCCCATACTCACCTGGTATGACCACATACAGCGATCCAATGTGCTTCACTGCACCTGGATACATGACCTTGTATACACACTCCCTCCCTAAGCTAGCCTCCTCCCTCTTACTTGCCTCTCTCGCTGTACTACTACTACTCTGTCACCCCTCAGGACACTGCCCCTACTCATCCTGCTACCAACCAACCTGGAACCCAGCATCTTATCTCCACGATAACTCACCCTCGCACCCTCCCACTCCCTATCTCACACACACAAAAGCCCATTAATTACCAGTCTAAAGCCACCTGCTCTAAGCTGCTCAGGTTAGCACTCCTCCAACACGCACTCCTCCTCCGCTGCTCAGGTAATATACACCCAACCCAGGTCCACCCCTACCTCTGATGACATCAGGCAGGGAGGCCTCCTGCTGGCTACAATCAACATCTGCAGCTTCCCAAAAGTTCACCCTCTACAGGGCTGGATTGCCCAGCATTCGCCTGATATCCTAGCTCTATGGGAGACCTGGCTCTCAGATAAAATACCAACCAGATCTATCACCCTCAGTAACTACACCATCTACTGGGCTGATAGAATCAGCAAGAGGAGAGGTGGATGTGTGTCTACGTAAGATCCTCCATTCACTCCCTTGAGGTCCACACACAACCACCTATGCATGAAGCCCAGATGCTAACAGTCAAGCTCAGCCTAGGCAACCCAGGTAAAACTCTTTACATTATGTCAGTCTACATTCCCCTAGCAACCAAAACTAGCCTTTGATTCCGTACTGGATAGTATCTCCCATCTCCCACCTCGGAGCAAAATCATTTTACTGGTGACTTCAATGTCAACTGGCTCTCGCTGCCTCTTCCCCAGCAAACACTCAGCCATGGTTTGTGACCTCACCCAGGTCATCAATTCCCCAACCAGACTGGATACCAGAACAGGGACCTCAACCCTCATCGACCTTATCTTCACCAACAGGCCAAAAACATCTCCCAGGTCACTGTGTTCCCTGACTCTATTAGCGACCACTCCCCTGTGACTTGCCTGTGGTCCACTAGAATCCCCTCCCCAAATGTCACTAGACACAGACGACTTAAAAAGGGTATCTAACACGTTTCAAATTCCACCTTGCCTCCTGCAACTGGTCCCCTGTTCACACAGTCCAGTCGTGGACGCAGCGCCACCTACTTTGCTGCCATCTTCAATAGGGCCTGTGACATTTTGCACCCTTCTCCAAACAAATTTTAAAGAAAACAAACACAACTTGGATCTCCCAAGCTCTACTTGAACAAATGCAACAGAGGGATAACCTGTGGCATAAGGCCCTTGAATCGCAGATCCCACAGGATTGGAAACGATACAGAGAGGTCCGTAACAAATGCACATGGGCCACCAGACAAGCCAAATCCAAGTACTATAAACAAGCCCTCACCTCCACCTGGGGCTCTGGAAAAATTTCTGGAGCACACTTAAAAGATCTCATGGAAAACTGTTTCCTACCCCGTCCAACTTATAGTAAACTGGGCTACTACCCATGACCCTATGGCTATCTCTGAGGCACTAGATACCTCCTTCTCAGACCTCTCACATATTCTCCTGCCTCACTTCTTTGATCCTATCACCCACACATCCCACACCACCTCAGCCACCAACATATCTTCCCCTTTAGGCTAAAAGTCATCTCATGTAAGGAGGCCCTAAGATATCTCACCAAGGCTCTGGAAAACTCCCATTAAAGCAGTGATTCCCTGGACCCCAAACTCATTTGGCTTTCTTTGGATGTGACTCTGCCACATCTCACTAAAATCCTCAACCTGTCCTTACGTCTCAGCCAGTTCCCTGGGCCTGGAAGAGAGCAGTAATCATGCCCATCCTGAAGAGTGGAGACCCTACAGCTGCAAGCAATTATAGGCCAATATCAATCCTCCCACCTCTCTAAGGCTCTTGAAAAATAGTATCGGATCAACTAACCGACTACCTATCCAAACATGACCTGCTCTGCCATGAACAGCATGGTTTCCGAAGGGCCACAGCATCTCCACAGCACTTATTGAACTTACTACTTTCGTCCATGAGGTGCTCCATCAGGCTCCGTGGCTGGAGCTATCTATGTGGACCCTAGCCAAAGCATTCGATACTGTTAGCCATGAGCTCCTACTCCATACTCGCCCATCCCTAAACTTTGCTTGGGAAGTCTCAGCATGGTTCAAAAACTACCTCTCAAATTGGACCCAACAAGTCAAAATAAATACTACTGTCTCCTCATGCAAAACAGTTTGTTCTGGTGTCTCGCAGGGTCTATCCTTGGCCCCCTACTTTTCACCCTCTACCTTAATTCTCTCCTAAATCCTGCAGTGGTCACATGCTACTCTATGCAGATGATGCAGTTTAATATTAGAAACATCCTCATCCTAATTCCTTCAATCGGCTCTACAGAGTCACTTTAGGGAAATAGAGACATTGTTCGCTGAACACCGCCTTATAATAAACTATAAGAAAACAAAGACCATGATCTTTGCAGACCGCCTAAAGCCCCCATTGTCAAGCACCCCTAGTGGTAAGAAACACCCATGTCTCCACCCTGGAACAGGTCACTAGTTTCAAATACCTTGGAGTCACCTTAGACTCCTCCCTCCTACCACTCACTCATCCAACAAGTCACCTCCTCTATTAACATGAGATTGGGTATCCTTTACAGGCGCAAGCACTCCTTACCTTCTCAGGCCATGCATCTCACTGTGTCCACATCTGTACTTTCCCTGGTTGACTATGGTATTGTCATTTATAGATCAGCTGATCAAACCACCCTACGTAGCATCGACATTGCCCTTAATAAAGCTTGCCATCTAGTCTCAGGATGTGTTAGGTTAGCATACCTGCAAGCTTTATAATCGAACCAGGATGGCTAAATTTCCAAGGTCGATTTAAGTACTTTACATACCCTCCTTGCAAAGAGATACACCTTAAGCAATCCCTCTCCGGCCTCCACCCGCTCATCCATACAGCCCCCATAGGCGGACCCTAAGATGCTCAGCAAACTCTACCCTTCTAGTCCCCACTGCAGAACCTCACTTGGACAAAGATCCTTCTGCTATCATGCCCTCCTATGGCTGAACAGTCTTCCATCCTCCATCTCCATAACCCATAGCCTCAGCAATTTCAAGACAGGTCTCAAAACCCTGCTGCTGGACTCAGCAACCTGTAACTGTAACTCATCTCACTCACATATTGTTACCACCCCACTCACCTTAACTACAGAAACCGCGGCCACACAGGAGCCTACTCCAGCTCAGCCCACTAACCTGTAGCAAATGAATAGCAGGTTGCTACCCCACTGTCCTGCTAATGCAACTCTGGGTCCTCCATGACCCTACGAAACTATTTCCTATTTTGGCTCTGACCAGGGAATTCTCTATTCTCCCAGATGAGGTAACTCAATATATAACCTGGACATACGGTCCATGTATTACGACAAGTTTCATGTAAACATATGTTACCTGTATATGTCTAATTTCTGTATTTTGTTTTACTCTGTATTCTTTTTCTCTTACATGCTGTATTGTTATTTCTTTAACTGACGTGGAGCCTTTGCAAATGAGTCTATGACTCAAAGGATTGTAATTCTGATTCTATGCAATAAAATAAATAAAAATAAAAATAAGCACCTGATTCCTCTGGTGATCTGCCAGCACTTTTTCCAAGTCTTTGAGACCTCTCATCTTGATAACTGCAATGCCCTATACCTAGGGCTGTTGGGGTATATCTTCACCCTACAGCTAGTGCAAAAAATGCGGCAGCCAGGTTGTTGACTGGCCTATCTAGGTCAAGTCATATTAGTCCTTGGTGCTCTGTTGTCTGCACTAGCTGCCAGTTAGATGGCAGATCTCCTTCAAGGTCGGTTTGATGACCTATAAAGCCCTAAATGGTCAGGGACCCGGCTACTTGCAAGACCTCCTCCTGCCTTGCCACCCATTGTGCCCCCTCTGCTCTATGGATAAGGAATTGCTGGAGGTTCCAGGAGTTTGTTTAAAGTCATCTGGGGTCCGTACTTTTGTCACATGTGGCCCTGAAATTCTGGAATTCCTCACCTCACCCTATTCGAGAGAGTCAGAATATAGAGCACTTCAAGCGGGAGCTGAAAACTTATTTATTTAGCCCAACATTCCCAGAGAAGAAATGGTATTTCACTGTTTTAATAATGATTATTTGTTGTGTTATTGGTGTTGTTTTAATGTATTTTGCATTGGAATATAATGAGAATTTAACTCTATAAATAAAAGTTGATTGACTGATTGTTTGAGATTAATTGATGTTAGCACAACCCTGGTCAAACCTTAATGCTTTAATATTTGCTGGTTAGCCTTAATAATGACCCGATTTCTCATCACAGAAAACTCCATAATATATGAGCGTGTCTTATGACCCATGTAATATGAAGATCCATTGGATCCATGCACTATATAATTATATAGCAAGAAAAACTGTTAACCAGTGATTATCAAAACATAATGCTGAGAATGTTGCAACTATTTTTATTTATTTTTTTCCACATACCCTTGACCTGTGATGCTTAGATGAACCACTCAAGCAAAATCACCCTGTTACACCTCATTCCCTTGTAGTATATGAACAATTATATACTGTATTAAAAGAAAGATATGTTTTCACCCCACTTAACTACCTCATATGTACAAGTATTTTGGACCACATGTACATATAATTTAAGCTTTTGAAGCTAAACCCAACACTATGCAGCATTTGTATCAAATGAAGGAATGACACTACATGTTTTGAGATATATCTTCTCTTTAGGGACCTGTCCTTTGAAAAGTACAATATATGGAATTTCCCATAAAGGGCTGACATTTCTTCCTGATGCCAGTAGCACATATTCTGCTTATTTTCCTGCCAATGCATTTATGCCCTGCACAAAGGGCTGTGTAGGGTTTGTGTCCTCTGCTTGGTTTTGAAATAAATGTGTTCTTTTAAGTTTTGTTTCTTTAAATGCTTTAGCATGTGTAACAATCCAGTCCATGCTTATGAAACAATAATGAAATACTTTCTGGAAATCTAGGATGTGTTCAAGTTGCACAGGGTGACAGAGGTATAGCCATGAGAGGTGCCTCCCATTGTTCTTTTCCAAGGCTGCTACAATGCTCAAACTGAGTTTTGGCCTTTGATAATTAAATAATAGAACATCAGTTTTATTCCATAAAAACACAAACTTTTAGATCATCAAGCATTTTAATTTATTCACTATTTTGTAATCCTTTTACCCATGGCAGTTGAACTGAGATGAAACCTCTAATTTTAGATCAGCAATGCAGCGAAGTTGGGCAAAAAGTTTGACCCTGCCTTGTATTTTAACTGTAACATATTCAAACATCTTCCAGTTTCATTTGCTGATAAAATTGTCCAGTTCTACCAGAATTTATTTATTTAATAAATGTTTTAAATTATTGTTTCTCTCAAGCAAAAAGAACACTGCTTCATCTCACTTAGAGATAGCATTGTGGACTGTGCATGCAAGACTGAGATAGCTGAATGTTTTTGATGCTCTCCTAATCCCTTGGTTGCTAATTTATTATTTGTAGTATTTAAAATTGCTAAAACAGGTGGAAGACAAAGAAGGTGACTGTAGGAAGGTGCCATGGATGGCTTTCTAGTGGCTGTGTCTGGGAAACCTCCTCAGAGGACCAAGGACCTAGGCACCTAGCTGCACTTGACCTCTTTCCTTCTAGGTTGCTTGAAAGGACAGAGCACAGAACCAGAGCAAGGGAAAGGATTAATACTTCTTTGGCTAGGCAGATTTACTGTGTGTTGTTATTTATTTATTTTTTTGTACTCACAGGGATTGTTACTGTTTGTTGCTAACATTTTATTGCTTTATTTTCTCTGATTCAAATTGTTGTTGCTGGGTATACCTTCTGCTGCATTATTACAAAGTGTGCCTACAGATGTGTGCTAACAGATTACTACTGTAATCTTCTGATTCAAATTGTCTTTTGAAAGGTATATCTTCTGTTACTGCTTTATTTTTCTCTGTAGCAAAGTGTTCTTACAGGGTATATCTTCTGTGAATTATTACAGGTGGTGCTTACATTTTTGTGACTTTTTATCATTAGGCTAAGCAAAATTACTGTTGGTCACTATTTTATTTTATTTTTTGCTGAAAAGGTTTTTGTCTCAGAGCTGTTGCAGTCTCCTTCTTACATTGCAGGAGCTAATTGCTTTCCTCCCACAGCTTGTCCAGGGATTAGTGTGTATCTGGAGGGGTGGAGCTGGCAAACTGTCAGTAACATCCAACAGAAAGAAGGGTTAAAAGGTCAGGCTAGTTGATATCCTGGAGGTGGAAGACTAGGTTTGCTGGCTAAGGCACCTAGCTTCACCTGAGCACTTCTCTTCTAGGTTGCTTAAAGGACAGAGCAAAGAACCTAACCAGAGTAAGAGAAAGAATTAAGACTTCTTTTGGCTAGGCAGATGTACTGTGCATTGTTATTTTTATTCTGTACTCACAGGGATTGTTACTGTTTGTTGCTAACATTTTATTGCTTTATTTTTCTCTGATTCAAATTGTTGTTGCTGGGTATACCTTCTGCTGCATTACTACAAGGTGTGCTTACAGGTGTGTGCTAATAGATTATTGCTGTAATTTTATGATTCAAATTGTCTTTTGCAAGGCATATCTTCTGTTACTGCTTTATTTTCTCTGTAGCAAAGTGTTTCTTACAGGGTATATCTTCTAGAAATCATTACAGGTGGTGCTTTACAGGTTTTACAGTTTTATCTGTCATTAGGATAAGCTTTCAGGGTTACTACATTTGTTGCTGATTGTTTCTGCTTACCTCCTTGTTTCTTTCATCTGTGGTTCTTTTTGGCAGGGAAGGCTCAGCCACACCCCCATCCCCAACCACCCAACACTACACTCTTTTACAGGATAGCACAGTTGTGACATTTCCTGCAAAGCAGGGCACTAGTAATTTAACTTGTTATAACAAGTTATACAAAACAAACAAACAAAACACAAAATCAAACTTTTGCTTTTAATGTTCTTCCCTTATAATTACTTTGACCAGGTTATAAACCCAGCAACTTATCTGGAATGGATATCATTAACTGCAGGTACTGTGGAACACTTTTCAGAAGGGCTGTTTTACAGAATTTAGGACACTATCCTACATGCTGGGCCATTGAAGATCTTAGAGATCAGCTCCAGGCAGCATGGGCAGAGATCACGTGCCTCAAATTCATATTCAAGAGGAAATGTATTATAAGAACCACCTGACATTTCCCCAACATCCAACAGAAGCATCTCGGCCGCAGAGGGTAGTTGGTCCTGGAGGTTGGCAGGTGGTTAGAGAGGTAAACTGTTGCTCCATCGCCGGTGCTCTCCAACAAATTATTTCCACAAACCATATAAAAACTACAAACAGGTATCTGCCTCTATCTCCAAATCAAACAACGGGCAGAGGACACTGCAGAGCAGGACACTACAGCACAGGAGCTAGCACAACAAAACTCACCCAAAACAGGAACCAAAACAAAGAAGAAAAGGAAATCCAAAAACTTCTGATCATAGGAGACTCCATGATTCGGGGAGTTGATACCTATCTCCAGCCATGGGTAATGGTCAGATGTCTCCCAGGTACATCAGCATGGAGAGACACTGACCACGCTAAAACTGTTCAGGAAGCAGGAGAAAACATTGATATCCTGGTACACATAGGAACTAATGATCTCACCAGCCAGTCCGTTGTGGAGACCAAGGAACACCTGACCAGGCTGGGTGACAAACTATCATCCATTTCATCCGGCATTTCCTTCTCTGAGATCCTGCCAGTCTGGGAGAGGGGCAGATGGACATAAGGTCAGAGAAGGGGAGCTAGGGGAGCTAAACATGTGGCTCAAGGGCTGGTGCCAGGAAAAAGGGACACTTTGTAGGGAACTGTCAACAGTTTTGGGAGCAGAAGTTCTTTAAATCTGATGGACTGCATCTGACTAAGGAGGGAGTCAGTGCATTGGGGCAGAAGTTTGATGTCTTTGCAGAATGTTTAAACTAGCAAATGGGGAGGGTGCAGCATCCCATAAGTCGAATGGGAAGAACAACCCTCTCCCTCAGCTAGTGGTCAAACAGGTTTACAGTTCATTTGCATCACCAGGTAAGGAAAATGTCCAGCTCCCCATACGACACACAGGAAACCACCAGACCACTAACACACTGAAATCTGGCCAATGGAAAATTATGTACACAAATGCTCACAGTCTGGGAAACAAGATCCCAGACCTGCAGGCAATAATGACAGAGGCTAAACTGGACATAGTAGCAATTAACAAAATGTGGTTTACCAGTAATCACACTTGGGAGACTTCAGTACCTGGCTATGTACTGTTCAGAAGAGACCAAGGTGCAAAAAGGTGGGGTGGAGTGGCCCTGTATGTCAATGAAAATATCAAAGCTACATAAATTCAGAAAACACAAAGGAGCCAGAAGAACTGTGGGTCACCTGAAACTGGAAATGGGACAGCCATATGAACTGGATTGTCTACAAGCCCCCAGACCAGGGGAGGACATAGACACATTACTGTTAGAATATATACAAAACATAACAGCTATGGGGGGTTCTGATAATGGGAGACTTCAACATGCCAGATACAGATTGGTCAATTCCAGCAGGAACATCTGCCAGAACTAGACACATGGTGGATTCCCTGCAGGGGAAAGGCCTCACACAACTAGTACAACAACCCACAAGAGACAGGGCTATCCTAGATCTAGTACTGATTAACAGGGAAAAGATGACAGATCTCCAGGTGGAAGTTCAACTGGGGCCAGTGACCATCACATGGTATGGTTCGGTTTGGCCACTACAACTAAATCATCCCATTCCAAGGCAAAGTATACATATTCTTTTTATTTAAATCTAGGATTACAAGCATCTTTGAGCCAAGGCTCTTTTACAAAGGTTCCACATCAGAGTAATACATACATGTTAAACAAGAGCATACAACATTAGTAAAGAGCATACAACAACATCACAGTATATAATATACATGAATACACATTCAAAGATCATATCAGAAACCTAGAAGAACTCAAGGAGGAAGGTGAGAGGAATAGGGGTGGGACTGGAAGAGCTGACTTTGATAAGATGGCCAACAGATGGACAAAGCTCCCAGTCCAGATGGTTTCTCCCTGATTTTTATAAATAAATAAATAAAAGTCTGAAAAATACGCTGGCCCCATTCTTTTGAACACATTGCAGTATTTTTTGAAAAGGGTATCTCAGATACCTCTCTAACTCAGACCACTATTGTAGTCCTCCCTAAACCAGGCAGGGACCCTTCATTTACTTCTAATTATAGACCCATCTCACTAATTAACATATACCTTAAAATCTTGGCCAAGATTTTGGCTACAAGAATAAGTCATGACTGGGATTCATTAATTAGTATAGAACAAGTTGGTTTTGTCAAGGACATCTTTCATCTGATCATCTTGGGAAAAAGCTTATCTATTTTCTGTGTCTAAGGAGTTACTTATCCCAGCTGCCTTAGTGTCCTTAGATGTGGAAAAAGCTTTTGATAGAGTTTCCTGGAAATACCTAAATATCGTATCCCCAACATTTCATAAACTGGGTTAAAATATTATATTTCTCACCCTCAGCACACATACAGTGCAATGGCATGCTCTCCATACCCTTTTCACTGCATCAAGGACTTGCCAGGGCTGCCCCATCACCTATCTATTTAACCTCTTTTGGAACCTCTAATTAGAAAGATGAAGCTGTCACCCTTATCACTGGTCTTATAATTGGAAATCAGGAATATAAAATCTCTGCATATGCGGATTACATCTTACTACATATCACATCCCTTCCCAATCTCTCTCAGCTGCATTTCAGATCATCTCGCAATTTGGTATCCTATCTGATTATAAATTAAATCTTGAGAAGACAGAAGTTTTTCCCTTAACAAATATACTCAGAAAATGGAGATAGCAAGTCTGGGACTCTATGTCGACAGACAAACTTAGTTATTTAGGCATTAATCTCCACTCTACCCCTATAATCATGAAAAACTTAACCTAGATTCAATTATAAGTACTATAAAAGAGGATATAAAGCATTGGTCCCAACTACCATTATCTTTGTGGGAGCTCCTATTTACCACTTTGCCTTTACAAGATTGACATATGTCCTAAAGAGAGAGAGGAAGGGTAGATTTGTCAATGCCTGGGTGCCAAAACTTGACTCATTATTTCTCCATGGATGCAAAGATAATTATAACATGCAGCTTCATGTGAAAGTAAAAAGCATCTTGGAGAATGTAGTACTGTATGGTATAAGTTTTCTGGCATCTCAGAGATACTGTATGAGTGTAAACAAAGCAGGGTTGACTGCCGGTTGGCTTCCAAGCAGCATGGCGGTAAAAGCAGAGCTCACCACACCCTCGCTAATCTCCCTATTTGATGCCTTTAATGACAACTTAAAAAACAAGATCTAAATATCGAGAACATATGTAAGATGTATTGTAAAGAAAAAAATAAAAGAAATTGAACAACTACAGGCAGCAGTGAGCAGAATAAAATCGAGCAGCAATGTTGGCCCAGGAGCCCTCCAACTCGAAAACTCTCAAGCGCCAGCAGAACAGCAGTACCAGATGACCATGCCAAATAATAAAGCGAGAAACAAACGGATAAAGTTAGATACTACTGTATATACAAGGAGCTATTATTGTTTTGTGCTGAAATTAAAGATATTTATGGAGAGCTTCGAGAGACGTAGTGAGCCTGGAGCAATGAGCTGATGCATCGGAGAGACAGATAACAGCAGTAGAGAAAGAAGTAGATGACATGGAGAATACAATTCAACTCTTACAAGATCAATGTATACAACTGCAAGAAAAACAAGAAGATATGGAAAATAGAGCACGAGAAAGAACCTAAGATTATATTGCATTCCTGAAGGCTCAGCAGGTCAGGACATTACTGAGTTTACTATTGCTTTGCTCAAAACAGCTCTTGAATTGCCCTCAGATATTCAATTATCATTAGAGAGGTTCACTGCGCACTGGGCCCACAGCCTCAGATCTGAATGCCAGGCCTCGATCTATTATTATGCACTTTCTTAGCTACGCAGTCAAGGAGACAGTATTAACAGCAGCATGGTGAAAAGGTAAGGTCTTTTACGGACAAACTCGCTTCTATGTTGATAACGATTATGCTCCACAAACTATGTGTAATCGCAGAGCATATGCGACATCTTACCTGCTTTGAAGGAGGCACCATTAGATTCACAACACCGTACTCCAGCCAGACTTGTGGTGCAACTTCCAACAGGAAGGAAGGAATTTCTTACTGCAGCGGAGGCCAGAGAGGAGCTCCTTAAAGCGGAATTCAAATAAAAACAAAATCCATGTTAGGATTACAGAAAACTGACCCGACCGCGACTGGCTATACGGTGAATTTGGGCAGAACACGGAATGGCGGAGGAGTAACAAAGAGGGAACATTTCTAAACATCTAGCAACTTTTCGCTGTTCAGCAAGGGAAGAACCTGACTGATAGAAGCTGAAGCTTGGCTTTGATTCCTCAATGGTCCTCTAGTTAGAGGTCTTTGAAAGCTTATGTCTGATGAGAGGGACTTGGAATTCAGTTGTCTGAACTGGGATCTTTATTAGATGACAACTCTCTCACAGGAGGTTGGACAAAGAAAAGAAACGCTTAATAAGTGTACCTGCAGAGAACTTTGCCATAACAAAGAAACAAGTAAAACATTTGATCTGGCTGTTTGAACTGGCTCTGATGATCACTTTGAAGGAGGCAACAGATATAACTTTAAAGAGCAGATTATTGTGCTCTGCTTGATTTGTTTTCAGGGTTAACCTGACATAGGGCCTGAGAAAAGTTTCTCTAGTTGAATAATACAGAATTTAGTTAATCATAAAATAAACAATTTACATTGTGGGGAGGAGGAAGCATCTCCAGATGTTACAGGAAGCCCATTTCAAATCAAAGACAGACAGGCAGAATATTTTTAGTTAACATTTGGATTTTTATTTAGCTTGTCTGTATATTTCTATTTATTTTTATTAGGGAGCAGTATACCCCAGGAGGCCTGGGCTTTTGGTGTTACCAGATATCCTCTGGTGACCCCAGACTATCAGGAGGCACATTCAGGGAGTATGTTTTAAACTCTCCTACCTTGGAAGTCAATTTCATTTGGAATACAGTATATGTACATAGTTATCAAGACAAAGGTCAGACATATACTGACAATTTGCTTCAGATTTCAAAAGGTTTGATAAGATCGCAGCAGAAGATGTTTAAGAATTAATCTAGATGGGAAAGGCATAAAATGTTTCAAAAACGTGGCGTTCAGAAAGATGGCTCTGGGGGAACATCAGTATGGTGATCCCTCAGGAATGGGATTATTAAGATTGGGACAACAGGAGAGAATATGTTTCCATAAGGGAATAAGATGGCTACTCAGATAATAAAAGCACTCTCACTTAATATAAATGAGCTTAACAACCCCATTGAAAGGGTCAGACTGTTCCAATATATCAAGAAACACCCCAGTGATTTTTATTATCTCCAGAAAACACACAACAGATACCGAACATGCAAAATTGAATTAGGAGCAGGTTTCGGTGTATGCGTCGTCCTTTCCTAAAGGGAAATGAAAAGGAGTAGCATTTTAATACCTAGGACCTCTCCTTTTCATTTAGAAACACAGTGCATAGACCCAGAGGGAAGGTACATAATCTTAAAAGGTACCCTTTATGAGACAAAGGTCACATTAGTGAATGTGTATTTTCCTCCTCTTACATATGTTTGTCTTTCTAAAAGATTTTTGCAAGCTCCTAGACATTATGCACAGCTGCCTTATTATAGGGGAGATATCAATTTAACTTTGACACCTCGGTTGGACTCTCTGCACCTTCCAAATATAGGCTAACATCAGCTCAAAGATTATTTATTTCTTGACTTAGGGCATTGGGTCTAATCGATGTATGGAGACATTTTATCCTCTTTCAGGGGGATATACATTTTTCTCCCTAGACACAATTCCTACTCAAGATTGGACTACTTTTTCATTTCAAAAGAACATTTGGACTGTTTACAAGATTTAACTATAAGACCTAGATTTCTTCTGGTCATTCTCCCTATTTTTGAGGCTAGATTTTAAAATACCAAAGAAATCCACAGGGTGGTGCTTGAAAACACCTTTTTAAAGGATAAAGCTTTTAGGGACAGCTTTAACTCAAAACAGCTCAGGTTATTGCAGAAAATTCATCCCAGGAGACATCCAATACAATAGTTTAGGCTACTGTGAAGGTTGTGATTGGGGAGATAATTGTATTCAGCATACAAGAAGAGATATTGGGAAACAAGATATGGTGAATTACATGAGAAATTAAGGAAATACAAACAAAGTTTACCCCTATTACCACGGATGCCCAAGCCCAGATTAATCAGACAAAGGCTGAGTTCCAGAAACTTTTAGATGAGAAAACACAACAGGCGCTTATTTTACTTAAAAACATACAGGTATGAGGGAGGCCAAAAGGGCAAGAAATTTAGCCCGGAGGCTTAGGGACATAGACAGCACAGTCATAATACATTTAATGTATCCGGAGAGAAAAACAAGAGCTCTTAACTCACAGCAGATACTGCAACTGTTCCAGAAATATTATAGGCAGCTATATGAGAAACCACAAGGTCCAGAATTTAACAAAATCGAGGAATTCCCCTTACATTAAGAAAGCTAACTAAGCAAATGGAAATCAGATTAAAAACCCTATCAGATCAGAGGAAGTCAGATGTGCCATAAAAGAAAAGTAAATCATTAAAACCCTGGCCCAGATGGATATCCGTCCATGGGTACAAGACTTTTAGTAAGCAACTGATTCTTTTACTACTAAATGCCTTTTAGAAATTCAACAGGACAGTCCCTCCTCCATCATGGGATTACACTAATATTTCACCTATCTTAAAAGTAGGCAAACCAGCAAAATTAAGTACTTCATATAGGCCAATATCCATATTAAACATGGACTACAAGTTATTTATGTCCATATGGGCACATAGACTAGAGGAACTGTTACCCTATTTGATTAATTCAGATCAATCTGGGTTTATTCGAGCCAGAGAAACCACAGATAATATACACAGAATGATCCATTTGTTGGACCACTTAAATCAGAGAGAGATACAGGCAGGGTTGCTCAGTCTTGATGCAGTCAAAGCTGTTGATCGCATCAGTTGGCCTTTTTATGGGAAACTTATGCAAGTTTGGATTTCTGGGAATTCTCTAGCATGATACAAAGAATTTATACCTCTATGAAGGCATACTTTAAAGTGAATGGACAGTTATCTTCAATGATACAGCTGGAAAGGGAGCTAGGCAGGATTGCCCACTTTTCCCTTACTGTTTGCCATATACATTGAGCCATTGGCTGAAGCCGTAAGGCAACATCCTAATATTCAGGGGGTCCCTTTAGGAGGGAGGGATTTTACTATATCATTATATACAGATGATGTATTATTAACGCTCCTAGAACCTGAAAAGTCCATTCCTGCTACTTTACAAGTGATAGATAAGTTTTCAGAATTAGCTGGATACTAAATAAATATATAAAAACAGAGCTATTATCTTTAAATTTCACCCCTCTCAGTCTTTGAAGAACCAGATCCTCTGAAATGGAGAAATAACAAGATTAAATATTTTGGTGTAAATATTCCCCAGAAACTGAAACATTTGGAACTGTTTAATTTAGAGTCTCTATCGATAGAGATAAAGAATTTAGTTGGGAACTGGACACATCAGGTATTATCTTTTCAGCTCAAATACAAGCTATTTGGATGACCTTATTTCCTAAGATACTATATTATTTCCAGACTTTACCGATTATTCCATCACAATTCTACTTTGCTTCCTGGGCTAGAATTTTTCAAGGTTTGTATGGGCTGGGCAACAGCCAAGGGTCAGATGGTCTCTGTTACAGTTACCAGTGGCAAAGCGGGTTGTAATCTTCCAAACCTTAGAGATTACCATAAGGTAGTAACATGTAAAATAGTGATGACATGGTTGAATCCTCAGGTAGAGAAACTATGGAAATTTATTGAATTTATACTAAATGATCTAGTAAACATTATCCCTATTATATTTGCCCCCAAAATTCTTATTCACAGTTACAAAACTTTACATTTGGAACCCGTTATATGTTAAAGGCTTGGTATGAGATAAGGCGTCTACTACATGAACTGAAGTTTTGGTTATTTTAAACTAATAGGTACAGAAAGTGTATCTTTGGAGATGGGTGCTGTTCAGGTCCATCAAGAATGGCAGAAAAAAGGTTTGCTTTTATTATATCAGTACCTGGATGTGAATGGAGTACTACCTTTTGCCACGCTACAGGCAAAATATTAATTACCCATACACATCATTATAGAGATTTACAGATTCGGACATTTATACAGAAGAATTAGCATTAAATACTCTGCCTCTCTCATGCCTATGTTGATGTCCCTTTTAGGGATGTTATAGAAGGCAGGGAACAAATTCATTTAATTGGACAAATATATAAAGCAATAACAGATTTTTGGAAGGAATCCACTGAGGATATCTTAGGGAGATGGAATAGAGAATTAGGGACTCTGATAACTTATGAGAAATGGTTGGAACCTATTCCTCACTCAATGAGAGTATCACAGTCATCATACTGGTCAGAATATATGTGGAAATGTCGACTAGATATTTTATACCCCTGACAAAATTGCTAAATTTGTATCTATGGAGCATGGCCTTTGTTGGAGAGAATGTGGAGAAAAATGGCAAATATAACACATATTTTTGTGCTTGTCCAAAAGTTACCCAATACTGGTTAGATATAGAAAAGAGCATACAAAATATTGTGGGACCAGAAATTAAATTATCCAATCAGATGATTCTGCTTTATATTGGGGAAGATGGAAAAGTTCCACCAAGTAGAAGTAAGTTATACCTGTACCTGGCAGCAGCTAAAAGGTTATAATTCACCTATGGTGAATGACTAAAATACCCTCCCTCTCTGATTGGCATTCATTGATGACTGAGATATACTATCTAGAGATAATAGTAGCTTCTAGAGCTGGAAGGAGGTTACAATTTGAGCTCAATGGAGGCCATGGGTTTTCTATATCTCTCTCCTCTGGATGAAGCATTTGTTCCCTGATAGAGCTATTTGAAAGTGACCAATTTTTGTAGGATATGAATTTTGATCTAGTGTCATTTGATATATAACAGAATGATGTTGTAGAAACATGAATTGCCAACCTAAATAACATTCTATGTATTGTAAGACAAAAGAGCAGTACTGTATAGATGTAGTCCTGCTGTTTTAAATATATATATATATATATATATAATTATTTAAAAACAATAAAAATAAAGAATATTAAAAAAACAAAAAACAAAGCAGGGGTTATCAAATCTACTAATGACATGAACTGTTTGGTTCCAGCATCTATTGTATTTACTGTTAAAGTTTTTTTTTTCACTTGATTATTTTATTGTCTCCATATGTTTTTCCATATATGAAGTCAAGTCTGAAGTATACCTGTATCAGCAATGGCAAAGAGGATCAATTGTCTATGTACCCCATGCAGGTAATGAAATTGTCTGTACTGTAATGTTGTCTGGTATTGACAAACTCAATAACAGAGATTGAAGACAACAGAAATAACATTGTAAAACTGACAATGGGATGGGATCAAGTTATAAAAATAAAATAGTGAACAGAATCGAAATTGCCTAGAAGAGCAGCACTGGATCTAGCTATCACTGGGTCCTGTGCAAACCTCCTTTCTGAAGCCACCATATCAGAAGTCATGAAGCCTACAAGGAATATCCTCATCCCTACCATGACCTCCCTATATCTTCATTTTCAGCTAGTTTGCACCATGCTAAGGCCTGCTCTGGAGAAGAGCTGGTTTAACATGTATGCTAATAGATTTATTAACTGAAGCTAGCAATTGGACCTTTGGAAAAATATTTTTCATGACATTGTTACTTTAAGGGAGGATCCACTTTTAATTCATCTGGCAACTGTGTGGGACTGATGCACAGGCCAGTCATGAGACTTGCTTTAGTTCACATAGTAAGCCAGTGGCTTTGGCTGGGATTTGATCCTACAGTCTCCACTACTCTAACCACCAGAACACACAGCCTTTCCAACCTGTTCTGTAACATTTGAGTGATGGGGAGAGGGTCACCAATAAAGATACAACATGAGGAGAAGTCCATCCCACTGTCAGTCAGTGCCATCAAATATAAGTATAGGGCTCTAAGGAGCTCAGCCCAAAGATGAGACCTCCAAGTGGTGTAAAAGACAATAAGTCAACAGGGAACAGGGTTAAACACAACATGGAACTGGAACAGGGTTAAATTATCCCTAAGTCACTGGTGACTGATTGTTGGGAGGAATAGAAACAGGGTGGGTAGGGTGGCAAACAAGTAAGGGACAGGTGAAGATGTAGAGGCCAGGAAGGTGGAAGGATGGTGGGAGGGGTGGATGGAGGAGGCCAGGAAGGTAGGGTATTGAGGGAGGGGGTGGTGAAGCCAGGAAGGTAGAGAGATGGAGGTGTGTGGAAGAAAACATGGCAGAGGAGGGAATTGGTCCTAGCAGGATAGTGATGTAATGGATGTCGGCAGCTGTGCACATGGATAACACTCTGGAGAGCAGGAGCATGTCCTATTTGTGTTAGGGTGTTATACCTGGAAAAGGAAATTTGGGAATTAAGAAAGGAGGTGAAGAAATTAAAGAGGAGTAGGGCATAGGGAAGACATGACAGTGATCTTGCAGCTCAGAGGGAACATTTAAGAGGTCCGATGCGAGACTGGAAAGAGGGGGTAGATGGAGAAGGAATTAAATCAGGCTACAGAAACATGGGAGTGATAAGGAAGAGGGTAACAAGAGGGAGAGGAGGTCTTGCAACTCAGGGGGAACATTTCAGAGGTTTTGTGCGAGACAGAAAAGGGGGCAAATGGAGAAGGAAATAAACCAGACCACGGAAAACACAGGGTGAACAGGAAGAGGGTAACAAGCATGGAGGGGTGAACAAGGGATGGCTGGAAGTGATCAGGAAGAGAGTGGGGGTTGAGGCAGAACTAAGGGAGTATTGGATGGCAGTTGTGGTAGGGCCAGGGTGGAGAATGACATCAGTAATACAGGAGGTGTGGTAGTGATAAACAGGTACACCGCAATACAAAATAGAAGGGACATGGGGGATCATGTGGAGATGGTGGAGGCTGATGATGCAAGGGTAGAGCAGGAGGGATCATGTGGGATTACAGGGATCATGTGGAGACGGTGGAGACTGATGATACAAGGAGAGAGTTACAGGAGGGATGGTAGTGATGAACAGGTATCCCACAATACAAAATATAAGGGACACGGGGATCATGTGGTGATGGTGGAGACTGATGATGCAAGGGGAGAGCCGGAGAGAGGGGGAATAGGACAGTGGATAGGAAGGATTCTGGAAAAATTCTGAGGATGGAGGGTAGAGCTTGTGAGAAAGGAGGAGTTGGGAGGGGATGAACACAGTCCCTGGGGATCTTTAAGAGACAGGAATAATGAGGAAGGGATAGGTTTGCAGGACTAATTGCTGGGGAAGAGGTTGGAAGTAAGGTGAAGTGGCTAGGATCAAGGGCGTGGGGAAGGTTGATGGGTCAAGGGGAAATTTGGCAAGGGGAATTTAAATGGGATGGACTAAACATCTGGAGGGAGGTAGCAGTGATGCTAAACAGGGAAAGAGGAGTTGAGAACAACACAATGGGCTAGATATTCAAAGGGGTTGCACCTGGGACAATTGAGTTGCACCAGCACAACCCCAGTAATGCAGAACAGGGTAATATTCAAAAGGGGACTTGCGCGAGTACAAGTCCTGATGTGCCGGGCACAATGGTAATGTATGCGGTGCATCTGAAAGGGATGTGCCATGCATACACGGAACATCCGACATTCAGCCCGTGAATGAATGACCTTCATTGCGTGTTGTGGTATTTATGTACGGTATGCAATGTTAAGCCCATTGGTCCACAGTGTGGACCAGTGGGCTTACATCACATACTGTATACTGTCATTCAGCGGGCAGCCAGGTGGCATGCAGGCAGGTTGCAGCTGCCCACCGATGATGAGGGGTGCTGGGTGGGCAGGGGGCCTGTGGGGGGCACTGGACCACCAGAGAAGTTGAGGACTACGGTTCACGGTGATCCTGGTCATAGGCGGGGGAGGTACCGCTAAACTACCAGGGATTAGTACATATTATTGTATGGGTGGCATGGCTATAGGCAGGAAAGAGATGCCACCAGAGTACCAGGTAAGGTGTCCAGATTCATTTCATAGCGATCACAGCATCAGGAGGAGGAGGGTGCCACTGGACTGCCAGGAATTGAACTACATTTCTATTTGGTGATCACCTATGGGCAGAGAGTGGGGGTAGCTAGAACACCAGGGACTGCACCATTACGGTCCAGTGCTCAATGCTCTGGGGGTTCCACATGTCGTTCTCTGGGGCAGCGCATGCTGTGCAGGGCACCAGGTACATTTCACCAGCTTGCCAAGCTCAACGCATGCAAATGGGGCCATAATGACATGCAAATAGCCCCATTTGTGCCTTGCATACATTATGGCCCCATTTGCATGTCCAGGTCTGAATATCTGGAATTGCACCCAGCGCAGCTACAGTTGTGCTGGAGCATTCCCAGTCCTACCTGTCTGGGGGAATGCACCTGCATTGTATATGTGCCATGTGCATTCTGTGCTATATTCAGAGGTGATGTACCATGACACATCTCCTTTGAATATTTTCCTTTCTTGCTACAGTGCACCTCGGCTGTGCTGAGCCACCATTTGTGCCATTGCCAGGTGCATTCTGAATATTTGGCCCACTGTGTCCAACTCCAGAGGGCACCCAGGTACTGATCTTATGGGATTCCATAGTCAGGGAATGAAATGGGGGTTAGTGGTGATGGGAGGAAGAGCTGTAATTGGTGAGTGCATACCAGGTATGAGTGTGTACAAGGTAGTGTACCATGTGCACTCATTAGTAAAGAAGCATGGGGGGTCCAAATATTGTGGTGCACATGGGAACGAATGATCTGGCAGAAAATAGAATGAAGGCGATGCAAGCCAGATACAGAGAGACGGTGAGATTATTCAATGCAGAAGGAGCCACCATTTTCTTCTCAGAAGTCCTGCCAGTACCTATAGGGACCATAGAAAGAAGCAGAACATTGGGAATTTAATAATTGGTTGTGGAGCTGGTGTCCAGCTACAGGTTTGGGTTAGTGGGAAACCGGACAATATGTGGGAAAATAAGGAACTATTCACCAGTGCTAGATTACACCTAAGCAAAGCAGGAAAGGATGTAGAAACAGAAACAGAGAAACAGAGACTTTGACAGCAAATAAGGACCGCTTGGCCCACCTAGTCTGGCCAATACCCTACCTATTGGATAAGCTGCAGATCTAGCTAACCAACAGCCTACTTCTTCCCACTCCCTACCAGAATTGCCTTATGTCTGTCCCATGCATTCTTCAATTCCCCACTGTTTTGACACCACAACCTCCTCAGAAAGGCTGTTCCATGCGTCCCACCACTCTCCATGAAAAATACTTCCTCACATTGCCACTGAGCTGTCTCCCTCTATCTTCAAATTGTGTCCCTTGTTCTTGCACATCTTTTTCTGAAAGATGCTACCCTCTTGGACTTTGTTGATTCCTTTGAGGTACTCTGAAAGTTTCTATCATGTCCCCCTCCTCTTTTCCTCAAGGGCATATATATTAAGCTCCTTTAGTCTCTCTTCATACGGCTTCTGTTGCAGACCCTGAACCATTTTAGTTGGCCTCTTCTGGACTGCCTCCATCCTGTCTATGCCTTTGTGGAGATGGGCTCTCCAGAACTGCATGCAGTACTCCAGATGGGGTCTCACCAACTCTCTGTACAGAGGGATATCAACTTCCTGTTTTCTACTGGTGTTGCCTCTCCCTATACATCCCAGTATCCCCCAGCTCTCCTTACTGCCTTCTCATGTTGCTTGCTTACCTTTAGGTCATCTGATATGACTACACCCAGGTCCCTTTCCATTTTGTTGTTGTTAATAACCTCCCCACACTGTCTACTCTTCCCCTGGGTTTTTGTTTCCCAGGTGCATTACTTTGCACTTCTTGCATTGAATCTAAGCTGCCATACTTCTGACCATTCCTCCAGTCTTGCCAAGTCCCTTCTCATCCTTTACACGCCTCTTTGTGTATCAACCCTGTTGCAGATCTTTGTGTCATCTGCAAGAGGCATACTTTTCCTGCCAGTCCCTCCACAATGTCACTTAAAAGAAATTAAAAGGACAGGACGAGTACTGAACCTACAGGTACTCCACTAATAACCCCTTTTCTTCTGGTAGACTCTGTTTACTATTACCCTTTGTGTCCTCTTGTCCAGCCAATTTCTACCTAGGCTACCACCCTGGGACCCACCCCCAGGCTGGCTAATTTCCTTTATTAATCATGTGTGTGCAACTGTGTCAAATGCCTTGCTAAAGTCTAGGTAGGCTATGTGCACAGCCCTCCCTGGTCTACTACTTTGGACACCCAGTCAAAAATCTATTAGATTCATCTGACATGACCTTCCCAATGTGAATCCGTGCTGCCTTGGGTCCTGTGGTCCGCTGGCCTCTAGGTACTCAACAATTCTTTCTTTGAAGTGATTTTCATCATTTTCCCTACCAGTGAGGTAAATCTAAAAGGTTTATAGTTTCCTGCCTCTGCTTTGCTCCCACTTTTGTGAAGGGATTCACATCCGCCCTCCTCCAGTCCTTAGGTACCACACCATCTTCCCATGATTTGTTAAAAGGGTAGTCAGTGGTGTCACTAGTTCTCCCCTTAGTTCTTTGAGAATTCTGGGGTGAATCCCATCAGGCCCCATTGCTTTGTCCACCTTCAGTTTTAGGAGTTCTGTCAGAACCCTTTCTTCTGTGAAAGGACTAGTATTAACCCCCTATCCAGAGTGCTTCTATTGATTGGATTAGGTACCTCCCTCCTCTTCTTTTGTGAATACTGAGCAGAAGTATACCTGCTTTTTCACTGTCACTCTCTTCCCACCACCCACCCTCCCTTTATTAAGCCTCATTATCCCTCCCTTGATCTTTCTTCACTCCCTAATGTACCTATAAAGGTTTTATCCCCCTTGTTAACCGAGTTGGTTATCTTTTCCTCAGTTTGAGCCATTGCTATTCTGAGTGCCTTCCCACTTCCTTCTGCTTTAAGTGGTACAGTTCTCTGTCCTGCTCCTTCTGTGTTTCTTTATACTTCCTGAATGATATTTTTCTCCCTAACCTTCCCAGCCACCTCTTTTGAGAACCATAGTGTTTTTTCCTTTCATTTTGATTTGTTTATTTGCTTCACACAAAGGCTTGTTGCCTCTATGATGGCAGTTTTGATGTTTCCCCATTGTTGCTCCACCCCTCCTTCTTGCCTGTTTGCTAGTGCTTTTCTGAGGCACTCTCCCATTTTTACAAAATCAGCCTTCCTGAAGTCCAGTACCTTCACTTTGGTATGGCTTGACTCTACAGCTGAGTTTATCGTGAACCACACTGTTTAGTGGTCACTTGTTCCCAGCTGGCTACCCATGTCTAGATCTGAGATCCTCTCTCCATCCCCATTTGAGAGTACCAGATCTAAGATTGCTCCCTCCTGAGTGGGTTCCAGTGCTAGCTGTCTGAGGCATGCCCCTGTAGGGCATCAGGAATGGCCTGCTCTTGGATGTGGCTGCAGAAAAGGTGCTCCAGTTAACATCTGGCATATTCAGGTCCCCATCAACAATATCTCCCTTTTTCTGCCATCCCAAGGATGTCTTCTATCATTTTGTTGTCCATTTCCTCCCTCTGAGGTGGGGTCTGTATACAACCCCATGCAGATTGTGGTGCCATTTCTAGTCTCCAGGGTGACACACAGTGCCTCCTCTCCTCCCTGTTTACCCTTTAGTCCCATTGCTTTGATCCCTTCCCTTACATAGAAAGCTACTCCTCCTCCTCCTCCTCCTCTTCTAGCCTCCCTGTCTCTCCTGTAGATTGTGTACCCTGGTATGCTGACATCCCAGTCATGGTTTTTGTGTACCATGTTTCTGTGACTGTCATGATATTCAGGTGTCCCTATTCCATCAAGGCCACCAGTTCAGGGAGCTTGTTACCTAGACTATGGGCATTGGTACTTGTTGCCCTCCATTTTTAATGGCCTTACCCTTTTAGCCCCATTCCTGTCCTTACTGCTTTTGCCTTTTACTCCATTTGCCCCAGCCCTTCTCTCTGTTGACTTCTCTATCTTGGTGTTTACCTCACTAACTACCATGATTTGTTTTGGGGGGTAGGATTTCCTTGTTCCTTTTCAGTGCACGCCCTTTGGCTAGTTTAAATGCTTGCCAATGAAGTATCTAAACCAATCACCTATGATCCTAGTTCTCCTCCTGGACAGATGCAGACCATCACACCAGTATAGGCTTGCATCCCTCCAGGTGGACCCCAGTCCCCAGTGAAACCAAACCCTGAGCTCTGCACCAGTTTTTCAACCACTGATTGAATCCCATGGTGCGGAGCACCTAGCTCTCTTCCATGCCATAGACAGGCAGTACCTCCAAGAAGGTTACCATGTGTACTACTTTTCTAAGGCCCCTCCTCAACTCCACAAACTCCTTCTGCACTGCTCTGATCCCTTTCCCAGCCAGGTCATTTGTCCCTAGGTAGACAATGACATCCATCTCCCTCCCCCATGCAGCTGCTCCTCAATCCTGAGGATTTGCTCCTGTTCCTCCAAGCCATGGTGCCAGGCAGGCACCTTTCCTCCCTCTTCCCTTCCCCTTCCCCAGTTCTGCCTCCTAACAGTTGAGTCCCCACCAGGAGTTGTTTCTTCCCTCTGGAGTCCCATGCCACCCTCCTGTGGCTCTCCTTTGTGGAGGTTCCCAACATCCTCCTTGGTCTCCACTGCTGGTGCCACCATAGAGGTACCCACGCTGCCAGAATGTATACAACCAGAGAGGTACAACTGGAGGGATGCTTTTCTGTTCCACTACCTTTACCTGCATCCTCCTGAGCCCACTGTTTTCCAACCACTCCTCTTTCTTGGCATCCTCTGAGGCAGCAGCAGAGGCCCCGGTGGTCCCTGGGTGGGAGAAGAGGTCCCCAAATGCTGGCCAGCTCAGCCTGAAATGAGCAACCTCCTCCCATAGCCCAGAGAGGTGCCTGCAGATGAGACAACATCGTATCCTCCAGAATGTCTCCTGGAAGACTGTTGCCCACAGCCACTGCACTGCACCACTCCCATCATGTCTTATTTGTGGCCCTCAACTGTTGTTTTTGTAAGCTTGCATTTTCCTCTCTGTTTGCTATTTTTTCTCCATACTTTCTACTGCCTCCATTCCCTACAGCTCCTACTCTTCCTGTTCTGGGACAGGAAGTGTCTGTATTCCTCAGTAGTCTCCTTCTTTCATTTGTAATTTTTTTATTTTCATAAGTATTATCATTCAGACAATATACAGATAATACAGTCAGGTGCAGAATGGTTACATGAAACAAAATAGTTACAGAGGATATAATGGATGAGCACTAAAAAGGGGAGGGAAGGACAAGGAGTTGAGGATGGGATCCATAGGTGTGCTAGAAGCGGGGCCCAGAGCGTGAGAAGATGGTGGTGAGGTTAATACTTTCCCAACAAGGTGCAAGGAAAAGGTTATATTACTCACCTTCCAAGGATTGTGACAGCACTAGTGAAAGCAGTGACATGGGGCAAGATATCCAGTATTCCTATGTTTCTACCACAGATCAGGTTTAAATCCCATACCAGAAATCGTTTGGGCAGGATTGAAACAGGACCTTGGGAGGCATCCTCTGGAACAAAGAGATGCAGACAATGGGTCTGTATGCTCATGTACTAATGCCTGTATAGATTAGGATATACATTTGGGTACTGTCTTTGAACATTACCAGCTAAATAAGAAATACTGTCTGCCAGTCCTGCACCTATGGAACCCTACATTATAAAACTGTAACATTCTAAAACTGTAAACAGTATCAGTATAAGCTCTAAGTCCCACTTGGGCAGTGTCCTCTCTAAGGTCTTCCCAGTGTACATAATAGTTCTGATCATGGAGTGGAATTGGTATCTGAAGAGCACCACACAGTCATTTTTATTATTCACTACTGTCTGAGGGGGAACCATGGCTGGTACAGCCAGCTGGTAAGTGTTCATCCCACCCTTCTGGCAGGTTGGCATAGGACAGGTATGGGGTCCAACATCTCTGAAACTGGACCATCTAGTTGGTACATAAATGAGACAGCCTGTCTAGTTTTGCAAGAGCTCTAATGAGGCTTCCACCTCAGAGAGAGTGGGGTAGCAGTGGTACACCATTTGCACACCAGGGCCCTTTTAGTTTCAAGGGCCAGTAAGGCTAACCATCTGCATTCAGACTGGGACAGGAGTGGGAGTGCAGTTCTGATACCCAAAAGAAAGAACAGGGGCACCTGTGGAATGTGTTTGGAAACCCTTTGTAGCTAGGTACATGTGACTTGTCTCCAGAGTTGTTGAACCTTGTTACATGACCAAAGTATATGAGCTAAATCACCTCCTTTGCCTAGCAATGCCAGCAGCAGTCAGAGTCAAGACATTTAGCTTTGCAAAGAACCACAGGAGTTTTGGACCAAGAATGAGAGATTTTGTTCTGGATCAGTCTCGACCTTGCGTCTTGGTACCATTTGTTGTTATCTTTCCAGGCTTGGTTCCATTGTTTGGTGGAAATGGTGCACTGAAGCATCCTTTCCCATCAATGCTGGATTCTTCTGATAGAGAGGGGAGAGTTCCATATCTGAGCATAGATTCTGCCCACAATCCCTTCGGTGCTGCACCTACCCTATAGTATGCAAATATATGACCAAGAAACACATGTACTACAACTCATTATGCATTCTGGATCATATCAGCAATATAATTCCCTGTTCCACTACACAAATCTAACCTCTAATATGGCCACTACTTCTCCTCTAAACACCTAACCCTCAAATATTAAAATAAGTCCTAACTACTGATATGACTTCCCATCCTAAATACCTGGCTATTCATAATTTACCCCAAAGTCCTCTGCATTTTGAAGGTGAATAATATACATTGTATGGAGCTGCCCCATTTGGCATTTTAGTCTTAAAATATTTTTTTTACTACTTTTCAAATACTTTGATTGTTCCAGCTGTTTCTCCTGAATTCTGAATGTAAACAAAAGCTGCCTGATTGCATCCTCACAACTTGTTTCATGGCCGGGAGCAGCCACAGCCACAGTTACAGCCATGGTGATTCAAAGTCTATTGGTAAACTTAGATTTCACAGCTCTAGTTTGTCAGCCATCAGTTCCTCTCCTGATGCTAAGTATTGGTTACATGAACTAATTTTAGCATCTACCGGGAGTAGGACTGGTGATCGGTAAATCAGGGGCCATATATTCAAAAGTTTGCCTGGGCACAAATCCAAGCTTGCATGCAAACCAGGTTTTGTGGAAATCCCATATTCAAAAGCCAGGTTGGCATGGACAAACAGGGGTTGCACCGAGCAAAGTGTGGAGCTGTGTGCAAGGCAGAATGATGCAGATTGAGGGATGGGGACCTGAATATCATTGCAGTTTGATATTCCAGTACTTGCTCCATGCAGGGTGCTTTGCACAGTCCTTTCATGAAGCAAAACCACTGACCTAACAGCTCGTCTTAAACTGGCACAACCATAGCGGCTGCCAGAGGTAGTGTGTTGGCACCCCCACCCCAATACAGTAGGCAATGGTATCTAGTGGTGCTCCCTCCCTCTGATCCCACTCCTGGTAGTAATAACAATATTCCTTGGTGCCCAGTGGTTCTCCCCACCCAATACCTGTTATGATAATATTAATATAGTTCCCAGGTGTCAGTGGTCTCTTCCCCACCCGATCCCTGTCCTGGTGCCGGAAGCCCCACTGGTTTGCCAATGTCCACCCCCTGTGACAACCAGGCAGTCACTGCCCTTGTCATGCCATAAGCAATGACATACACCCCCCAACAAGCCCATCCTGTACTGTTAGCAGGCCCCTCACAGCCCATACACTGTGGGGATGGATAGCAGTCCCCTCCCAACCCAGTGGCACGACACCCACCCCTGATCCCTGTATGTGTCTGTGCGGTGCCATGGTTAAATGATGGTGAGTGGCACATCTGCCACACCACCTTGGTCTCCAGTCTATCAGTAGCAGGAAGTGCAGCTTATTCATAGGGCATGGGTGACATGCTGTGCCCTATAAATAAGCCATGCTCCCTGCTACTGATAGATGCTGTGGGGCTGAGGTGGTGTGTGGTGGGATGTGCCACATGTCATCCCATTTAACCATGGCATCAATGGACGGGTAGGGGACGGGGTGTCAGTGCCATGGGTGAGGAGGGGTACCATCCACCAACAGTGTATGAGAGGCGGGGGCTGCTAACAGGCGACAGGGCTTTGTTGTGTGGGGCTGAACATCTTTGCTTATGACATGGAAGAGCAGTGGTGGCCATCTGTCACAGGGCTGGTCACTTGAAAACTGGGGGCTTTCATGCGCACTGGGATGTGGATCAGGTGGTAGGTGGGACCACCAGACACCAGGGAGCTATACTAATATTATCAGAATGGGGATCAGGTGGTGAGGGACAACTGGACAACAGGGAACAATGTTAATGTTACCAGGACGTGGATCGGTGGAGGGAGGGACCACTGGATGCCAAAGAACTATGTTTATGTAAATGGGACTGTAATTAGTAGGGGACACCACTAGCACCAGGGAGAGCTCACTAGGTTGGGGCCATTGGGGGGTGATGTGCTGGGCAAAATACTTGCTCCGATGCAAATGAGCCTATTTTGGGCATGCAAATGGTCCCTTAGTTCCTTGCATGCCTAATGAGCTCATTTGCATGGGACCATTTGAATATAGCAAATTTTACCGGGTCAATTGTGGTGCCCCATTTTGGGCAGTGCTAAGTGGCTTGGCACAGGGCAAAAATGGACCTATGGTTGGATGAATAGTACCCTGCACTGTTACTCTGAATACAGCATTTTAGCACTAACGATAGTTAGAGGTGGAGTGCAAATTTTGCACTCCGCTTAGCACATTTTAGAATATCTGGCCCCAGAGCTTTAAATAGCTCCTAGATCTATTAATAGAATATTGAATCCCACTGCAGCTGCTCCTGGCCATGATGTTAGCTGCAGTGGATTTTGTGATACTATCTCATGGCTTTTGTTTACATTCAGAATGGGGGTGGCTCGATTAACCAGTTTTTAAAAAAGTAAAATTATTGATGCTGTTATTTTTGTCGGTATTAAAAGTGCTAATCAGAGGCAGCCAGACTAAGGAATCTTGCACTCCAAATACCCTTCAAATCAGATAAGGCTCAGACTAGGAAAGTAAGTTAAAAGCTTTATTACTTACAAATTCTGAAGAGTGCTAACAGTGCTCGCATACTGCCAACAGGAGAACATACTAAATATAATAGCAGCCCATATTAAATTTACTCAAGGCCAGGGAATGCATGGCTGATCCTTTTCTGGTATGAAAGTTCCATTTGGTCCACGGGAGGAAATTTGGATGGCAGCTTTACTTAAAAAGAACCATTTGGATGTATACCTTGGGAAGCCTGGTTGCACTGGGGCTTAATGACCGATTAGATATTTCAGCTTTTTATAATTTTTGTCTCTGTGCATTGCTATCAATAGTGTCCCAGGGTATTTCCTATTTTGTTAGTATAGAATATATTATAGTTAGGGTTGAGCAGGAGTTTCTATGTTAAACCTCAAACTTTGTAGTTTAGTAACTTTGCAACTCTTCAATGGATTTGCACAAAATTTATGCGTACACAGGGCCAGATATTCAAAGCATTGTGCCTAGCACAAAGCCATAGCACTGGAATAGCACTGGATATGCACCAGGCTGCAATATTCAGAAGCCTAATAACGCGGGCACTGTGTGATAGTGCTGATGCTAAAAGTAAATGTATGCTGCGGGGGAGTTAGGGGAGTGGCCATGAATGCTGGCTGCATGGCATATTCAAATGTATAGCACCACGCTGCAGGCATTAGCATGACCTGTAGCATGGCACTAAATACCGCCAACAAAAAGCTGGCGGTAATGCAGCAGTGCCCCAGCATGATCCCGAGCCTCGGTAGCCCGACAAGCACAGTAATCGTTGGTGTGCTAATGGTCCTCACCACCCCCAGCACGATCCCTGAACCCCGTAGCTGCAGTAATGAAATAAGTCCCTGGTGTTCTAGTGTTCCTCACCCCGCACGATCCACAACCCCGTAGCCACTTTAGTAGTGCTCATGCATACCGCAGCCGACAGCCAGCCGTGGTGGTGAGAGGAGGCTGAGTCGGTCACCAGCACCGCACTCTAGTTGGTGTAAAGGAGGATGGGCGACACACTTCTGGGTGGGGGGACCACTAGACCACCAGGTATTGCTGTTCTTTCAGGGCTACCGGGTGGAGGATCATGCTTGGGGAGTGGGGACCACTAGAACACCAGAGAAATTATTACATTACTGCGGCTATGGGGTCAGGGATCATGCTTGAGGGAGGGGGACCACTAGAACACCAGGGAAATTATTATATCTAATGCTACGGGGTCGAGGATCAATGAACTCCGGGAAATTATTTTCTTACCATGGCTACGGGGTCGGGGATCATGCTTGGGGTGGGGGACCACTAGAACACCAGGGAAATTATTTTCTTACCACAGCTATTGTTGTCGGGGATCATGTTTGTGGGGTGGAGGACCACTAGAACACCAGGGAAATTATTACATTACCGTGGCTATGGGGGTTGAGGATCAATGAACTACCAGGGAAATTATTTTCTTACCATGGCTATGGGGGTCAGAGATCATGCTTGGGGGATGGGGGACCACTAGAACACCAGGGAAATGATTACATTACTGTGGCTATGGGGGTCAGGGATCATGCTTGGGGGACCACTGGACTACCAGGATAAATACATTTCAATTACATGGGATGGAGTCAGGATTCATGTGGGGGTGGGGGGACCACTAGACTACCAGGAAAACTGGTGTGTAAGAGCACACATATGCATGGGTGCGTTGTATGCACCATACCTCTCAACTGTCCCTGATGTTGCCTCCATATTTTCCTCTGTCCTCATAAAAGTTGTGGTTTTGTGACAGAACAGTGGGGAATACACTCACACAATAATGTTGAACATTAAAGTTATAGACTTGTTCCCCTTCTGAGGATGCATCTTATCACAGTTCCCCTATCAGCATTCTGAGTGAATAGTACCACGTTTTGGGATGTGTCCTGATTTTGGTTTTTGTCCCCAATGTTTATAAGCCTTGTCCCTGATTCAGGAGGCAAGGGTTGCTTGGTATGTATGCTAACTGCCTGCCAGCACACAGTTCCATTTGTGTCCAGCCTGTGCTTCCATTTCTACCAACAGTGGATGCTGTGGGCATGCCTTGGCCTGCAGCATCCAGCCTGCTTCCATTCTGACCAAAGGGTGAGCTTTGTGCTCCATGCAGTAGCACCAGGCAAACTGCATGGTAATGTATGCTAAGCAGCACCTAATGAGATGTAAATATACCTGCTTGCCCACAGATTGCCGGCTTCCTTTGCTTGCTATATTCAGTTGGTTTGCACCAGGCTGTTTCCTTTTCAATATAACTTGCTTTGTGCTCTGGGTAAGTTTGTCTGCTGGGCAGTGCTAATTTAGCCCAGGAAAAAGTTTTGAGTGTTGGCCCCAGTCTTGTATGGTAGGTCTCTTGATGTGCCAAGTTTCGCTTCAGTTGGTTTACAGATTCTAGCTATGCATAGTGCTAAAACATTAAAAAATAACTGTTTTTATGTTTTTTGTCATTTGCTGCACCCAGACAGTTTTGAATTTCAGTCTGACATTTTGGGGAAGAAATGGCTTGCCACACAGGAGTGCCCTTTGCTGGTTTGGTGAAAAATATTAATCCGTTGCAAAGTTATTTAATTTTAAAGTTTTGAGAGCTGAGCATGCTCAGATCAGTCTTTTGGATAGCTTCTTGGAGAGGCAAAATAATTTGTGCTCAGAAAAGGATTCTTTGTTGTGAGGGACCTATCCTTTTGTGAGAAAAATCCTTTTTGTGAGATGCCATCTTTGCACTTTAATATTTTCACAACTGCTCAACCGATTTGCATGAAATGTTGCATTCTATAGTCTAAGAGGGTAGACCTCTTGTTTTGCCAAACTTCCTTCTGGCTGCATGTGCAGATTCTGAAATTCAAATAGTGAAAAGTTAAAAATAACTCTCTTTGCTGTTTTGCCAACCTCTAGCACCCAGACAGTTTGGAATTTGGTCTGAAATGTTCAGGGTAGAAAGGGTTTGGCCCACATGTGCTTTTACTGGTTTGTTAAAGAAATATTAATCTGTTGCCGTTATAAGGATTGAATTACAATTCTGAGCATGCTCAGTAGAGTCTTTGTATAGACATTTGATACCCCACTGAGTATGCTCAGAACCAAAATTTCAAATGCTTATAACTTGGTACAGAATAATATTTTTTCACCAAGCCAATGAAAGGCACCATTCTGTGACATACCTTTTCTACTCTGAAAAGTTCAGACCAAAATTCAAAACCATCTGGCTGTAGTGATGACAAAACAAAAGCAACACCCCCAATTTTTTCCTAAAACACACTATTCAGATCTTGGAATCTTCACATTTGACTTGAACGAAACTTGGCAAATCAAGACACCTTGCCTCCCAGACTGTGCATGCAAAATATAGTGCAATTCAGTTGAATGAGAGGTGAGGGTATTACTATATTTATATACAGTGTATATCTATATACAGTATGCATTATAATGGTATAGTAGTGCACCATGGTTAGAGTTGAGCAGGGTTTCAATGTTAAACCTTTTAAACACTTCAATGGATTTACACAAAACTTGCATGCAAAGTATTTAAAGGTGGTTCTCTCGAACTGCTAAGTTTTGTTCTGGTCAGAAGTGGATTCCAAGAACTGATAGCAAAACATTACAAAATCAACTTTTTGCCATTTTTGTCATTGGCACCAGATGGTTTGGAATTTTGATTTGAAATATTCAGGGTAGGAAGAGCTTGGTAAGCAGGTGTGCCTTTTACTGATTTGGTGAAAAATATTTATCTGTTCCAAAGTTATAAGGATCTGAAATTTCAGTTCTGAGCATTCTCAATAGGGTCTTTTGGATAGACATTTGATACTCTACTGAGCATGTTCAGAACCAAAATTTCAAATGCTTATAGCATGGGAATGGATTATTATTTTTTCTCCAAACTAATGAAAGGCAGGCACCATTCTGTGGCCTACTCTTTCTGTCTTTGAAAATTTCAGAACAAAGTTACAAACTGTCTGGGCTGTAGGTGATGACAAAAAGCAGATAAAACCCGTTTTTTTGGTAAAACACACTAGCTAGATCTTGGAATCTGTACATCCAACTGAAACACAACTTATCAAATTAAGATACCTTGCCCTCGTACTGTGCAAATTTGGTGCAATTCCATTGAATGGGAGCAAAGCTATTAATATATTTATAAACAGTGTATATCTATATACAGTATTACAGTGGTGCTGTAGTGCCACTATATGGTTGAGCAGGGGTTCTATGTTAAACCTCAAACTTTGCACTTTAATAACTTTGCAACTGTTCAACAGATGTTCATGAAATTTTCATGTGCAGTCTTGTAGTAAAAGCGATGACAGCCCTAGTTTCGTTTCAGTCGGATTTGTGGATTCTGAGCTGCACATAGAGCTAAAACATTAAACATCACTGTTTTTAGCACCTTTTGTCAACTCACTGCACTCAAATGGTTTGGAATTTCAGTCTGACATTTTAGGGTAGAAAGGGCTTGCCTCATAAGAACATAAGAACATAAGAATTTGCTGGAAGAAGGAGGAGACTGTGTGGTCCATCTACAGTGGTGTCTCCCAGGATGAAATGCACTTTTAACACACTCTGAATTATGCTTGCAGCAGACCTACTGAATAAAACGTGTAATTTCCAGTAGCAATTAGTCCCCTTTGTCATGCAGGAAACTGTGGCATTCACTTCATCCTGGCAGTGTCACATATTCCTGAAAGACAAAGGGACAAATAATCATTGAAATTACATTGCTTTATTCAGTAGTCTTCAGCATTCTGCAGAGTGCTGCAAAATGCTGCAGAACTGCTTTTCATCCTGGAGACACCACTGTAGTCTGCCCAGGTTTTCTACCCTCCACTATCAATTTGTCTTGCTACGTGACTATACTGTCTATCCTATGCCTGTTTGAATTCATTGACCATCTTGGTTGCCTCTCACGAGTGCCTTTCACTGGTTTGGTGAAAAAATATTAATCCATTCAGTTTGAGTTCTGAGCATGCTCATTTCAGTCTTTTGGATAGCTTTCTGGAACAGCAACAGAATTTTGGCTCATGAAAAGGATTCTTTGTTGTGAGGAGCCTATACTTTTAGTGAGAAAAATAATTTTTCATGAGATGTCATCTTTACACTTTAATATCTTCATAACCATTCAACCGATTTGCAATAAGTGTTGCATGCGCAGTCCCAGAGGGTAGCTCTCTTGACTTGTCAAGTTTCTCTCCATCTGCATGTGCAGATTCTGAGATACAGGTGGCACTGTAATGGTTAAAATCACCATTTTCTGCTGTTTTGTGTCATCTAGCACCCAGACAGTTTGGAATTTGGTCTGACATTTCAGGGTAGAAAGCACTTGGCACACTGATATGCCTTTCAATGGCTTGGCAAAGAAATATTAATCCATTTCTAAGTTACAAGGATTTACATTTTTGGTTCTGAGCATGCTCAGTAGGGTCTTTGGGTAGATGTTTGATACCCTACTGAGCATGCTTAGAACCAATATTTCAAATGCAGGTAATGGGAATTGATTAATTTTTCACCAAACCAATAAAAGGCACCATTCTGTGGCATATCTTTATACCCTGAATTCCAAAGACCAAAATTCCAAACCATCTGTGCTATAGGGATGACAAAAAACCCACAATTTTTCATACAAACACACCATCTGGATCTTGTGATCCACACATTCAACTGAAATGAAACTTGGCAAATCGGACACTTTGCCCTCCAGACTGAGCATGCAAAATGTAGTGCAACTGCACTGAATGTGGGTGAAGCTTATTATATATTTATATACAGCGTATTGTGTTACAGTATTATAGTGCACGGTAGCACCACTATAGTTAGGGTTGAGCAGGTGGGTTTATGTTAAACTTCAAATTTTGCACTTAATATATTTGAAACCATTCAGTGGACTGACATAATTTTGCATGTGTGGTCTCACTGGGTAGAATCTCTTGATGCACCAAGTTTCGTTCCAGTCGGATGTGTGGATTCTGAGATACAGACAGTGAAACATAAAAAATTGTTGTTTTTTGTTATCACCTTGTGCCCAAACAGTTTGGAATTTTGGTCTGACATTTTCAGAGTAGAAAGGGCTGGCCCACAAATGTGTTCATTTACTGGTTTGATGAGAAAATATTAATCCATTCCAAAGTTATTAAATTTTAAAAATTCCATTTCCGAGCATGCTCAGTAAGCACTTCAAAATAGCTGTATGAAAGAATGTGACTTGGGTGCCTAGAGTCACCTCATAGCTCATGAATAATCATGAACTTATTTGCATACCCATTTTTTAAAATGAGGAAATTAGAAAAATCAGGTGAAAACTACAAGTTATCCCTCTTTGGGAAGACTGGTCTGCTCAAAATCACTGTTTACAACAATTTCTTTTTAGTGTTACCTGTACTAATTACAGAAAAGTATAATCTCAATAAGTAAGGAAATTCATTGTAAAAAACTTTGTTAATGCACTAGTTAGGGTTAAAGTGACACAAGTAGGAATGTGGCATTAGGGTTTACAACCCTAATCAATGCTGGATTAACACCTGGCCTAGGAGCTGGGCCCAGGGGCCCAAAGAAAATTAGGCCCACAACTCAGCCCAGGCAGCAGGTACAGGAAACACCAGGAGCCAGTGGAGGGAGGATGAGGCCCCTTTAAGTAATGGACCCTGGAGTGATTGGCTGCTGCTGTGCAGTCATCAACACTGACTGAGTCAGTTATTCAGCCGGGTCACGGCGGTGTCAGTGGGTCAAGCTGAAGGTGTAAATGAGATAGATGGGGAGTTTCACTAGAGAATCAGCAGGCAGCATGGAAATCACTGATGCAGGTTTTACTGGCACTGTGCAGCCGCTGACTGGCCAAGGATTATATTGCCAGCAGCACATCGGTCAGAGTGTATACTACATTGCTGTGTGAGTGTGAGCTTTCTTGGTTGTCCAGTTGGTCGGGCTAGTTGTTGGGCTGGGAGGTCATGGGTGGGGCCAGGCCAGTCTGGCAGTGATGGCGGTGGCATTATGGGCAGGCAGACTGTCAGCAGTCAAAGAAGTAAGTCAAATTGTGCAGCAAAGAAAAAGACTTCAATGTCAACATCATGAGTAAGGTAAGCCACAGCACTAATAGCAGCCAGCAGGACACACACAGTGAGTGATACATGCAGTTTCAATCAAACTTGTCTTGAACTTGAGATGGTTTGGAGCTGGAGCACTAAGTGGCGGGGTTATTATTGCATGGGACTTGGACTTCACTCCTGACACAGTTACAGCGGGGCAGCAGCTAGCTTCAGTAGCCATAGCCATGATGTTCCTGACAAGTCTTGCAGCAGCAGAGGCTGGGTTAGGTTCCATTTCTGGTGGATTTGATAATATTTTTTAATGTTTTTATTAGACAGACTTAATTAATATATAGGGCAGCAGCACAGCAGGCTGCAGTGCAGATGAGGAAGCCTGAGTCAGCTAACACACTCAACAGGGTTCATGTCAGTCATGGTCACAGGCAGGGCAGAGGCGAGAAGTTTGAACCTTGCTTGAAGGTAGCTTATGCTATCTGTCAGAAGGTGGTGGTACCATCTGTGTAGTTTTTGCTGTACTGTACATCCAGCAGCCAGTGAGCAGCAACAGGAACCCAGGCAGCCCAGAGACCTGAGTGTCTGTGTGTCAGTTGTGTCACTTGACTTGTGATTATTCTGTTCAGTAGATGATCAGATTCTTCTACAGCCTGTGACAGTGACAACGAACTGAGTGACAACAGAGAACAGTTCTGTGGACTACTATGTACTGTACTACTACTATTGGTCATTGTCAGATCTGTGTTGTTAATGTGGGCAGTGAGGAACCAACAGGAGCTCGACAGCAGTTCTATCATCCACCTCCTGACACTGCTATATCTCCACTGGTCATTGTTGTTGTAAATTATATGTTATGGATTCCTCTAGCAACCACCGCTATCTAAGTGGGTGTGCTAAGAGAAAGCTGAAGAAAAGAAAGGAGATGAAGGGAGTGACTTACTAGGGAAGATCCCAAAATAAATAAATTCTTCAAGGAGCTGGAGAACTCCAAGAAGCAACAATTATTTGATGATGACAGCATCAGCAATGAACCTGGCCCTGCCAATGGTGCTTCTGAGTCTGACAATGTGCAGCTGTATGGAGTATTGCAGAAGTTAACATGTCTACTAGTAGTCCAGATGTACAAGATGCAGGTGGGGTGGTGGCACTGGCTACAGATGACCTCAGGAAGAGGATCATGACTTGGGGTCTGGCTTGAGGAAGGCAAGAAAAATATTATTGATACAGATTGATTTACCAGTGATCCTGCATTGTGGAGTAACACTGATGAATAGCTTCAGGAGTTTTGGATTGCTAAGTATTCAGCTGCTTGTCAGAATAAAATGAACCAGATTTCTCTGCTTCTGCTTGGGTGATTGCTGGGAAAACTTCGGATGCTATCCAGAGATTTGTTTTCATGTCAGCTGCACAGTGATAAAGTGGTTATGTGGGAATGGCTTATTTACTTGCCATCTGCTGGAAATGTTTACTCCTTTGCCTGCAAACTTTAACTAACAAGATCACATGCCTTTACTGAAGGGTTCAGCAACTGGAAACACCCCAGCACATTTCTGAACATAAAAAAGCCTGGAACACCAAAACTGTATGCTAGTGTGGATTGGGCATGTAAAGGTGACAGATACAGTAGATGCAGATCTAGTTTGGCAGTTTCAGTCAGAATAGCAATACTGAGAGATGTTCTTGAATGTGTTGTTGCAGTTATCAAGTTTTTAAGTGAGCATGGACTTGCATTCCATGATGAAGATGAGCTGTTAGGGTCACCACATAATGGAAACTATTTGGGGATTTTGGAGCTGATCACTTAGTTTGATTTGTTGTTATTGATCATATGGCTATGTTTGGACACAAGGGAAGAGGTAATACTTCCTATCTATCATCAACTATTTGTGACAAATTCATTAATTTAATGGGCAGAAAGTTAAGAACTCTAACCAGAGAACTTCAACAAGCCAAGTATTTTTAGTGATTGTCGATTCAACACCAGATCTGTTGCATGTGGATCATATTCCGATTTGTCAATTCAGATGGACACATTGTGGAATGATTCATTGATGTTGAGCCACTGGAGAACCATACAGGTGCAAGTCTGGCCAGCACTGTGCTTGCTATGATAAATAACTTGGTTTGGACATCTCTAACTGCAGTGGACAATCATATGATAATGCCAGCAATATGTCTGGGTGATACAATGGACTGCAGGCACACCTAATGTGAGTAAACTCAAGTATGCACTATGTTCCATGTGCTGCACATTTATTGAACTTAGTGGGAGTCAACAGTGTTAACCACAGCTGCACCCATGTAATTAATTTCTTTGGGTTTCTGCAGTGCTATATGCTTTCTGCTCAACGTCAACATATTGCTGGAAGCAAACTGTCAGCAGATCTGATGAAAGCCAGAGATTTTTGACACTCAAAAGTCTCACTGACATGAGATGGAGTAGTTGTGCTGATACTACAATAGCTTTGTGTCAGAACTATGAAAGAATTTGGCAAGCCCTACAAAACCTATCAGAAGATATGAACCAGTCAGCTGAGACCCAACAAGAAGTGGCTTCCTTCAAAGCAAAATGGAGCAGTTGGAAACAGCCTTCATGGCTCAGTTTTGGGACACTGTGCTTCAGCGGTTTAAAATGACCAGCAAGCAGTTACAGAAAATGGACATCAGTTTCAATACAGCAGTTCACTTACCGCGCCTATTGATATAATTTGTGGCTGCCCTGCAAGATCAATTTGAGAATTTTGAAAATGCTGCTAAGAAGACATGCAAGGCTGTTTCACAAAATTATCGAGTGATCTCTGCTGTATTCAAAAGAGAAACAATTTTCAAATGAATCCAGAGAGCCTGACATCTTACTTGAAGGAAGACAAAAATTTGTATTGACATTCTGTGTCGAACTGACAAATTGTCAGCTTGTCTTCATCATCGACTGAATGCCTGTAAGATGCTGTGTGACCGCTTTGGAGTTCTGTTTCAGCTAAGCTCATTGACATCATCAACATTCTAAGCTTGCTGCTGACCTTGCTGCAGTTTACCTCCAGGACTTGGATAATCAGACATTTTCTGATGAGTTCCTACAGTTTAAATTACTTGTACAAAATGAGCCAGACAACTCTCCAGCCAAATTGCTAGAAGATTTAAGGCAATAATGGCCTTCAGTCAATGTTCCCTAATGTGGACATTGCCCTTAAAATTTTTCTGACACTGCCAGTGACAACTGCGAAGGAGAACGATGTTTTCAAAGATGGCAAGGATGAAAATGAGCTGAGATCAACAATGCATCAGCGTCATCTGAATGCCTTTTCTCATGGCAGTCTAATCACAGCTGGTATGAAAATGGAGTTTGATTACCTCATCCATGATTTTTGCTCCTTAAAGCCCGAAGAAACTGATCTTTAAAAGATAAGATTTTCATTGTGTATAATTTTCCATATTTGGTGATCGTTGTTACAGTAGTCTTGAGAGCCATAGCTGTGGTTCTCTGATGAACCTAACCTGCCAGACTGCCACCCGTAGTCCAGGTCAGACGCCACCAGCCCTCACAGAAATGCAGGTAGTCTTGAGAGCCACAGCCGTGGTTCTCTGACAAACCCGACCTGCCAGACTGCCACCCGCAGTCCAGGTCTGAAGCCACCAGCCCTCACAGAAAAGCAGGTATGGACTTGCCCTCAGGGACTGATTACCTCCAGGAAGGGAGCCCTAGCTACCAATTTTTTTGGCTTTCTTTACATGAGGACAGTTGTCTTTGGGTTTAAATCAAAATCTTTTACTGCTGTGGCCCACTGACTGCAGTCAGCCCCAGGAGCACTCTGATTGGCTCCATATAGCTCCGCACTGTTAATGTTTGACTATATTGTGCTAGTTATGTTTTCTGTTAAACTGTCTTGTTTGTATTTTATAGCTGAAGTTTTCTGATTTAATGCAAATGCCTATATTGTGTTCCTCATAAGACCAGTAGCGATCTCAGCTCAGGCCTTTGAACCCCCTTCACCTTTTTACTCTAGTATGGCATTTTAAATAGCATTGTTATTGCCCACTCAGACTTGGAGGCACCTTGCCTAACATTTTGGTCTGCAAAACCCCCTGTTTAAGCCAGTCTGCATTTCTTTTAGCTCCATGAGCAACCCCACTCCTCTGACTTTCTTATTTAATTCTCCTCTGCCTTCTCCTTCCAGGTAGTCTTGAGAGCCACAGCCATGGTTCTCTGATGAACCCGACCTGCCAGACTGCCACCCGCGGTCCAGGTCTGAAGCCACCAGCCCTCACAGAAACGCAGGTACAGACTTGCCCTCAGGGACTGATTACCTCCAGGAATGGAGCCCTAGCTGCCAATTTTTGGCTTTCTTTACATGAGGACAGTTGTCTTTGGGTTCAAATCCAGAGTCTTTTACTGCTGTCCCACTGACTGCAGTCAGCCCAGGAGCACTCGATTGGCTCCATATAGCTCTGCACTGTTAATGTTTGACTATATTGTGCTAGATTATGTTTCTGTTAAAACTGTCTTGTTTGTATTTTATAGCTGAAGTTTTCTGATTTAATGCAAATGCCTATATTGTGTTCCTCATAAGACCAGTAGCGATCTCAGCTCAGGCCTTTGAAACCCCCTTCACATTTTTATGCTAGTATGGTGTTTGAAATAGTACTGTTATTGCCCACTCAGACTTGGAGGCACCTTGCCTAACATTTTGGTCTGCAAACCTCCCCATTTTAAGCCTGTCTGCATTTCTTTTAAGTCCATGAGCAGCCCCACCCTCTGACTTTCTTATTTAATTCCCTCTGCCTTCTCCTTCCAGGTAGTCTTGAGAGACACAGCTGTGGTTCTCTGATGAACCCGATCTGCCAGACTGTCACCTGCAGTCCAGGTCTGAAGCCACCAGCCCTCACAGAAATGCAGGTAACGGACTTGCCCTCAGTGACTGATTACCTCCAGAAAGGGAGCCCTAGCTGCCAATTTTTCACCCATACACCCACCCCTCCCCGGTCCTGATTAAATACACATAAACCCCACCCCAGCCTTCTAGCTCACTCCTACTGACTATTGCCAGCCATGCCTTATTAATTATCTAGGCCTTAATTTTTCATTGGTACGCTATCCTCCCACAAGATCCACTCATTTTCTTGTCCTCTCAAGGAATTGTTGCAAATCCTGTGGTTTTACTGGTAAAAAGAAATATCTCCATGTTAAGAATGCCATCTGCGCCTATCCTTCTCTATAGTTGCCTTATATTACTTTGTTATACTGTACCCAAAATTTCGTTTGCAACTTGGGCAAAGGCCAGTTTCCTCCTCTATCATCTACCAAGATACAGCCTCCCACATTAGACCATGGCATTCTACATCAGGGACATCTCTCTATGGTCATGCCCTCTCCCACCAGGCCGTAACTGTAGAACATGTGCAATTCCCAAGGATGGTGTCGGCTCTATCAGTTCTCTATGTTTTATCCCTAGCAAATTGCAATCCTGCCCTTAACACAGCCACCACTAAACCAATGTACGCTATAAGGAGTAACAAAGAATGTTTAGCAGGCTAAGACACCACCTTAAAAACTATTACTGCTTCTCCTACTCTGTTCGAAATGTTGAATTAAACCCAGGTCCACCTGTTTCTCTGTACGCCCTGCAGACCTCCCTCAATATAAAGGGATTAGCTTTCTCCATACCAATGTCTGTAGTTTGCTAAAGAAGATTGATTCTATACAGACCTGGGCTCTACATGCATCTCCTGATTTCTTCATGATAACTGAATCCTGGCTCACACCCTCAACCCTGGACAAATCTATCAACGCACTGGATATATCATCTACCACTGTGATAGACCGACTAGAGGGGAGGGTTGCAATATATAAAAAAATTCCACAGTCACAGTTCTTGACTGTACCTCAAAGGCTAAGGAATTTGAATGCCTTGCTCCAAAATTATCACTTTCCAGCAAGAAATCACTCCTATGGCAGCATGCTACCGACCACCGCCTTGTGGCTGGGCACTTCTGCCACACCTTCAAAACCTTCTTGACTCGCTGATACTGAGTATAGTCTAATGGGGGTTTCAATCTAAATTGGAATGATGACAGCTCTAAGAAATTGAAGGATCTATGCGATGTTAATGGTCTGTTACAAATGGTGACTGCTATAACCAGACCTAACAGAAAAACCCTGAGCGCAGCACCCTCCTGGACCTTATCCTAGTAAACAAACCTCACACTATCTCACATACTGGAGTACTCTTCAACCATATAAGCGACCATTGCACTACTGCCTGCATCAGACATCCTTCCCAAATAAGAACGGTCTCCAAATTCAAACTGAAGGGATGCCTGAAAAGTTCTGCCAGTACACTTTCCTGAAAGATCTAAGTAACATTTGTTGGCAGGATTTCTCTAGCCCCACCTTTCACAAGGCATTTAACATCTTTCACAGCCTTTACTGGAGCTAATAGACAAACACGCCCACTAAGACTGATCAAATCAAAAATAAAACTCCTGGCTGATTCTTTCCCATCCTGAAGAAAGCACTTAGGGATAGGGACTACTGGTGGAAAACATGAGGAAATCCCACCTGGAAGTTGATTGGTTAGCATTCCGCACTCACTAGGAATGCTTGTACCAAGCTAATTAGGTCAGAAAAGCTAGGTACTTCCAAAAGAACTAGAAGACAATAAAAACAACTCTGCCAAATTTTGGAACATCCTCAAAGAAGTCAAGGTCAGTCCACTGCAACACCCCTTCCAAACAAAATTGTGTCTGATGGTACCACCTATACAGACAAAGCTGATATACTAGAAAAAGCTTAATGATCACTTTGCCACTGCAGGGCTTGCCTTTGACACCTCACCTATCAGCAAACTTAGCCCGCAAGAGACTACACTGTTGGCTTCACTGATAATCACAACCATAACCAACCACATCCCATTCCCTCAGCTTCCTCACAATTACGTTCAAGCAAGTGGAGGACCTCCTCCTTTCTCTGGATACAAAAAGAGTGCAGGTGCAGATAATATTGAACCTTACTTCCTAAAACTTGGCCATACCTATCTGACCGCCCCCATTACGCACTTATTCAACACCTCTCTGATTCAAGGTGAGCTACCTGTCTTGTGGAAAACTGCCCACATCCTACCATTATTCAAGACTGGGGATCCGAGTGATCTGAATAATTACCAGCCTATTTCTATACTATCCATCCTCTCTAAATTACTTGAAAAATTGTCAACATCCAACTTAGAGAACACTTTGTATCACAAAAGTTGCTAAACCTGGCTCAGTCTGGCTTCAGAGCCAAACACAGTACAATATCAGCTCTTGCCAAAGTAACTACAGACTGGCAAATGGCCTTGGACTCTAAGAAGCATGTATTTGCCTCTTCCTTGATCTAAGTAATGCATTCAATACTGTGTATCATACCATCATGCTTACTGCACTGAGTAACATCGGACTTGATAGTTCTGCCATTAAATGGTTCACCAGCTACCTAACCAATAGGTTACAACAAGTCAAAGCCATAGAAGATCTAGCTCCACAAAATCCTTGTTACAAGGAGTCCCACAAGGCTCCATCCTGGGCCCTATCCTCTTTGCAATATACATCAATAATCTGGACTCGCAGCTGGGCACAGCAAATGTGAATTTATTCGAGATGATACTGTACTCTATACCACAAATTCATCCTTGATTTGGCCCATGAGCACTGACAGAAAGACTTCGCACCCTCCAATACAACCTTCTCACCATAAGCTCCTCCTTAATGCCAAAAGACTAAAGCAATGATTCTCTCACCAAAGTCTACTTACGGATGTCCACATATCACACAGATCCGAACACTCTTAGATTAACCCCTTGAAGTAGTTGATACCTTTAAATACCTAGGGTTCTGGCTGGATAACAAGCTCAACTTTCTGTGCCACTTAAATGAAACCTTGAAGAAACTAAGACAGCGATTAGGTTTATTCTATCGCATTAAACACCTACTCACGTTAGAAGCCAGAATGAGACTAGTACAAACTATATTCCTACCTATACTGGACTACGCTTGACTTCCTTACAGTCATTTCCCATCAACGATGCTAAACAAACTGGACACCCTTTACCACGGGCTTTAAGATTTATCTTAAATCTACCCGTAGTACTGCGTCACTGTCATCTATACCAGGTTTCGGGATGGACCTCACTCTCAACTAGAAGAAGAAGGAATGCTCTCCTCTAGTTTTTAGAGCATTATCTGATAACCTCCTGCATACATCTCGAAAATCTTCAAATGGACTAAAGGTTCTTATGGCCTGAGATGCTTCTCCTAATCTGCTTCCAGATTCCTAGAGTGAAAACTACCCTTGGCTCAGCAGCAATCAACTTCTCACTTCCATCACTTTGGAACACTATGCAAGACTCATTACAATTATCCTCACTTCCAAGCATTTTCACATTCAAAGCTCTATTAACGGATTATCTGAAGGAATCATGCAACTGTTTTAGATGCCGATGACCCCTAAGCCTCAGGTGCCACTCTCCAAATCCTACGCTAAGTATCTCATCCACCCACATTCCTAACAACAGAAACCTAGGACCTACAAGCCTAGTTCCCTTAATCCAAGATGACCCTGCCTATTCTCTACCTTTACCTATTCTGGCCTCCTTTTAACTGCCTACTCTTTCACCATAATTTCTACCCTATTCCTTAATACCTCCTTATTTTTATCATTTAGGTATGAGCTCTTACTCAGGGAGACTATATGGGATTGTTGTCTCTTCTCATTTCAGTAAAGCTTATCATTATGTACCTTTGCATGTTAATTATGTTGACCAGTATGTATAGGCCATATTGACCGCACCTTCACAATTTTTTTTCTTTTTTTTTTGCACCGTTGTCCACCGTAATTGTAATCTTATGAAGTGTACTGTATTGTATTTATGCCCAGGACCACCTTGAAAATGAGTTTGCTCAATGGTGTTTATGCCTGGCTAAATAAAGTGATTGATTGACTGATTGATTGATCTTGTCTAGATATGTTTACATGAATGCAAGGAACTTTTGAGTAATATTGGTTTTACTTTCTGGTCTTGATCTCTTCAGGTTGTCAGTTGGGTGGCAACATAAACCCTAATGATGACACCAGGTCTGTTGGCATGTCAAACTTGTAAAAGACTGACATTCCATGAGTAAAGTACACTGAGATGGGTACAGTATATGAAAATGGGGTAAGCTTGTTGGGTTGACAACCCCAAGGCACACCCATGCATGTTACTTCCTGCAAGGTGGGGATAGGGTGTTAGGGTTGGAAACCCTAATGTCACATTTCCCTAATTTTCTCACGTTAACCCTAACTGGTGCATTAATGAAGATTTTTGCAATGAATATAGAATAATGTACAGAGACCCATACAACAAGGCTGATTTTCCACTGAGTGGTTACTTATGACAACAGAGTGACCTTGAGAGCAAAACTCAAGAGGTCCCTGTTATCATGGAAACCACAAAGTTAGAAAAGCAGCCTTCTGGTGTATGGGTGTTCTATACATTATTTTATATAGTGTATGGTAAATAAAATATGCTAAAAATCCTGTAGGTTTCCCTTTACAGATTTCTAGGGTTGAGCCTGCAACACAGAAACAAGAAAAATCTTTCACTTACTTTCCATGTTGGTGCCTCTACTCTGCTCTTCATGACTCCTATGATGCTTTTCCAAAACTACCCCCACCACACACACACACACACACACACACACACACACACAACCACACAATCTCTCCACTACCCTTTCCTTCATCCTGTCTCCACTATAATAAACTACTGATGGTGCATTTTGTTTTAAAGTTGTCATTGCTTTCACAGGCATTTGATTTTGAATGAAAAGTCATTCTGCTTGCAGCACAAACATCACCACAGCAACAGAACGATTTTTGACAAGACATGGAAATCCATGCACAACAAAACAATATCACACACTATATATGTCTCAAGTTTGATTGGAGGCTCAACTGGGTTTAGTATCTGTTTTCTTCCACCCGCCTCTCAGACCCCTATTATTTATTATTTGTGCTCTTGCTAAAGTGCCTCTGCTTTTGTGGGTATGCTCTATGTAGATAGTTTGTACATTACGGAGATATCCATACATCTATATTTGTACAACCAGGAAACAATGTACTGTTGTTAATGTTTCCATTTTTAATTTTACATGTTCTATCTCTCCATTCATTTAGAATATCAGAAATCTACCTGTATGCAAAACTGTCCTTGACTGTTATGAACTATCATGTCAGTAAATAACTTGGGAATAAAGAAATGTGAACTGCTTTAGAACATAAGTTTGAATCCCAATACTTAAGATGGCTAACTTTGAGCTCATCATTTCTGGCAAAAGGACTATTTAAGTCATAAATTTGGAATTTTAAACTCAGTTGTTGCTTTTCCATTTTTCTACTTGCTGTATTATTAATTGATATATGGGTCACTTTAACAAGAAGAACCTAGGGTGTAATAATGATGTCAGCCACAGAGTTATATTTAAGCAACACCTGGTAACAATTTAGTTAGCCTTGAAAATGTGCCATTTGGGCATGGAATGCCATTGGGTAGTTATATGTGGCCACTGTGGGAGTTTGCTTCTGTTTTGGCAGTAAGCCCAGCACTGTTAACACTTTTTGGAATTTGTAAGTAATAAGAGTTTTCTTTTAGACTGAGCCTTACCTGATTTGGAGGAATCTGGCTACTTACATTACTTAAAACACTGCCATTGCCATTGAGTGACACTTTCTTGTGTGCATACTTTTCATTTTGGGCTTTACACGCGGGGTACCCTTGTCTCTGTGTTTCACACTTCATATCCACTATGGCAGAAGTGTCGGCAGGACTGAGCCCTAATATTGACAGAGTTGCTCCACAGTGTGCGTGAAGATTTGTTTGCACACAAGAGAGAAGCTAATCACCTGCTAGTCAACACAAGCAATAATGATCAGATTCCCAGTGAATGGAATAAAACCAGAATGAAACTGGCATTTTGCAGTTGGAGAAAGTTGCACTACGAGCCCAAAGAATTTACTGGCAACATTCTACTTTACAGGCATATCTAAGTGCTACATGGGTACCATGGGGACTTACTCCATTTTTAAAACAACCAGCATTTGGCCAAAATAGAGACTGTTGTATGGACATCTGGAGGAGGCAATGTTTAAAGACAGTGTGTTCCTTATTGAAGTTATTTTAACAATCTCTTAAAAAGGAACAGGTGGAGGTAAAAGCAGAACTAGCTACATATGAAGAAAAAGTTTGTGCTTTCTAATGACCCTAAAGTTAATACTTACATGAGTAATCCTGAAGCATTAATTGAACACCAGGACAAAAAGGTGAAAGCAGCAAAGAAAAACATTTCTTAGTGATAAAAACAATTGTGAAAACAATAGAATTTTTGACTGGTTTGACAAAAAGAAACTGCATAAATCAATCTTAAAAATGCCTCTAGTAATATGGGTAACACGTTATTTTAAGTGTCAAGTGCACTCTAAGTACTGTATAACTACACTGTAACTACTGTAAAGTTACATGTAACAACTATGTAGTTGTTGACTAGTTTCACATTTGTGTTGTGTACTTACAATTTGCATGAAGTAACTACACTGTAACTGCACTGTAACAGCTGTTCAGTTACATGTAACTGCTATGTAGTCATCAACAGTCTATGTCTAACTGACATTTATTTAAAAGGTAATCACTCAGAAAAACTTTTAAAGTGTAATCAGAATAGTAACTAAAATTTGATTACAATGTAACTTCACTCTGCTACAATTAGATGCACTGACTGGCAACTTTTACATGATGTTCCTTGTCTGCATTCCAGTTTTTCAAGAACTTACAAGTTAATAAACATGCAGTCTAATACTGTGAATTGATACATAATTGTACACAAAATATTTCATTTGCATAATTACTCACTGGCATTGTAACAATATTGTGGCTAAGAAATAATGATATTACAGTGTATGGTAGAACATTGTTCTACCTTGATTTTATATCAGCTAAAACACTGTTGTACCACAATTCAAAGGCCATGGAATGCTGTTCTACCCTTCTGTGTTACACCAGCATTCAAACTGATTTCAGGAGTGCACGAGCCACAACTACAGAAACTGCAGGATCAACCACACCAAAGGAGGCGGCAACAGAAGGAACAGATAGTTGTGTAATCCTGCAGATGAAGGATCAGCAATATATGGTAAAATAATATGCAGGATCAATCAATCAAAACTTTATTTAGTAGCACGATTTTCAATTTTGACTCAATGCACTTTACAATAAATTCAGCAAAATAAAACAATACAAAGATATACTCAAACTGATACAAATAGTATAATAATACTATATTAAAAGCCCATAAAAGCTTGATTGAATAAAAAGGATTTTAGCACTTGTTTAAAATCTCACTAGATGGGCTATCATGAATCTGGAGAGGGAGGGAGTTCCACAGGACTGGGGCTGCAAACAAAAGGTGCGCCTGATGTTTTTAAATAAATCCTGAGACTTCCAGTAAACCCTCATCCCTAGAGTGGAGGGATTGATGGGCCAATAGGGAAGCAGGAGATCTTTCAGGTAACTTGGTCCCTGGCCATGTAGGGCCTTATAGGTCAGCAAGCTGATCTTGAAGGAGATCCACCACCTAACCGCAGCCAGTGCAGAGAGCACAGCACAGGTGTAATAAGACACAATCTTGGTAGACCGATCAACAACCTGGCCACCACATTCTGCTATAGCTGCAGTGGCACAGATCTACCCCAATAGCCCTAGGTACAGAGCATTGCAGTAATCCAAATGCGAGATCATGAAGGTGTGAACCAGTGCCGGAGAGCAGCCGGAGGAATCAGGTGTTTCAACCTCACGATGTTTCTAAGATGGTAAAAGAAGTCTTGACCACAGCTGACACTCAAGTATCTTAGCCAATCCGCAGTTAAAACAACGCCAAGGTTCTCACCAATCAGAGGTAAGCAACTGGGAGTCCCCAATCCTAAGCCCTGAGACTAAACCAGATTGCACCTCATTCCTGGTGACCAGATTCCAGCACTAGTACCTCAGTCTTATCCGATTCAACTCTCAATTACTTCTCCTCATCCAGTCTTGGATTTCATCCAGGCAGGTATTCAGTATGAGACCATCTCCTGCTGCTTCAAGAAGGACATGTAGAGCTGAATGTCATCTGCATAGCAGTGATAACTCAATGCATACCACCTTATAATGTACCCTAGCAGCAGCATATACACCGCAAACAACATGGGGACAGTATGGAGATTCTGTGGGACCCCACATGGAACAGGCATGGGGCAGAGGAATAAACCCCAGACACACATTGTGATCTGCCAGTGAGGTAAGATCTAAATCAATTGTGGACTGTTCTCACTAGCCCACAATATACCTGCAGGTGCTCCAACATCACCCCATGGTCCACAGTGTCAAACGCCACTGAGAGATCAAGGAGAACAAAGATGGAACACCTCCTTTGAGCCCATGCCACCAGGAGATCATTAAGACTTAACCAGGGCAGTCTCAGTACTATGCCTTTTCCTGAAACTGGACTGAGAGGCTCATAGATGTTGTGGGTTGTTAAGTAGGTCTCCAGTTGAACAGCCACCACCTTTCTTGATAACCTTCCCACAAAGGGAAGGTTTAAGACAGGCCTATAGTTTGCCAGACAGTGCATTTCTAGAGAAGGTTTTTTTTTGAAGGGCATTATAATCAGCTCCCTTCAGGGGCCCAGGAAAGACCCCTGACACCAGAGAACATTAAACTATCATGGCTAGGACCAGGCTAATGACATCAACACACCCCACAAGGAGGCATGTTGACCCTGGGTCCAAACTACAGTAGGTTGGCTATAACTCCTGGATGACCCTCACATCAAATACCGCTACCTGGTCGGTTGGACAAGACAGACTGAGTGCCTGTGACCTCATGTTCATCACCACAATGCTCATTTGAGGACGCTGACTAGGTTTCCATCTGATTGAGGTAAACTTATCAGCAACTAACAGAGCAAACTCATCACATCATGATTGTAAAAGGCTCCCAGACTGTGAGGCAGGCTGGATTACATAGCCTGTCCCCAGAGTGGAACAGCTGAACCAATCTGTTACTTTTGCTGCTGCAATCTCCTGGACAGGAACTCTGCCTTCTTTTAGGAGATTGCAGAATGATATTCTGTACAATGGGTCATCAATATGAGCTTGTCCTCCCTCTGACTGGCCCCTGCCAGTTTCTCTCCAACCTTCCACCCCTCCTCCTCATCTATCTGAGAGTCTCATCAAATCATGGGGACATCTGTGTGAGGTAAGGGTCGAACACGGGCAAGTGCAACAGAGTCGAGGGTCTCAGCATAACCCTATTATAGGTCAGAACTAATTCCCCTGGATCCTTGCACGCACTCATCAGACCTGATAGATCCAGCAGTGCCATCAGACCCTGAGGGTCAAACCTTTAAATGGTGGTACTGGACCATCTCCATAGGGAATGGTCTATTTGGGAGGTCCTCGAATGAGAATCTCACAGTATGATGGTCCAACCACATGACCGGCTCCACCATAAGGTCAGAGACCTCTGTTCCCAGCAGGAAGACAAGATCCAACAAATGGCCATGAATATGGGTTGCAGAGGTAACAACCTGTGACAGGCCCAAAGAACACATTAGTTGGAGGAAGTCTTGACCAAATTAGAGAGTTCATCATCGATCTAGGTGTTGAAGTCACCCAGAATAATCCATCTGGGCGACTCTAACACCATGTCAATGATGAAGTCCATGACTTCCTGCAGGAACTCCAAATATACTGTCCTATAAAAACAAAATAAATTCAGGATCAACCAGATATTTATATTTACTTACAGAAAACACTTGCTTCATCCACATACTCTGGCTAAGTGAGAAATACAGCCATCATTGTTTTTTTTCTTATGCAACCCCTCCCTGTCTAGGGGTATTTGATGGTAAAATAGTGAGAGGGGCACAACACAACCTAAGCAACCACAGTCCAAGGAAGTAGGAACAGAAATAGCTCATTAACTGGTTCATTGATGGCAGTGACTGGGAGTCATAGTAACAGGGGAAGCAGACACCATCTTAATGCAGTTCTTACCAACCAGTAGAGGCAATGATTGTTAGAGGCAAGCATGCACATTCCACTGATTAAGTTTATTGTCCACTCCAGAATCAAAAGTGCAAAACAATTTAATTAACTTTGAAACAGTAACAACTACTCCATGGAGCATGGGGCATTCCTTTCAGCGGATTTTCTTCACAGACATAGCTGGAAAATCTACTTCAACAGTCTCTTAGGCTAAGACTGATTCTTTCATGCAGATCTCTCCTAAGCCATCAGGGCTAAATTCCTGGCAGCACATTAGAGCTGAAATAGCCACCTGTGAGGTAGCTTAGTATTAATCCACTCTATCATCTCATAGCTTGTTCCTTCACTTCAGTTCCCCAGTAGTTACAACTTCTCAATCAGGCTGTCTTCTTATAATTCCATTCCTATACATGCACACAGGGCTCATGACAGCACGAGACATTTCTACTGTCCCAAACTCCTTCACTCTCTCTAGTTTCCTTCCCATCTGCCTGGTCGCACAACTTCTCCACCGTGGCTGAGAACATATGGAGCATACCCTTCTTCTCTAAACAGACTTAATTCTGTACTTTTCATTTGTTGTTCCCATAGCAAGAACCGAACCACCAGAACCCTTTCAGACATCCAATTGCTGATGCCAGTGCATGGCAGCTGGGCCTTATTCTGGGCAGTTGTGGATACCACTGGCCTTGATCCAAGTAACTCCCAACATTTTCTGCTCATGCATTGATCCCATCCTCTGAACTGAATCCTTTGGGAGACTTCTGCCAGTGTCTCACCAGAGCCCCGATGGGCTGTGACCCCATTGGGGTCCCAAACATCACTCCCTAAATGGACATTCCCACCTCCACAGGCTGCTCAGTTATGCAGTCCCAACTCTGCAGTGGCCACCAATCTGGGAATTAGGGTAGTGCTTCCACTGCTACACCCTGAACTGCTCAGGCTGCCACTTCTGTGCCATGCCTTAGGTCCATTGCCATAGTGGGCACACTCAAAGGAAACCATCTGACCCTCTGCTAAACTCATCTATGGGCACAATTACTTTGGGCTTTAGGCCCCATCAGTGCTTACCCTACACAAAATGCCGAGTTCACTTGATGGGCCTCCATTTTCTTTCTTTCCCAGGCTCTAGCTCCCACTTGCACCAACAGGCCCCTTGATTTGCTCCAATGCTTCCTTTACTTTAAACTCAAACCATCACTTTCTACATCATGGGTCTTCAAGGGTGGAAGGCCAGCGTGGAAGGTGGACCACCCTGGCCCCAAGCACGCCTGGCTGGTCAAATTGTGGGCTGAACCCCTAACTTCTCTCTCAGGTCTTCCTCCCAGGTGCCAAAACCCTGCTCTTTATATCTCTTGAGGGCCCCTTCTGGCAGCAAGCAGGCCCTACATCCCAGACTAACAAGCACCACAGCTCCAATTCCTCCCCAACTACATGGTTCTCAAAATGTAACTAAGTACCAAGAGAGTGCTTACACTTAAAAACCCTCCCAATCCAATTTTCAACCAGTGGGAATGTGACCCAAATGTAGGGATGTCTGGTCCTAAAACCATATCACTCATCCTACCAACCAGATGTAACTCTCGGAAGAAGATGAGGATGGCAAAGTCTTCTTTACTTAAAAAGCCTGATAAAACTACATAACAATTTATGTCAGGGACACCATACACTAAAAAATAGTGGATGAGCTGTTTATGCGGAACCAGTATAGTCTGTTACCTCAGGGTTCTACTTCCATGGACCTCTCGAGCTTTGCTCTTGAGGTCACATGGAATTAGAACCCTCTGTGGCAGAACACACTGGTCTTCTATCTTGCCCATCTACTGTTCTCTAAGTTATCACAGTTAGTGCCTAGGTAATATGTATTTGCAAGTGTGCAAACTTACTTTTACTAAATATCAGTACTATAGCTGTGATATAAAGTTCTCATTCAGAAATTAGTCCCTCATGAACTTACTGCTTATTAAACATGCTATTAATATTGGACACTATTCACATAGGGGCCAATGCATCAATGTCACACAAGGTACATGTGAAGGGAGCATACTCAGTGTGTGCAGCTGTGTGCCCATGGACAGTGTGCAGTGGCTGGCATTCACAATTGCTGGCCACTGTGTATCTCCCTCCCCAGCACACTAGTGCATGGGGCAAATTGGTGGGCATATAATGGGATGCCCATTCCTATTGGGTATTTCTGATGAGAGCATGGGTCCAGGGGTGGTTATTGCCTATAATAGGCGGTGACCAGGGCCCTGGATTGAATTGCTCCTAGCTCAGAATTCACTTAATTACTCAGTGCCCAAAGACTCCTTGGTTTGATGAGTCTTTGAAGGAGCTGAGGAGAGTGGGCGTAGAGAGAGCATGGCAGAAATCTTGCCTGGATGCCAACAAACTTAGATTGATGGATCATTATGTTATCTATCAATCGGCAATATCCCGTAAGAAGTCAGAATTCTGTCCAGGAGATTGCTGCTGAGAAACCAACCTGCTCAATCTCTTTCGGACTGTTGACAGATTGTGCAATCCACTCTGTCTACAGTCTGGAAGAGATTTTCACAAATAAAGTGTGATGAGCTTGCTCAATTTTTCGCTGATAAGATTGCCGGCATTAGGGCGGATCTCAGCCAGGTTCAATCTACAAGGGCTTGCAGTGGTCAGGAGGGGAAGCAAACACCTGTGTCACCTGGTCTGACTTTGGTAGGCCGGAATTCATGGACATTATGAGGATTGTCCAGACTGTACGTCCAACCAGTTGTAGTTTGGATCCAGGCCCTACGCCACTTTTATTAGGTTGCATAGATATTATCTGTCCGATCATTGCTGAAATCGTCTGGAAATCCTTGAAGCAGGGATCTTTCCTGAACCCCTAAAGGAGGCGTGTTGTTCGACCACCCTAAAAACCTTCACTGAATCTGGACTGTCCAGCTAACTACAGACTATCTCTAACCTCCCTTCTTGGGTAAGGTTATTGAAAAGGTGGTTGCACTGCAACTGGACGACCATCTTATAAATCATAATGTCTATAGACACTCTTCAATCAGGATTTAGGAAAAGACATAGTACTGAGACTGCTCTTGTCCGGGTTCTAAATGATCTCCTGATAGCGAGGGATCAAAAGGCTTGTACTATTCTAGTCCTTCTTGATCTCTCTGCAGCTTTTGACACTGTGGACCATGGTGTGCTTCTGAATGCTTGGCGTTCCACTGTGGACTGTCTGGTATGGTCCTACAGTGGTTTCAATCTTTCTCACAGGGCGGAGACATAGGGTTATCACTGAATTTATTCCTCTGATGCCGCCTCCTGCCTTGTGGGGTTCCGCAGGGTTCCATTTTGGCACCCATGTTGTTCGCTGTCTACATGCTGCCATTGGGAGACATTATTAGCAATATGGTTGGGTTTTCACTGCTATGCAGATGACACCCAGCTATATTTGTCCTTAGCCCGGCAGGAAGATGCAGTCTCTAAACTTAACAACTGTCTATCCAAGATCAGTGATTGGATGAGTGCCAGCTGGCTAAGGTTAAACCCGATAAGACTGAGGTGTTGGTGGTGGACCCAGGTCGCCGTGAGGTGGGTTGTAGGGCTGGTCTTCCTCGGCATATGGATCGATGCAGCCCAGCTCTCGACCTCAGACCGGTGCATAACCTGGGCGTTATTATTGATGACAGTTTGACGCTGAAATCCCAGGTGTCATCTGCCGCCAAATCCTCTTTTACCATCTGAGGAATATCACTGGTGAAACACCTTGTTCCTCCGCGCTGACCTCCCACATTAGTCCATGCCTTGTTACTTCTCACCTGACTACTGCAATGCCCTGTACCTAGGGATGCCGGGGCTGATATCCACCACTTGCAGCTGGTGCAGAACGCTGCAGCCAGGCTTTTGATGGGGACATCAATGAGAATCATATTATGCCTAAAGGCGCGAACCGGTAATTGGCTGCCGGTTCGCGGCGGATCACCTTAAGGTCAGTTTACTGACCTATAAAGCCCCTACCGAACAGGGACCATGATATCTGCAAGATCTGCTTTGTTCTCTCACTGCCCCACTCACTCCGCCTCCACTGACGAGGGATTGCTAGAGGTTCCTAGGGTTCGCTTAAAACATCTGGGGCACGAGCATTTTCTTATGCTGCCCCTACCCTGTGGAATTCTCTACCTCGTCGGATACGGTTGCCTGACCTTTGAAAGCTTTAAATCAGAACTGAAAACCTATTTATTTCAAAAGGCTTATGGGGAGTAGTTACTGCACTGAATTGAAATGATATTTTATTGTTGTTTGTTACGTTGTATGTATGTTTTATATGTATTTAATTATTGTACGCTTTGATTTCGAAAGCTTAAAAATAAACTTTTACTTTACTTACTTACTTACTTACTGGTCCATGAGTGGATCTCCTTCCGTGTGGATCAGGGGATTCTGGATGAAACACAGGCTGAAATTTTCCAAATGTGCGAAATGTTAAAATCACCAGTGCTTGCCTGAGCAACCATCCCAGGCCTCCTGTTGTACCTAAGGAGATTCCACAAGATGCTGCACTCTAGCAAAGAATTGCACTGTTCACATGAATGAAAACATTTTAAAAGCAGTCTTTATTTTAGTAGAGATACAGTTACTGCCAACTCCATACACCTGTATGAACGCCTGCAACCAAAACTAGGGAATAAGTTCGACTTTTAAATATTTATTTAATATAATATAATTTCCATGAAAAGATGTCAGAAGTGCAGAATTTCTCTTATTTACATTGCATTTCCAATTATAGTAAAAAGCACCATTCTATGTTCAAGGCACAGAGCGTATCTAGCAAACTAGAATTAAAGTGCAATTTAGTATAGACTATCAAGAAAACATCTTGAAATAGTATATCCACGTAGTGTGAGTTGTACTAGCATTAGTGAAATTCACCTGTATTTGAGTAAAAACTGCAGTAACTTCACTTTATGTAGTAATTAATGTGAATTTCGCTTTTGATAAAAAAGTACTGTGCTGAAATCCGTCCTCTCTAATACTTGTGTGTCAATTGGTACACTGTGAACAACACATTTATTTGTAATACCAAAACTATATGGGAACTACCAAATTGACAAAAACATTCAGAATGTGTTTGCTGGCTAGTCTGTATGCAGAACAGCTAAAGCTTCCTATTGTGACAGAAACACACACAATGGTCTCCTCCGCTGCAAGCTTAAAGCCAGACCTGAAAGTGTTTACAAGGTCTCAGTAAATGTATTTATAGTGGGACATAAGTCTCTCAGCAATGTACCTGTTGTAAACTGAGTACCTTGGCTGTCAACTCTCTCGCTCTTCAATGCCACATTCCACAATTATCACATAAATATTTGGCTCTCTCATCTAATACTTCATTTGCAATACCAGTTCAAGTGAAATAGAAAGCAGCAGCACATACTTCCTTAATCCAAAACAGCAAAATGCTTGTCACTGTTGGTGTACATTAACAATTAAAGAACTACTTATCTGTTTGATGTATTTTGTTAAGTTACTCAGCAGACTCATGAAAATACATATTGTGGGGAAAGGGTGCTCTCAAGGAAAAATTGTAGGTTCAAAATACTTTAGGAAAGATGTTTGTTGTGCAAAATAAAGCAAATAGAGGTGTTCCAAGACCCAGCAATGCTGGAGAAGAACAAACTGACTGCTCGTGGCCACAAGACGTGGTAACGCTTCAGGAAACCCTTCATCAGGCCAATGATCATGCAGGTGTCAGGTTTAAATTTACTTTCAGGAACATGCAAAATAGAAAAAGTGACTGAGAGAAATTTTTGTGCAAAGGTGAAAACATGCGTAATATGTAAAGACCAAAACACACTGTGTTCTCAGATGCTAGCATCAATTAAAATAGTTTCAGTACTAGAAAACTATTATTAACACAATCCTTAACATGCTCCTAAATTGGACATACATTTACTCATTCAGATGATATCAATTAATCAGATAAAAAATTACGATATTTATATACAAAAAATTTTTGAGTACTGTTACATATCAACTTGCATTATTACACTGCATGTTTATTAACCTGTAAGTTCATGAAAACTGGAACAAGAGTTGCAAGTCAATGCATTTAACTGTAGCAGACTGAAGTTGCAATGTAATCATATTTTAGTTGCTATTCTGATTACACTTTAAAGTTTTTCTGTGTGATTACCTTTTAAATAAATGTCAGATAGACATACTGTAGACTGTTGAAACAGTGCACAAGACCTGCTTTCATATGTAGTTACCTTGGAAAACATATTTAATAATGCCAAAAGTAGTAACATAGTAGTTACACAATAGATTTGCAGTTACAATTTGCAATAGCTATTACATGTGTAGTTGCCCTTATGAGAACAAATTACATAATGAAGAGATACAGTGGTTGTTGCACAACAGATTTTCTGTTACACTTTGCAACAGCTATTAAATGTGTAATTACACTTGTTAGAATGAATTGATTTGTGCTGAAAGGGTAGTAGTTGCACATGTAAGCACATTGTGAAACTACACAGCATGCAAATGTGAATCTAGTTAACAACTACATAGTAGTTACGTAACTGCACAGTAGTTACAATAGAGTTACAGTATAATTATACAGTAGTTACAGTGTAGTTAAGGACACTTAAGGTGTTACTATAATATGCAATCTCAGATTGTTTCAGAAACAGATCTGGATAGCAATGGAGCAACATTTTTTAGTGGAAAGCCTGGAGAGAAGTACTTCAGAAGGAGCCCAAGAATTACATTCCAGCAAGACTGGGAAGAAAAGTATCAGAAGGGATGATGTAGAAGGAGGAAGGATACCAGATTGGGAACCAGAGGACAGAAACCCCAGCAATAACAGGGGAATTAAAATGGAACAATTATCAACCCAACAGGAACAACAGATACAGGCACTGCTAAATGTGATAGATTTGTCGAGCCACACTTTTTATCATGAACCTGTCACTGAAAAATGTTTAAATAATACAAAATACAAAAACAAGAACAAATCAACAACACAGTACAACTTGCAATCCAACAACAAATGAAGGCACTGGGGTCTTATGAACATAAATTACAGTTATAATGATTTACCAACATATTCTTCATGTCAGTTTAAGAAATATAACTATTCAATAATATTGCATACAAAGGATACTGAAAGGACCAATGAAGCTAATACTCATGAGGGGAGAAACAGAAAGAAGACAAAAGGAAAAGCAAACTCATAGGGAAACACATATGGAACAAAACGTGAGGTAGAAATCAAAAGAAAAAGTGGGTCCAACATATAATGTTCTGACCACTAGGGGCTTAAAGTGACTGGGGGGTTATGCAGATAAGGGGAGCAGTAGCGGATCTAGGATTTCAGAATGGGGACGAGTGGGTGGGTCTTGGGGTGGGGTTTGATATACATATTTTTAGAATGTTTAGAAATCCTTTGTATAATTGTTCAGCATCTTTTATTTTTTATATGTTCTTGTTTTACAATAAATGCACATACAAGCAATGTTTAGAACACCAATCATTCATTACTGTACAACCCATGATGGTGCCATTCTCTCTTGCAACCAACAATGAAAACTACACTTAATCAAGTACAGTTTTGAAGGCAAATTTGTATAGTGTTAATTGACAACAATTTCTGTATTCAATAACTTATATATAAATATAGAAACATAGAATTTGATGGCAGATAAGGACCTCTTGGCCCACCTAATCTGCCCATTTCCTACCTAATAGATAAGCTGCAGATCCTAGTTAACCAAAAGCCTACTTCCTCCCCCACTAGAATTGCCTTTATGTCTATCCCATGCATTCTTAAATTCCCACTGTTTTTGACTCCACAACCTCCTCAGGAAGGCTGTTCCATGCATCCACAACCCTCCATGAAAAATACTTCCTCACATTATCTCTGAGCTACCCCCATCTTCAAATTGTGCCTTGTTCTTGCATATCTCTTTTTCTGAAAGATGCTACCCTCTTGGATTTTGTTGATTCCTTGAGGTACTTGAAAGTTTCTATCATGTCCCCCTTTCCTCAAGGGTATACATATTAAGCTCCATTAGCCTCTTCAGATGTCTTCTGGTGCAGACTCTGCACCATTTGGTTGCCCTCCTCGGACAGCCTCCACCTTGTCTATGTCTTTATGGAGATGGGGTCTTCAGAACTGCATGCAGTACTCAGATGGGGTCTCACTAACTGTCTGTACTGAAGGATAACAACTTCCTGTTTTCTACTATTGATGCCTCTTCCTATGCATCCCAGTATGCCCCAGCCCTCCTTATGCCTTCTCCCAACACAGCCAGCCTCATTAGTTTCCATAGAATCACACACTCATTATCTGCATTAATATAACAACCTGTCATAAATGAGCAAAAATAAACAATAACAAACAGAAAAAAGCAAAAACATACACACACACACACACAAAACAGCATTTCTGTGGCAAAGGCAATGGCATAATATTGCTGATTTCCTACAGCTGGATTTTCTGCTCAGTCTGTAGCTCTGTTGTACCGCTGGCACAGCTCAGGCTATATAGTCATCTGAGAGTAAAACTTTATATCTTGTTAAACCGGTTTACCTCGAGGTTACTCATCCACCATGAAAGTGATTTTACATGTTAACTATTACATGGATAAAATGTGAAAACTAGTTATCCTTTTCTCTAATGTATCCAATGGCTGGTATAAGATACTCCAATGTGATTCCATTAAGACAAATAATAAAGTCAGATTGTTTGTACTATTTAGTCTGTAAGCCTCTGCTCGAACTGAGCAACCAAACTCCACTCAGTTTCAATACAGAGCAGGGCATGGTGGCAGTAGACCACGTTGTTTCACAGCATCTGACTCAGTAACTTCAAATTCTTCAGCAATCACATATTCTTAAATGAGAAATGCAGAAATCAAGATGCATAAAGATAACTGTTTTGAGTAAATCAGTGACATTTCGAGATAGGGACAGCCTCTTAAAACACATCTGAATACTACATTAATGGTAGAGTCATCTGGACTTTACAGTTTGCATTTATTTCAATAAAACATATGGAGATAGTCAGATTGAGACATATAGAAATCATTAATGTAGTAAATGTTAATAGTGACTACAATTAAGAATTATGACGAAAATTGGCCAGGTTCATAATATTTCAAAATTAATACCAGAGGTACTGTCTGTACTTACTGAATTATCCAACTATTTTTGCAATGTCTACACAGTCCTGATGTTGTCCACTCCATTCTTGACCAGTCTAAAGAAACATAGAAACATAGACTTTGACAGCAGATAAGGACCGCTTGGCCCACCTAGTCTGCCCATTTCCCTACCTAGAGAATAAGTTGCAGATCCTATTTAACCAACAGCCTATTTCTTCCTACCCCCACAAAAATTGCCTTATGTCTGTCCCATGCATTCTTGAATTCTCCCACAGTTTTAGACCCCACAACCTCTCAGAAAGGCTGTTCCATGTGTCCACCACCCCTCTGTGAAAAAATACTTCCTCACATTGCCCCTGAGCCGTCACCCTCTATCTTCAAATTGTGTCCCCTTGTTCTTGCACATCTTTTTCTGAAAGATGCTACCCTCTTGGACTTTGCTGATTCCACTGAAATACTTAAACATTTCTATCATGTCCCCCTCTCCCTCCTTTCCTCAAGGGTATACATATTAAGCTCCTTTAGCCTCCTCATATGGCTTCTCTTGCAGATCCTGCACCATTTTAGCTGCCCTCCTCTGAACTGCCTCCATCCTGTCTATGTCCTTGCAGAGATGGGGTCTCCAGAACTGGACGCAGTACTCAGATGTGGTCTCACCATCTGTCTCTACAGGGGATAACAACTTCCTGTTTTCTGCTGGTGATGCCTTTCCTATACATCCCAGTATCCCTCAGCCCTCCCTACCGCTCTTTCTCATATTGCTTGCCAAACTTAAGGTCATCTGATATGATTACCCCCAGATCCCTTTCCATTGTTGTTGTTGTTACTACCTCCCCCATTGTGTAATCTTCCCTGGGTTTTTGTTTCTCAGGTGCATTACTTTGCACTTCTTTGCACTGAATCCAAGCTGCCATACTTCTGACCATTCTTCCAACCTTGCCAAGTCCCTTCTCATCCTTTCCATGCCTCCTTGTGTATCAACCCTGTTGCAGATCTTTGTGTCATCTGCAAAGAGGTATACTTTTCCTTCCAGTCCTCTGCAATGTCACTTATGAGGACATTAAAAGGACTGAACCCAGTACTGAACCCTGCAGTACCCACTTTCTTCAGAGTGGACTCCATTTACAATTACCTTCATGCCTGTTGTACAGCCAATGTTTTATTCCAGGCTACCACCCTGGGACCCACCCAAGGCTGGTTAATTTGACTACGAATCTTTGTGTGGGACTGTGTCAAATGCCTTGCTAAAGTCTAGGTAGGCCATGTCCACAGTCCCTCCCTTGGTCTACTACTTTGGTCACCCAGTCAAAAAATCAATTAGATTCATCTGACATGACCTTCCCACTGTGAACCCATGCTGCCTTGGGTCCTGTGCCCCACTGGCCTCTAGGTACTAACAATTCTTTCCTTCAGAAGTGATTTCATCACTTTCCCTACCACAGAGGTCAAACTGACAGGTCTGTAGTTTCCTGCCTCTGTCTTGCTCCCGTTTTGTGAAGGGGAATCACATCAGCCTTCTTCCAGTCCTCAGGTACCACACCATCCTCCCATGATTTGTTATAAAGGGTTATAAAGTCCAGCCCAGTGCAGAGAAGTAGGAGACTTGGTGTGTTGCCACCTGTGTGCCGAAGGATGGCTGTCCACTTGCTTTGATTCAAACCTCTTGCTTGCCCCCGCCCTCTCTCTGCTACACACCAGACACTGATGGAATGGAAATGGAAGGATTTTTAATTTCTTTATTTTATTTTAGGACCAGGACCGGCACTGGGTCTCAAAAATTTGTCTAGCATGAGAACCTTCATGGCTCACCGACTCTCACTGATTCACTCTGGGACATTTGCTGGTACAGTTTGTTACAGACTAGTGACCACAAAGTTAAAACTGCCCACTCTTACACAGTGTATGCTGTGTTCTGATTGACTGGACACCAGGCAGTCTGAAACAGAAATCAGAGAGGCATGGGGGAGAAGACTAGAGGAACATGCAAGGCAATGGAACAGGCTGCAGCCTGATGGGCAATGTATTCAAACTTAAGACAATAAGGTAGCCACAGATTTTCAAATCAACATCAGGCAATTTAAAATCAAAAGTTTGAAAAAGGGTGTGTGTGGCGGACCCACAACCTCCCGCCAGATCTGCCACTCGACGGAGGCACTGAGCAGAGATGTGAGTGTAAATAAGGGGTCCCATTTGTTATGATATAGATCAAATTTTCTGATGGCTACCAAAGATAGTCTTTCAAAGAGGGCTAATTTGGAAGGGGCAGAATGCCAGGTGCAGATTGGCAGGAGGGATGTACTCTTCCAGGACATCAGTAGGAGGTGTTTAGCTTCCTCTATGCCATCAGCAGCCAGCATTGTAAGGTGAATGATAGAGAAGGAGTACCAGTGGGAGCCCTAAGATCACCAATTTGGGGTTAAATGGTATGTGTGTAGCTAATATTGAAGAACAATTGGCCAGCGCTCACTCACCATCTGCTCAAGAGATTGGGGCAACTCCAAAGAATGTGGAGAAGTCTAGCCACTGGCTGCAAGCACCTCCAACACAGTGAGTTCAGTATCAGAGCCATAGTACATAGGAGATGAAGTGTACTGTACCACCTGTGTAAAATATTAAAGTGGATTAGGCAGCTCTTGGTATCCTACAGAGCCCTGTAGGCCAGGGTAATCCCAAGAACCATAATTCAAGCAGAACATACTTACCGAGGTCATGCTCCCATTTTCCTTTATTCTTATCCAGGATAGGTGGGAGGGTATCCCATAATATAAACTATGTCTTACCTGCCCAACCAGTAGTACCGTAGCAGAGCAGAGTTGTTGTAGCCAGGACCAGGGGACTGCTCAGGAAATTTCTTAGCAAGGGCCTGGATGACAGAGTGAAGTTACAAGTAATGCCATAACTCTGCTTTGGCTACACCTGTTTTATCTTGGATCTGTTGAAAGGAGAGAAGAGCATCAGTATGTGGTAAGGTGATGTCAGCTTTCATTAAGATGTCCCTGTCAACCCATTCTACCCAATAGATAGGATTGCCTACGATGAGGATGTTTGGATTGTGCCAGAGGTAGGTAAGTGGGCAAGGTGGAAGTATAACAGATTTAGAGAGACCCATGAGTTTCACACAGGCATTCCAGGTTTGCCAAGTACTGATTATAATGGGACAATTGGTAAGGCTTTTCAGAACCTTATGTCTGAGAAGTTTCAAGAAGAAGGTTAAAAGAAGGAACCTAAGCTACATCTACCTCCACTCTTAACCACTAAGGAGAGTCCAACAAGTGAGAGGTAAACCATCATATGTTTGGGACATTTGATATGCTAAAGCATAGCTCTCAAGCCAGTGAAGGCCAAAGACCCCTCCCCAGACCAGTGGACAAAAGCTTTGCCTTATTGAGACAAGGTGAATGCCACCCATAAGAAGTACTGGAAAAAGTGTACAATTCTATGAAGGATGTTAGGGGATTGCAAGAGGGAGATTACAGAGCACATAAGTAAATTTAGGAGGGCAAACATATGGAAAGCTGCTATTTTCCCAGAAAGGGTAAGGTGTAATTTTAGCCACCAAGGCACATCATGAAGCAATTAGAGATGGGTGAAGTCCAAAAATCCACTCTGCAAATTAATTTATGAATTTCATGCAATTCATGGGAATTCACAAAATTGGCTGATTTGTGGAGCGCAATTGTGCATATTTTGCTGGAAGCGCAAAGTTTTGCCCATGAATTTTGTGTTTTATGATGCATTCGCACAAATCTCATGAAGCAAAGTTCAACGGGTCAAGGAATGCTTCATGAAGCTCCATGAAGCATGAATTTCAGCTGCTTTGTGTGAACTTCATCAGTGAATTTTACTTCACAAAATCTCTAGAGTCTATCCAGTAATTAAAGGTAGGAAATTGTCAGAATCATTTTCTCTCATTGTGAGGTAAAGTGCACATCTGAGGAGCCTTTTGGACTCTATACCATACAGTCAAATGCTGTGAATCCACAGGAATTGTACAGATTATATAGAATTAATGAAACAAGCTGGAGAACTTAAAGCTTGTTTCTTACAAAGGGTTATGAGAACAATTTACTAGAGAAAGCATTTTAGAAGTAAAAACATGAATCAGAAAGATTTAATAACAAAGGAAGATAAAAAGACAGGGCAAGGGATGGGGTCCTATTACATTCTTCACGGAGTTTAATAACATAGTTGGAAATATAGGAAGCATTGCATGGAGGAAATGGCCAATACTAATGGAAATGCAACTGTGGGGATGGGGTGGGACCAAATCTACGGTGACATTTAGACATGCACCAAATATTCAGAACAAGGTAGTCCACAGCCATTGGTCACCCACAAAACTCAACAAGAGTACATGGGTACAGGGCAGAGCAGCAGGCAATTACAAATGCATGAAATGCAATGTCTGCCAGTTCAGCACAGGAAAAGACTTGGAGCCTTCAAAAAACAGCAACTAGATTCTATAAAGAATCTCATAACATGCACCACATTTGTTGTGTATTTGATCTGGTGCAGTTGTGGACTAGGTATGTGGGAAGGACGATTAGAACTTGAAAGAAAGGATATAGGAACACATACATTTCCATAGTAAACAAAAATTAGATAAGGCTGTTGGACATCATTTTGCAGAAGAACACAACTCAGACCCTAAGTACTTGAGGTTTTATTGGAACTGAAGCATGTAGATGTGGAAAAGAGTCAGATTTATAGACTAGACCCAGTAAATCCAAAAGGGATGAATGAGATGCAGGACCTGAAACCACATCTCTAAACATTTAAAATACCACCTCCAAGAAAAAATCCTATTTACTCCCCCACCACCACCACTTTATGCTCTAGTATATAAATAAATACAATTGATGTCCTCTTTTTGCTTTTTCCTCCCCTGCTCTATAAGTCCTACTATCTAATTAAAACACATCTCATGAGCATTATTTGTTTTATGGAGTTGCCTTATGTAAACATTTCTTTGTGACTGCCAATATAGAACACTTATAGGTTTGTTAACGTCAGGTAATAAAAATCTTTTTCTATTCAGTCCTTACAGGCATTCATGATAAAAGCTAAGTTGGCTTTTGGAAGTCTGATTCACCGTGGAAATGTGCAAGTAGATCCCCAGGACTGCCATGAAAATAAAGGGAGATCACAAGACAACCATGTGAATAAGATACTCGAGCTCCACATACCAAATTGTCATTTAAAATAGAATGGTTTAAAATAGAGTTTTAATGATGCCTGTTTGTTTCAAATCCATGTAATCCTTTTGTAATCATAAGTTTATTCACTATATATGAATGCATTTTATTATTTGTAAAAATATTCCTTGGTATATTTAATGGAATCCTTACTGATGACGTAATCAATGGAGGACTATAAAAATTGGAAGTGCGTCTTCACTAATCTGCCCCTGATGAAGCCTAATTCATAGGCGAAGCACTGGGGTGGAGAGCTGAATTCACTTGGTGACTGGCATAGACATACAGCACTTGAAAGTGGAAAATAAATGGAACCTTATTTTGACTTGGTCGAGGTTTGTGTAATTTATTCCTCGGAGTGCAACAACTTTGACTTTGCCATTTAGTTTGCAGACCGGAGCAGCAGCTACGATTGCAAAGGCAGTTTAAGGGGAAGTGGTCGTTTCACTGAAGTTGACTGCAAAGCTGTATCTGTAAACTAACATTTAGAGTGGCTAGAAGAGAAGTTGTGGGAGATTCAACTGTGAGAAGGAGGGCATCTGCATAAGAGTGAACAAGTAGAAGGACACACCTACTGGATACCTTGAACAGCAGGGTAGCCAGCAGTTTGTGTGTGAAGGGATAAAGGGCCAGCAAAAAGCAGATGGGAAAGGGGACAGCTTTGATGTGTCCTGCCCTGCAAAGCAAAAAGGTAAAGAGATGGTATGATTGATTAAAATAACCACAGTGGTACTGTTGTAGAGAGGTGCATCCATGCCCAAACTCAGGAACAAAGCCATACAGTTCTAACACAGAATGCATGTAGTAACATTACACCAAGTAGAACAGCTTGTGGAAATCATCCACAAGGGCCTGACATTGGTGAGTGAGTGGATTGGACATGGAGCTTTGTTATGCAGAGTGCAGATATGTCGATCTGCACCAGACTTACTTTGCAGAAGCTGACCTGAGTGTGGTATATTAGGCTGGGAGAGTTCATTTGAGCTGAGAGGCTAAAGTTTTAACTACAATTTTTGTATTAGTAGAAATAAAGAGATAGGTCTAAAATTAGCACAGTCCAAGGGTCATTCAATTTTTTGGGAGGAGGGTTATAACCACCTCCCACAAAGTAGGGAGAGCCACCATTTTGCATGAGATTCTTGAAGTGCAGCTAGGAGTGGGGAGATTTTTATATCAGGCATAAGTTAGTAGCGCAATGGTAAAACCATCCCACACTGGGGCATTATGTTTTGCAAGAGAGAGAAGTATGGGCCGAGGCTCGCCTGCAGTAATAGGTTTGTTTAGATCTGCCTGAAGCTGTGGTGATAGTAAGGTTGTGGGAGCATCGCCTAAAAAGACCCAAAGATGGCATAAAATACAAGGGTCCTGTTGAGAGAAATATACTATAGATGCTCATAGAATTGCCTTATAGTGTCATTAATCTCTTTTGGGGTAGTGGCAACAGAACAGTCCAGTCTACAGAGGGTGGGTATCTTAGATCCTGCTTGTTGCTAGCAATAAGCTAAAATTTGCCTCTCTTTCCCCAGATTCCAAAATTTATGAGTACATCTATAAAGCTGCTATTCTGCCTGTTGAGAGAGAGGTATTAAGCTGGTAGTTAAGACCAGTAGTTTTGACTAAAGGAGATAAGATAGTGGATGTGCCCTGATTAAAATGCCATTCTGTCGGCCCGCCAGCACAGCGGTTGTTGGATTACCGCTTGAGGCGCCCAGCAACCCGGGTTCGAGGAGCAGGCCCAGGTCACTGGAAAGGCCGGCCAGGGGAGAAGGATTGGCGTCCTAGGGACAGCTCTCCTTCTCCAGGGGGAAAGTAGGGAACTGATCATGCACCTGCTGAGCCCAGCGGAGGCTGGGAGTATCACAGATGCACGGCCCAATACTAACTGGGGAGAGCGCATCGGCATATGCCATGACGTCACTACGCTGCCCCCAACAGAAAGCCAGGAAAATCACTGCTGGCCCTCCGGATGATGGCTCTCTGTTTCCCAAGGGCCTCCAGTGCCTTCCCAGTGCCTCCTGTTCCCCAGCAGCATCCCCGGCCCTAGAAGGATGTGCTGGGGCTAACCTTCCCTCGGAGAAGAGGGACCCACCGGTGAAGGGATACACTGGGATATCCCGGGTCGGCTAAGCATCTGGGGACTAGAGGAGGGCTGGGCAAGGACAGAAGAGGTCAGGGGAACATGGCAGAGCCTGAAGGAGTGGAGGACCAGTGAGCACGGGGCAGAAAAATGCCATTCTAGTCTGAAAGGGTCTGCTATCAGCTGAGATTTCAGACTCTCATTCTTATGAATCATAGCAAAGAAGGTGATAATAGGGCCCCGTGGAAAGGCCTTGAAAGCCTCCAATAAGTTTACTTTTTTTACCTCACTGCTCTGGCAGGTGTAGAATACAATTGGGCTTCCTTGTGGATCCGATCTCAGAAGGATGGCTCAGAGAGAAGAAGGGGACTACATTGCTACCATGTAGAATGGGGTTCTGTATTGGGCTGTTGAAAGCAGAATATGACAGGGCATGATCTGAAATGATGAGTCATCCAATAGACATATCACAGGCCCATTGCCAAATGGAGTTTGTCAGATTTGGATGAACCCCTGGCTTGACCCCTCCCCATTGTTCTTTTTTCATTTTCTGTTTTGACTGGGTATCCCTTAAATCTCCCTCCCAGCTGCCAACAGACTGTATGTGGTGTGTGTACAATATGTTTGTCTTGCACTTTCCCTGCAATGAATCCCTCACCAGATAATCAAATTGGGCAATCAATGAGTGGCTGATGTCCTCGAGTCACGCTTGATTGACCCCTACAGTGTGAGAACAGCACATGCAACCATGGTCTGAGAATGCACCACAGACTATGTTGATACATTAGTGTACACCTGACCATGATAAAGAAGACTGGCAACTGAGGAGATGAGGGCAGAGAGGGAAAATGGATGTTGACTTAAATATTTTCAGGATCTGGTGTCACCTGGCAAGCTGATGATTTGTGTTGTGCAGTTCCTCACTTTGTCCTGCCCACAGTAAACTCAGCGGTTAGCATTCTGTCCCTGCCTGGGGTAGATTCACTCACTTTGCCATCCCTGCCCATGGTAGGCTCACCTGCCCTATGACCACATTCAGAGCATGACTGCAAGTGCAAAATAGAAAAATTTGCTCTGTGCAACATCCTGCCTCTAGCTATGAACCCACCAGGGTGGTCCAAGTCCCCGCTGATGCAGCTTGTATCCTGACTCTGAGTCAATCTAGTAATTTGCTGAGCCAAATTGATTTCACCAGTCCAACAAACCTTGGAAACATGATCGTGAGCTGCTGTGCTGGTCGCCCACCCCAGTCTCTCATTCCTGTCACCAGAACAGTGACTGACCTCATGAGATGGGCTCTATTAACCTGGCAAGGGAGTGAGCGTTCTGAATTTGTCTCACTTTGTTTCTCATGGGAGTAATGTTGTGCCTTGCTGCCATTGTATTGTTTGGGGACATGCAGATGGGTTTGTTTTAAGGGAGATGGGGCTTACAAAAAATCTTTCACAGGACATTACAGTAATTCCATGGGGTGGATGGTGGCATTGTTGGTCATGAATGCTGTAAATGTACTGTGTACATATGTTACCTTGGCATCTGTTGTCACCTCCTCCTGGACATGTCAGTTACTGAAAATGTCTTCTCTCAATGTGAGAGACATTAAATAGCTGACAAGTGCAAGAGGAGATGAAGGACTTGGAGAAGTCTGAGCCATCTTAGGTGGTGACAGTATGTGAAAATAAAACTTTGACATTAGAGGAGTCATGGATGGAGCACTAATGCATCATTGGGAACAGTGATTCTCAGGCTTGGGGTAAGGCAGGGAGGTTTTGTTTTCTAAATACAGTGAGTTGGGCCTCTGCAAAAGGGCGAATAGACATGTGTCTGCCAGCAGAATACAGTATAAACCAAAAAAGCCAGAAGGCCAGACATGGCAGTCAGTCAGGTGCTTCAACAGCTACAGCCTCTAGGTACCTGAAGCCAGCCAGAGAATTACATTTTTAACATGAATCAAGGATGGGGAATTTAACAAAAGTGTATTTCATCTTCAAAGAAAGCCTAAGAATTCACCACAGAGCATCTAAAACTCTAGAACTTCTAGGCCAAGTGGCCCCAAGGCCCCCCAGCCTTTATAGAACATTTTTTGCTGCACTTTCCTGCAAAAAGTACTCATCTACAAAAAGCCCCCAAAAAAAAACATATCCTGGCAATGGCCCTGTATCAGTGATACTAGGAATAGTGAGGTCATTTGCTAGCCAGAAACTGAGTCAGCTAAATGTATCATGGACCCCAGTATAGAACGATTAGTCCTGAACTGTGGGGCTTGCTAAATATATTGACAAGTCCTCATTTGGTCATCGGCTCCAAAAGAGAAGCTCTTGATTTAGAGTGAGTGTCTGGGGACAGCTTTGAACAATCCAGAAAGGGATCTATCACTAAGTTGAAACCACCCTCTGCTAGAACTGGGACCCAGATGTCTTTCTATAACTTTTCCAATGCCAGGCAAAGATGAGGAAATAATTCCAGGTTGTCTACATTTGGGGCATATAGGTGGAAGGATAATGTGACCTCCAGGGTAGCTTAGTTTGGCCAGGACCCACGCACTTCATAAATCTACAGTGGTTTGCTCAACCTTCCGTTCAGAACTCAGCTGACCAGGATCATGGTACCGCTGGATTTAGCTGAAACTGAACTATGTGCAATTTGGCCCACCCATCCCTTCTGCATCCAGGGGCAGTCCATCCACTAATGTGGATCTTTTTAGGAGGGTAAGATCAGTATGGTGGGATTTCAAACACTGAAGGACTTTGGACTATTTGATGGGATAATTAAGTCTTTGCATTCCAGGAGACCATCTTCACCGGGAACCTATGGTTGATCTATCAAAGTGGAATGGTATAAGACTGTTGTAGAGGAGTATAAAACTACAAAAAGAAACAGTTGTGACATAAGGTGGAGTTGAAGTTCACTGCAGAAAGTTTAGGGTTTTACAAAGTTGGCAATAAAACAGGAACAACCCCCAGTGCTGTACAGTAATTTAGAGCACCAACCTTATATATTCAATTCAATCATACCGTATATGGCAGTGAATTAGATAACCATTGCAGGAGGCATAACTGGCATTATAGCACAGAGGTAGAAATAGGCAAGGAACAAATAGGGGCATAAAAAAATATTGTGGTTAAGAAGGCGGTAATGAAGGGTAAACAATGTAGCCACAATAGAAAAGGGAGAATGTATTAACATAAGGAGAAGCTGACTGACAAGGAGGGTTGAGGGATGGGATAAGTGCAGAAACTAGGAGAATGCATGATCAAGGCAGTCAGCGAAGAAGCCACAGCTTTATAAAAGTCAGTACTAACATGTTGTCAGTGGAAGAAAGATAGACAGCAGTTCTGCTGGTAATCCAGTATGGAGTGAGACACTCTTTCTTTTAATGAAGGAAGAAATAAACACAGAGGGAGCATAGTACCACTGGCATGTAGCGATACATATCCTGCTCACTGGCAGCCATTCCTACCAGATAAAGCTGCCATCCCATGAAATGAGAGCTGTATTATAACAGCACCAGCGGGCAGGAAAATGAGGGATTAACAAAATGGAGAGGGCATGGATGGGAGAGAAAGGAAGAGAGACTAAGCAGGGAAGTAGCAGGAAGAGAGCAATGGATTGACATGATAAAACACATTGCAAATGAGAATATCTTATTAGTAATGAGAAAAGACCCAGAAGGGGTACACTGTATACTGTACCAATACCATAACATTTGTCACATCCACCCTCCCAGTAAGTCTGTATATCTAAAATGGGTCTAATGAAAACATAAGTGAAGCCTGATCATCCAGATCAACAACACTAAAGAACAGAGGGGATGCAGTCTAAGTATATGTTTGTCGCTATCATGACTAATTCTGTAGGGCAACCAAATGCTCCACTTCACCAGACCTTTCATGCCTCTTCACACCACTGTGGCACAGAGGTTGATTCATCAGCTTTGTCTCCAGGTGAGGGCTCAACCTTTGAGGTGGGAGTTGGTAACATATCCATTAAGACCAGGGAATCAGAAACACATTGATTAAGGGAGAGCCCAGCTGGTTATCCGTGTGAGAGTCTGACATCTGGCCTAGGTCCAGCTGGGGGATACCACAACCGACTCTGTCAGCATCTGCATCAGATCAAACCTTGGTGATTTGGCAGGTGTGAAGGATGGGGCAGACCACTCTGAACCAGAGCTGGATCTGGAATTCCATGTCTCAACCTGCTGCATTCCGGGAGTGGTCAGATCTGAGCAGTGGTTCTTCATCTGTAGTGTTACTCAAGGAGCTGGTTATGAGAGGGTGTTGATCCATTGCCATTCTGGGGAAGGACCGAGTCTGTACCATGTTGTTTGTGTTCAGCTATGGCATGCACCTCTCTGGGTGCTGTAAATGGATTCCGCCAAGTGGACCCTTCTCTGTCAGCTGGCTTGTTTGAATCCTGCCCCGATCTCCTGGAGGGGTGGAGTCTCTGAGTAACTGAGACCACCACTGATGAATATAAGCCCCTGCTTCTTGTGAGAAACAGCATAGGTGGTCTTTCCCATCATGATGAATAATAAAGTCGGCCAAACCAGAGAACGGTATTGGATGCCATGCACTCAGAGTGCAGGCCAATTGGGAGCATACTGCCATCATTTTTGCACCACCTCTACAGAAAATCAGAATTAAAGATTCTGGAGCCACGCCAGATGAGTCGGCCTTTGTCTCTTGTTAGATGAAGCAAGGATTCTTTAACTGAGTATCTGAGGAGGTGAGCAATTATAGGTCAGGGTTGGGAACTCTGTGGTGCATTAGAGGCGAATATGGTAGCCCCTGCCTTTTCAATAGGGCCTCTCAAGGTCAGGGCTACCAGTTGTAAAGTTCAAACACAAATCTCTCCAAGCAGGTTCCTTTCACCTTCAGGAATGCCTAAAAAGCATATGTTATTTCAGTTTTCTCAGTTGTCCGCACTGTGGGCTCCTCCAGAGTTGTTCCAGCCACTGCTCATGGGCTTCCAGGTGGCACAGGATGATGAGATGGGAGTTGTCTAAATCAGAAACCCATTTCTCAACTGTACTTACTTGATCTCTTGGAGAAATAATGTCAGAGGTCATCAAGGCAACAGTGGCTTTTATTTCTGTGATGTCGAGCACTAAGGTCTCCAGCAATGAGGTAATATATTCCAGCGATACAGGGTGAGCAGTTCGTTGTTCGCATTTGCTGTGGCTGAGGCTGCTGTTGGGTATTTCATGGGAAAAGGCAATGAGGTCCATTATGCCTGCAGGCAAGGAAGAGATTTCAGGTCAGCAAAGCTCCCAGGAGAACCAAAAGCTAATAGCTATGGATGTTGATGATCTAGCCAAATCCTAGTCTTACTATGCTCTCCAAAGGACTTCATTTTTCCTACTGTAAATACGGATCCATTTGATTGTCTAGTTGATCTATACAAGCTTACCAGAAAACGAATCTGAAATATTATTTTGAGAAATGTGGTAAGAGTACAACAAATGTAATCTAATACTAACCAGTACTGTTTTAAAGTAAATCGATTGTTGTCCCCTGTCGCTTCCAACAGGGAGGGCATTTGAACAAGTATGTGAGAGAGAGACAAAATCTATTGTTTAACAACATCGCTGGTAGCTTTGTAAACACTAGCCATGAAGGGGGAAATGCTATTAAAGAGCTTTGTGACAACCCCTTAATTACGATCAAACCAGCATTGAAAAGTGATCTTTCCAAGGATTTCAAAACCAAAATAGACAGCTGTTTAAAGGAGTCATGTGATGCAGCTGTTATTAGCATGAAAGTAAGGAAATTCTTACGGTGGAACATCCAGTGCTGGCCAAAATTTATGTTCTACCTAAAACCTCAAAAGGCTAGACAACCCACCTGGTCATCTGATTGTGACAAAATTGGTGGGCTTATTGAACCTTAGTTCAAATTTGCTGATCCTTTCCTTAAACCCTTAGTGTTTCAACTACCATCATTTATTCATGATTCTGCTGATTTTTGCAAACATTGGATGAGCTGGTTAGTCCAGAAGATGCACTCTGGTTACACTTGCTGTTGAATCTCTTTATACTAATATTCCAAATCAGGGTGGCCTGGAGGCAGTACAGTTTATCTTGAACAAACAGGGGAGTATGGGTCTGTGTGTGTTGAGTTTCTGTGCAAAGTTGTGAATAAATGTAAAAATTTAACAACTTTATATTCTTGGGTAAACACTTTTCACAAATTTGAGGTACAGTAATGGGGTCTTCCCTAGTCCCTAGTTATGCAAATTTATATATGGATGTGGAAAGAACAACTGACAAGATCCAGACTTGAATCCTTACTTTCAATATATTAACTTGTATCATCATCATTTTATCAGTGATTTGTTTTTAATCTGTAAGGGTACAGAAATACAACTGAGGAATTTGTCTGCTGTGAACATAACTCTAATACTAATCTATGGTTCACAGTAAAAGAAGACCAAGTTTCCACTGATTACTTGGATGTAACTGTCAGCAAGGGGATTGATGGATTGATGGGTGGCTGATCTGTACAGGAAAAGCACGGATACAAACTCTCTCCTTCAGGCATCTAGCTGCCACACAACCCACCTTTTAAAAAGTATCCCAGGGGTCAATGTATTTCGTGCATTGTAATTGTAGTGACATTGCTACTTTTGATAGAAGGGCTGAAGAAATGGCAGTGAGATTCAAAGAGAGGGGTTACAAAGGTGAACATGTTGAACAAGCCAAAGAATGGGTGAGAGGTTTGAACAGAAGACACTTATCAGTACCCATGAAGCATGACAAGGACACAGAATTAGAACAGAGAGTTAAGTTCATTACTACATACTATATACTACACAATCAAAAGAAATTGGGATGTGATATGGAAAACTGGCACATTATCCAGGCCAACCCGATCCTTCACAGACAACACAGGATCTCCCTATGGCTTACAGGAAAGCTAAAATCATGGGCTATCATAGTCCATTCACTACAGCCTGTTTTGAAAAAATAATCTAATACCTGGTTGGAATCCTGATATTGATTGTTTTCCTTATTGCTAGTGCAGGTATTGTAGGCATATGAAGAAAAGCTAAAACCCTTACAAGCAAGACCACAGGGACAGAGTTCTCGATAAGACAGTTGATTACGTAATACAGTGAGTGTACTGTATACGGCAGTATGTTATGTGGGCCTCATTATTTTGGAAAAACTATACACCCTTTAAAGTAGAGAATAGGTGAACTTATTAGAGACATGGAACAGGAGAACATAGAAGAAATATAATAGCAGCCTATATTAAATTTACTCAAGGCCAGGAAATGCATGTCTGATCCATTTTTTGCATTGAAAAGTTTCACTTGGTCCACAGTGAGAAAATTTGGATGCAGCTTTACTTAAAAGAGAGGTGTTTAGGATCTATACCTTGGGAAGCCTGGTTGAATCAAGGCTTAATGACAGCTTTTTCATAATTTTGTCTCTCTGCCAATAATTATCAATAGTCTCCGGGTAGTTCCCTATTTTATCAGTATAGCAATATATATGTTTCAAGTTTGGGTGCAGGATCGATTGGGTTTAGTCTCTGCTTTCTTCCCTACCCCTCAAACCCCTCATATTTCTTATTAGTGCTTTTGTTAAAATGCTTCTATTTTAGTGGGCATGCTCTGTGTACTGTAGCTAGGTAGGTAGATAGTTGGTACATTATGGAGATATCCATATACCTATAATTGTATAACTGGGGAACATTGTGCTGTTGTTAACTTGTTCCATTTTTAATCTTTATCTGTTCAATGTATCCATTTATCTAGAATATCATACAGTTGCCTGTGTGCAAACGTGTCCTTGGCTAATGTATTCATTGATCTAGAATATCAAAATTTACCTGTCTGCAAACCTGTCCTTGGCTGTTATGATCTATCATGTCAGTAAGTACCATGGGAAGAAGAGAAGCTTGAACTGCTTTAGAACATGACTTTGAATCACACCACTAAAGATTACTAACTTTGAGCTCATCATTTCTGGCAGATGGACTTTTCAAATCATTAAAAATTCATATAGCCTTGGACTTTTGAACTCAGTTTTTGCAATTTTTTATTTGCATTATAGTACTGTATTATTTTACATGTGGGGTCACTTTAACATGAAGAACCGAGGGTGTAATAATGATGTCATCCTCAGTGATGTATCTAAGTAACACCTGATAACAGTTTAGTTACCTTGAAAAAGTGCCATTATGGCACAAAACACCATTGTATATTTATCTGTGGCCACTGAGCGGAGTTTGCTTCTGTTTTGGCAATATGCCCAGCTTTGTTTGCACTTTTCAGAATTTGTAACTAATGAAGCTTTTTAACTTTCTTTCCTGGTCTGAGCCTTATCTGATTTGTGGGGTACTTGGCAAGTGCAGGGTTCCTTGGTCTGGTTTCTTACATTCTTAATGCATTGACATGTCCATTGAGTGACCCTTTACATAGAAACATAGAATTTGATGGCAGATAAGGACCACTTGACCCACCTAGTCTGCTCATTTCCCTACCTAATGGATAAGCTGCACATCCTAGTTAATCAACAGCCTACTTCCTCCTACCCCACTAGAATTACTTTATGTCTGTCCCATGCATTCTTGAATTCCACCACAGTTTTTGACTTCACAACCTCCTCAGAAATGCTGTTCCATACATCCACAACCATCTTTGTGAAAAAATACTTCCATACATTACCTCTGAGTCATCCGCCTCTATCTTCAAATTGTGCCCCTTGTTCTTGCTCATCTCTTTTCTGAAAGATGTTACCTCTTGGACTTTGTTGATTCCTTGAGGTACTTGAAAGATTATATCATGTCCCCACTCCTTCTTTCCTCGATGGTATACATATTAAGCTCCTTTAGTCTCTCTTCATCGCGTCTTCTGGTGCAGACCCTGCACCATTTTGCTGCCTTCCTTTGACTGCCTTCATCCTGTCTATATCTTTGTGGAGATGGGGTCTCCAGAACTGCATGCAGTACTTCAGATGGGGTCTCGCCAACTGTCTGTACAAAGGGATAATAACTTCTTGTTTTCTACTGGTGTTGCCTCTCCCTATGCATCCCAATATCCCTTCAGCCCTCTTTACTGCCTTCTCACATTGCTTGCCCACCTTTAGGTCATCTGATATAACTACTCCCAGGTCCCTTTCCATTTTGTTGTTGTCAATATCTCACCCCCATTGTGTATTCTTCCCTGGTTTTGTTTCCCAGGTGCATTACTTTGCACTTTTTGTGTTGAATCTAAGTTGCCATACATTTGACCATTCCTCCAACTTTGCCAAGTTCCTTCTCATCCTTTTCACCCCACCCTGTGTATCAACCCTGTTGCAGATCTTTGTGTCGTCTGCAAAGAGACATACTTTTCCTTCTAGTCCCTCTGCAATGTCACTTATAAAGACATTGAAAGGACCAGACCCAGTACTGAACCCTGCGTACCCCAATAGTAACCCCTTTCTTCACTGTGGGCTCCATTTACTATTACCCTCTGCATCCTGTTGTCCAGCCAATGTTTTACCCAGGCTACCACCCCAGACCCACTCCCAGGCTATATAATTTGTTTATTAATCTTTGTGTGGGACTGTGTCAAATGCCTTGCTAAAGTCTAGGTGAGGCCATGTCCACAGTCCCTCCCTGGTCTACTACTTTGGTCACTCAGTCAAAGAAATCGATTAGATTTGTCTGACATGACCTTCACGGTATGAATCCATGTTGTCTTCGGTCCATGCCCCACTGGTCTCTAGGTACTCAATAATTCTTTCCTTCAGAAGCGAGTCCATCATTTTCCCTACCACTGAGGTCAAACTGACAGGTCTGTAGCTTCCTGTCTCTGTCTTACTCCAACTTTTGTGAAGGGGAATCACATCCACCCTCCTCCAGTCCTCAGGTACCACACCATCCTCCCATGATTTGTTAAAAGGGTAGTCATTGGTGTTACTAGTTCTCTACTTAGTTCTTTTAGAATTCTGGGTTGAATCCCATCAGGCCCCATCGCTTTGCCCACCTTCAGTTTTGGGAGTTCTTTCAGAACCCTTTCTTCTGTGAAAGGACGATATCGACCTCCTATCAAGAGTGCTTCTATTGACTGGATTAGGTACCTCCCCTCCTCTTCCTTTGTGAATACTGAGCAGAAGTATTCCTTCAGTATCCCTGCTTTTTCACTGTCCCTCTCTGCCCACCCACCCTCCTCATTATTCAGCCTCAGTATCCTCTCTTTGTCTTTCTTCGCCTCCTAATGTACCTATAAAAGGTTTTATCCCTCTCCTTCACTGAGTTGGCTATCTTTTCCTCGGTTTGGGCCTTTGCTATTCTGACTACCTTCCCTGCTTCCTTCGGCTTTAACTGGTACAGTTCTCTGCCCTGCTCCTTCTGTGTTTCCTTATACTTCCTGAATGTTATCTTTTCTCCCTAACCTTCCCAGCCACCTCTTTTGAGAACCATAGTTGTTTTTTCCTTTCATTTTGATTTGTTTATTTGCTTCACACAAAGGCTTGTTGCCTCTGTGATGGCAGTTTGATGTTTCCCATTGTTGCTCCACCCTCCTTCTTGCCTGTTTGCGAGTGCTTTTCTGAGGCACTCCCATATGACAAAATCAGCCCTCCTGAAGTCCAGTACCTTCCCTTTTGTATGGCTTTACTCTACAGCTGAGTTTATCATGAACCACACTGTTTGGTGGTCACTTGTTCCCAGCTGGCTACCCATGTCTAGATCTGAGATCCTCTCTGTCCCCATTTGAGAGTACCAGGTCTAAGATTGCTACCTCCTGAGTGGGTTCCAACACTAGCTGTCTGATGCATGCCTGCTGTAGGGCATCAAGAATGGCCCTGCTCTTGGATGTGGCTGCAGCAAAGGTGCTCCAGTTAACATCTGGCATATTCAGGTCCCCCATCAGCAATATCTCCCATTTCTCTGCCATCCTAAGGATGCCTTCTACTGTATCATTTCTTGTCCATTTCCTCCTCCTAAGACAGTGGTCTCAGGGGAGAAAATGGTGCCTAAGCAGAGGCAGGCCCACACAATATATATTGGGCTAGTTGATGTAACTTTTAAAATATAACTATGTGTCAGTTTGTATAGAATGCTAGCACCCACCTGCATTACAACTCTCAGTAGTGTCATGTGTGTTTACAGAGGGCAACTCTCATTATCAGTAGTTATTAAGCATTAAGGTATGGCTAGGATTGGTTTACCAGTAGTCTATCCAACCCTCACGTGTGTAACGAGACCGCAAGGCATAGCCAAGGGCCTTTATGCACCGGGAGATGGATTAACTACGTAGTCAACTCCTGGGAGTACTTTTAATGGTATTATAAAAATTAACAGATATACAGAACATTTCTATACATTTATGCTGTACTCATAAGTTTTAATGAGTTTTTATTTATTTTTTATTTACCAACTATACTGGTTTTATGAGAAAACATAGTCCCTTTTTTTCACCTTATTTATATATTTGAATTTTGGTAATCGACTAAGCCCCTGAGACCATGCAGTCCTTTTTCAGGGGTGACCCGGAGAGGGTATATAGGACAAAAGTATTCAACAAACACAGAGGTAAAGAACTATACAAAATCAAAAATTAGCATAAAACTAATTACACTGGTTTTGCAATAAACAGGTCTAAAATACATATAGAGAGTCACAGTACAATATGTTGTATAGAGCAGTGTCCACACAGCAATTCAATCACCTTTTCTCTTAGCATGGAGTCAAAGCATTAGAAGTGTTCTGTTTGACTGATTTACATTCATTCTAAAATACAGGACTGTCAAATGAGTGCAAGTAAACAGAAAACAGAAAAAAAGTTTAGGTGACTTACTAGTACCCAAATCAATTGTCACGTTAACTCACTCCAAGACCTGTCCAAATCTCCTGTGTTAGTAAAGTGGCTAGATCTCTATGCTACCTTTATAACACTGAAAAAAAAGGTAATACATACTGTAGCTGCAAACTTTATTAGTATGACACATACCACCCTGATGGACCAGAACAGTGCATTGCACTGTCATGCAAATAACTTGATTTTAGGAGGGCTCAGGTGGCCATGTTTTCCTTTGGTATCAAGAAGGTAGTGATGATGGTAGTTGTTAGGGGTGATGGGGCTACTTAGCCACCACAGGAGAGACCTAGAGATTTCAAGGGAGGGGAGGGGAAGATGATGACTAAAGCAGCAGGATTTGTTAGTCAGCAAAATGTATAATACAGTTTAGTGGGGTTTTTTTTGTTGTTTTTTAGCAAAATGTATTTCTGACATCTTAAGATTCATCATCAGTGTACTTTTAGATCTTACTTCAAGGGTATCTCTTGAAACAGGCCATCACTGGTAGGATTCAGATATCAGAAGCGAGGACCACATGGAAACCTTTCTAGCTAGCAGTCTACCAGAGGGGCCACCCACCGATGTCAGTCTATCCTACATAATGCGGGTGGACACCATGCCCTCCTCAGTTCTTTCCTGCCATTGACCAGTGCACATCGGACCACTCACTCTGCTGCATCAGCAGTCGATCACCAGTTTCCACATTTTAAAACTGTATTTGTTTTTCTTGTTTAGTCAGGTAAACATCAAATTTTTTCGCTGTCCGCTCCTTCTTTTTGTCTTCTCAGCCTTCTTCAACTTCTGAACACTCCACTAAGTGCGCCTGTGGCAAACAGATCTTGGATAAGAATGGTCATTCAGCTTGCCTCTTCTGTCTAGACCCTGACCACAATGTTCAGGCTTGCAAGGCCTGCCAGAAATTCAATTCAGCCACCAAAGACAATGCCAGAGGACCCTCAAGAGCCACATCCTCATGCAGAAGGTTGCCTTGATGGAACGGGAGTCGCAGGCCCAGAGCTCCTACACTTCCCCCACCCAGTCATCAGGCTCTTCCTCCTCTAAATTGAAGGAAAACTCTTCAGGGAAGACAAACACTAGGACAAAGACTGGGACAGTCCCCAGTCTTTCTCCTACTCACAGTCACCACATAAGGCTCCATCATTGACTCCTTCAGGGTCTTCCTCCCTCAAGAGGTTGACCTTCTTGGTCCTGCATGCCCTTTCTCCTTCATGGCTGCAGGTGGCCCTGCTGCTGGCCCAGATCTTTGTGACCAGTGGCTGCCTCAGGTCAGGGTACTCCTTATCCTGCCCCATAGCCCCTACCTTTCTAGCCCTTGTTTTCAGCAGACTCTTCAGCAGGAGGCTGAGCTGGAGCTCCTCCAGCCAGTTATCACCCTGCCACCCCATCACCTGCATTTCCATTGCTGGTCTCAGTATCCGAGATCCCTGTCAGGTCGAATCCTCAGTGCAGGGGCCGTGTTGCTGGATACCAGTGTTTCTGTGAGCCGGTCTCCTCCAGCCATTGCTGGTAGGGCCTCTTCACCAGCGCCTGGCTCATCTCACCTGAGACCTGTACATTCCACCCTAGCGTCACCCAGGCCAGCATCAACTGGGCTGGCTTCTACACCCATAACCCATGGGTCTTGCACCTCCTCTGCCCCTACACCAGCTGGGCCTTCACCAGTCCTCCCTCTGCCTACACCTGGGGACTCCATGCCCGGCTACCACTGTGGCAGCCTGGGGGACTGATGCCAGACCACTATCCACCCTGTGGGGCCACAGCCAGGGTACCCAGCACTGACTCCTGGCGGTCTGGCACCAGCCTACACCTTATCCAGTTCCTGGAGGGCCAATGCTGCATTCACCATATCCTGTGCTGGTCAGGCCACAGCCACATTACAACTACCCAGTGACTGGGGTCCAGCACCAGCACCTATGGATTACCACTATCTGATCTCAGTGCTCTGGGTGTTCATGCAGTCACAGGCCTCTTATCCAGGTGCACCCTGCCATCATGCCCCCAGGGGCCTCCTTGTGGCACTGCTTCTTCTGCCCTTGCTCATTCAGGACCCAATGCCTTCTGCCTCAGGAGTCAACACAGATGCTGGTACCCCTATTCACCTGGTCGACCCTCAGTCTGGTGACAGTGAGGATGAGAACTCTGCCACCAATGACAATGTCGGTTATGAGCCTTCCTCCCTGGAAGGGGTCTCTCGGGGATGAAGGGGAACCCAGTAATGTCCCTAAGTCTCTGCCTGATTACCCGACCTTTATCAATATAATGAGACATATCCATTCCACGATGGGGTGGGAGACTGAGGAGCAAGACCCAGAGCATCACCACCTGGCCATTTACTTTTGACAGCATGATAATCCCACTCTGGTTGTCCCCCAATGATTGGGTTGTCTGACAACATTACTAGGGCCGTATGGCTTCACCCTCACACCATTCCTGCTGTCCCAAAAGGCACACAGGCTATACCATCCCCGTTGGTAAGCCCAAGTTATGAGAGTGCTGAAATACATGTACTTCAATATCCACTCACAGCTTGGTCATTTTATCATATTTTTCACTAAATGTTCAGCATAGTCTTTATATCCCCACCTCATGAGCCCAGTAGCTACACATTCTCAAAAAACACCCAAAAGATGGTTTTGTGGAGCAGCTAAGAATTCACCTTTCAGACTGGATTTGAAAGATTTCACCTAACTTGTTCATGAGGAGGAGTCTGTAAACACTATGTTGAAAATGTGGTTAAATATATTAATAAATGACAGTTACAAGTAAAAGTTCAAAACACATTAAAAATACATTGGCTGCACTTACCTTGTTTCTTCATTTCCTGGTCAATGTTGAAGAAGAATGATGCATTTTCCTCACAGAATGAATTTTTGACACTGGACTTTTTTAGGTGAGTGAGGGTATAGGGTGTGGGGCGGTGGGTGCTAAGTTGGGGGTCAGGGTGGGTGTGGGGTGGATTTGGTTAACAAAGCCACAGACATTTATGGATGTTTTTCTGCTTTCAGATTTAAAATAATAAAAAAGACGTTGTAATGACACAAGGGTAATACTGTGGATTGGGCACCCCAGAGTCACAATGGTGGTGGAGTTGATGAATATCCAAGTTGGGAGGTCTCAGAAGGGTCACCAGTCACAAAAGACATTAATGTATGGTTTTCTTTCAGGTTGAAAATAAAAACAAACCATTGTGATGCAAGGGTGACACAGGGATTGGACACCTGAGTGTCACAATGGTGGGAGGGAATGACAAATATGAGACTGGAGGGTCTCCTGAAGGGTTTCTCAGCCCAGGATTGGCTTGCTTTTATTTATTAACATTCCTGATCGGTGAAGGTCTCATCCCAGGTGGACTTTTCATTATGTAAATTCCTCACTCTGAGCCTGGCTGAGTCAAGATGGGCATTGGCCACTAATATTGGGATGGGGCATATTGGCTGTGATCAGCAGGCTGATACTAACACTACTAAACTGTCTGCTGGGCAGCATCTTGTCAAAGAAAGGATCCAGCTGCACTGTGATAGGTGTGGCTCAATTCTTTCAACTACACAAAGTTCCCACCATCACCTAGCAGAACAGTGTCGTAATGAGGCTTGCTAATCGCTTATCTATCAGTGTCAAGCCTCCTGCAGTCAGGCTGTATGGGATGTGACAGTGACATGCCTCTGAAGCCCATTATTTAACAATATGTTTGCTTCACATATGCGTGCACAAGCAAACATAAAAACAGAGTTTGAAGATAATCTTTAACACAAAAAGTTTGATTGTAGATGGAATAGTATGTGCCCACTGTCTGCAACAATAGACAACTGTGTGAAATGTAAATGCCTACCTGACAGTTTTCTTTTGAATGTTTGGAATCTTAGACATCTTGTTTTTCCCATTCTAGAGTATGAATCTGCTGTGTCTTTTTGAGATGAGGCTCCAACCTCAGGTTTTCCAGGAGTTAATCTAGGTACTTAGAATGTCTGTGAGCCAGATTAAGATTTTCTCTTTGTCCTTTTATAATCCTCACTTACCTGTTTTGATGAATAACTGTTCTCCACTACTGATGTGAGCATACTTGCATTATAAGTATACTACATATGTGTATCCTTTTAGAAATAGCACTTGTGCATTCTGTTGTACTTCAATACAAACTAAGCACTTTGGGGTATCCTGTTATACCATGGGACAGCCCTTGAAAACAACATGTATTATTTCATGGACCATCCTGCCATCTGTCTGATGCAAATGTCAAACAAATAAACCCTAACTTCAGATTTCAAGACAATTTAATTTTTTTACATTGTATTTATTTATTTTACAAGGAAGGCTGTATGGGTGGTGTTCATTTACAAGGTAGTTCTGGTTAGGACAACTGACACTTTTCTGTGAGGCTTAACATTATCAAACTGCAGTTGCTGTAATAAAAGGTCCATATGTTTACAAAGCAATTATATGTCAATTTACTACCATCAATCCTCTTCCCTGTGTAAGAACCTCCAACATGAGGGCAATACAGCAGGAGGGGGCTTTGAGGATGTCTGTAGGGTGACAGCAGGTCAACATATTACTGAGTTTAATTTACCACAGCTCTCCTAATCATTCATTAAAACCTACACTCCATGAGTAATCCAGCATTCAAAAGAAACCATTTACTGTATTCCATAGAGCGATTTATTGTTTTTAGAGTATATTTTAATTTCACTTCTTTGCACAGTTTTGCACTGTCATACTGTTTGTAATAAGGAAATCTCTTTGTCCATGAACTTATTATTATGAAATTAGGTGATACCTGTTGGGATGCTGGGGTGCACTGGGAGGGGTATCACCAGCAGAAAGAGGGAGGTGGTGTTGCCTCTGTATAGATCACTTATAAGACCACACCTAGAGTATTGTGTCCAGTTCTGAGACCACATATTTGGAAGGGCATAGACAGTTAAGGCAGTTCAGATGAGGGCAACTAAAATGGTCCAGGGTCTGCATCAAAAGTCGATGAGGAGAGACTAAAGTACCTCAATATCTACACCCTGAAACAGAAGAGGGAGAGTGGATATATGATAGAGACCTTAAAATAACTCACAGGGGTAAATAAGGTACAGGAGGGGAAAATTTTCAGAAGAAAAGGTGCTTGGCTGGCCTGGTTCATGCAGTGGTAGGGTTTTGCTTGCAACACTGGCTCCCCAGGTTTGGAAATGGACCCAAGGAGCCAGAGGGGCCAGCTGGGGAAGGGGATTGAGCATCCTATGGACTGTTCTCCTCCCTCCTCCAGGTTGGAGGAGTGGGTGAGTGCTTGACATATGACTCCTCTGGCGGAGGCCAGGGGGCAACTGCCAGAGCCTAAATTGTGGGAAGGCATGGTGGACATTACTCTTCTACTCTACATCATTGCATGCCACACCTCCCATAGTGGGGAGAAAGCATTAAAAATGCCGCCCCATGAATGATGCTCTGCTCCACTGGTCCTGCCCTGCCTGCCCTCAACACTCGGTCAATGACTGAGTTTAGTATTTCATTGGGACTGGTCTGACCCTGCAGCCCCACCCTGGGGAGCAAGCCAGGAAGCACACTGGCAAAAGAAGGTCTGCTGGAACCTAGTTCAGAACTCCGCTGACATCCTCAATCTGGAGGCAAGCCCAGGAGGATCATCATCGCCTTGGTAAGTCCTGGGGGTGAGGGAGACCTGGGAGAGTGGGGGCAGAGCTACCAGGATCTGGCACAAAAAAAAAAAGATGAAAGGTGCTCAAGAACAGGGGACGTGCTGTGAAGCTTGGGAGGTAGATTCAGAAGAGATGTGAGGAAGTACTTCTTCACAGAAAGAGTGATGGATTCTGGAACAGTCTTCCACCAGAGGTGGTGAGCAAAACAGTGGTGGGGTTCAAGAATGCATGGGATAAGCACAAAGGGTCAAAGTTGAAAGGAAGGGTGGAGGAAGAAATGCAGATCGGGCACTACCTGATGTTATAGTGTAGGTAGGAGAAATGGGCAGACTGGATGGGCCACGTGGTCCTTATCTGCTGTCAAATTCTATGTTTCTGTTTAATTGACTTGTATAAGGTTGAACATCACTAGACGGGCATTATATTGAGAACAGGAAGAATAAAATGCATCAGGTAACTGGATGGGAGTCTTGTTCCATGTTTACATTATTTGCTCTTTACAGCACTTTTGCACAATAATGACTGCCACAGACCTGAGTGACTACTGCCTTTGTCTTTTCTTATAGTGTTTTGATGGCAGTAACTATGTGATGGCACTCTTTTTTCCATTTTATAGTCCTGTTTAAACTTTTGGCACTACGTCTCTAGAATCGCCCTCCCAAAAGAACTAAAGATAGTTCACCTAACATCAGGAGCCTTCTCCCAAAGATTGATCTACTCCAACCCTTATGACTAGCTTGAAACCTAGCATGCTGATCATCACTGGAATCAGGCTCTCCTCCAAAATCCCTGACACTGATATCTCGACCCCTGGTTATTCTTTACCTGACTGGACTGGCAGTTAGGGAGGAGTGGCCATTACATTTCGCTTCCATCTAGTATACCATCTGTCTCCACCACTTCCCTCTGCCTATGAACTTCTGTTACTAAGACTGTCTCTCCCTGCTCCCTACCTCATCTCTGTGGGTGAGGTTTACTGCTGTCCTAGCCTCCCTCCTCCTCCCTCCTCTATCACAGACCTCTACAACTCTCATCACCCACTCCTCAACTGGTGAACCTCTATATCCTCAGTGATTTCAACATCAATCATCTGTCCAACACCCAATCCAAAATCTGTAACCACATCTCCTCCTTGAATCAAAAACAACTAATCTCTGAACCTATCCATTTAAACCACAAGTCCAGTAAGCATGCCATGCTGGACTGGGTTCTGGCATCACACACCCACTGCGAAGTTACTATAGGAAACCTACCAGATGCACTCAATGATCACCATATGGTCTACTGCATCAGTAAAATCCATCACCCCAAAGCCCCACCAAATATCAACCATCTCCACTCCTTTAGATTCATAGACTTGTCCTCCCTCCATGAGGAACTTGCTGGAACTGACTGGTCCTCCATTGTCAATGCCTCTCCATTGACTCAACCCTGAGTTACTTCAAATTACAATTCCTAAATGTCTGGGACAGGCACGCCTTTAAGACAGACCAGAGTCCATGATCTCACCTCCCTGGGTATCAGCAGAGCTGCTAGCCTGCCAGCATGCTTGGGACCTGGTGTGGGTGACTTACAAAGCATCAGGTGTTCTTGCTGGCCTGCTTAGATAGCATTCTCTCCGTAATGCCTGCACCAGGGCAATCCATCTCACCAAAGCAGAATACTTCAGTTCCACCTTCCAGAATAACCTTAATGACCCCTCAAAATTTTGGAAGGTTGTTCATGCCCCATTCTCCCCCACTATCTCCCCCAGTGGTAAAGGTAGGTGACATTACTGCCTCAGACCCCCACTGTAACCACTGAATTCAATGCCTTCCTCACCACCTGCACTTCCACCTCCTAGCATCCTTCCTTCTTCAGCTCCCCTCTGCCAGCATCTTCTGCACCTGTTTTCTCTTTGTCGTGGCTTTTCCTTCCTCTTAGTCTCCCCTATGACACCCTGTAAGCTCTTCTTGCCCTTAACCCTCACATGGGCAAAGGCCTGAATAGGTTTGACCCCAAGCTCTTCAACCTATCAGCCCATGTTATAGCTCTCCCGCTTCACTCTTCTGAACTTCTTATTCATACTTGCCACTGTCCCTGATGCTTGGAAGCTTGCCACTGTCATCCCTCTTCCCAAGGGCAGTGACTCCTGTAACCCTGGTAACTACGCCTGATAGCTCTACTCCCAATCCTTGCTAAACTCCAAAAGCACTTGGCTCTGGTTCAGCTATCTCCTTTCCTTGATTCCTTCTCCTTCTTCACCCACTTCCAGTCTGGCTTCTGCAAGGCCCACTCCATGCAACCTCCCTTCTCCAGCTCACTGACTCCACTCTCTGGTTTGGATCAGGGACACATCACCTCTGCCATCTTCGTCAGTCTGGCCAAAGCCTTCAACATAGTTGCCCCCCTTCTCCTCAATAAGCTGGCAGTGGTTGGTCTCTCCAGGTCTGCCACTTGCTGGTTCTGTTCCTATCTCATGGGTAGTTCCAAGCAGTCAGGATTGGTAACTCCCTCTCCACCCTCTTCCCATAAATACAAGTGTCAGCCAAGGTTTGGTACTTGGACCAATACTCTTCTCGATATTTCTAAATGACCTACCTACTGACTGCTCAACTGCAAGCATTCATATGTATGCAGATGATGCGGTTTGTGTGCCTCTGGTAATTCCACTTCAGATGTGGTGACCAGCCTCCAACTGGACTTCAGCAATATCCAATACTGGTTACACACAAACCATCTGTCTCTAAATGCCAAAAGATGGTCTCTGTGACCTTTGGCACCAGGCAAAAGCTGGCCAAGCTTGACTGCCACTCCTACCTTCCACACCTCTATGGTTCCTTACTAGAAGATGTCTCTTCCTTCAAATACCTTGGGCTCTGGCTCGACTGGAACCTCAACTTAGCTGGCCATGTGGACACCATTCACAAAAAGCTACTTTCTAAACTGGGAGCTCTGTACAGACACTACAACTGCCTCCACCCACTGACCTGCCAAGAGATCATTCAGAAGATGATCCTCCCAATCTTTGACTTTGGAGACATATTCTATAGTATAGCCCCTAGACTGACACTCTATTGAACTCCTTCTGCTGCTTTGCCCTTGCCTCCCACCATGTACACACCACAATGACTTCTGCACCTCTCTCTCCTTCCCTCACTCAGGGCCAGACACCTTGCTCATAGGGCCTCTCTAATTGATAAATTCTGCCTTGGCTCCTGCCACCTTACCTTCACCCTCCTCTCCATCCCTCCCACCCCAAGTGCACCCTCCATAACTCCCCATTAGGACCCTTGCCCTCCCTTCCCAGTCTTCCACTTATGGAGAGCAGCCTTTTCCTATCACTTCCTAAACACTTGGAACTCCCTCCCATAGATATCCACTCTGCCTCATTCACCCGCTCATTATCCCATCTTCTATACCAATACATTTCCCCTCTTTGCAATTGCAGGTGATCTGTCCCTTCTATTAGCTCCTCCCAGTCCTCTCCTTCTTCGTCCCTCCACTGCCCTACTCCTTTCCTCCACCACCAGGCTTGCCACCAGCCATAAGCACTAGCTGGGTATACATCCAGTAGCATTCACACCATGGGGTTTCATTCATGGTTGCCTTGCCTCCTCCATCTCCTCTTCCTTCATTTCCACCCTCTCTGACTTCCTACCTTTCACCCTCCCACCCTTGATCCCTACACCTTCCTCCTCTTGATCTCTACCTTTTACCCTTCCCATCTTGATCCTTGTACCGCCCCCTCTTTATCCCTATACCACACACCCTTTCCTAACTCCTACCTCTTAAGTGCCTATCTTGATGTCCCCCACTAACCCCTTATTGCGCCCACCAATCTCCTTGCCCAGTTTGCATCCTGGAGGGCGTAGGCCTACAAGGCTATCCACCCTTCCCCTCCATCCACTATTCTAATAAAATCCTCACTTCTACCACCTAATGTTAGAAGCAAATATTTTCTTGTTAAAGGTATTGTGCTTATGTCTATGTATACATAACTGAGCACTAATACATACATGTGCAAATGTAAAGAAAAATTAAACATATGTGTATGTATGTAAAATGGATATATGTATATAGTTATATATTATAGAGAACACAAATTGCACATACCCCAATAATGCAAATATTTGAACTGGCTCAACTTTAAGCAGAATTGCATGGTGCCAGTAGGCCTCACAATATAATCAGCAAAGCTGGGAACAGCAACCACAGGCACATGTTTCATTCTCATTTGGACTCATTAGTGTGCCATATCTGTACCTTAGCCCAGGGAGAGATAGCCAGCCACCCCATACAGGAACTTATTGGTTTGGGTCATGGGCAGCCCAAAGTAGAGAGAGAGAAGAGAACAAAGAACCCCAGAGCAAATGCACTGGGCAAGGGTTATCCAGAGGATATTGGCCATACAGCCAAATTTTAAAGAAAACACAAATTGCACATACCTCAATAATGCAAAGCATCATGGGAAACATATGCAAATATTTGTACTGACTCAACTTTAAGCAGAATTGCATGTTGACAATAGGCCTCATAATACAATCAGCAAAGGCTGAGAACAGCAGACACAGACACGTGTTTTGTTCTCATTTGGACTCATCAGTGTGACATACCTGTACCTCAGCCAAGGAGAGATAGTCAGCCACCCTACAGGGTATATTATCGGTTTGGGCCATGGGCAGCCCAAACTAGAGAGAGAAGAGAGAGAGAGAAGAGAACAACAAAAAGAACCTCAGAGATGCACTGGAGCAAGGGTTATCCCAGAGGATATTGGCCATACACAAATTTTAAAGATAACACAAATTACAAATACTCCAATAATGCAAAGCATCATGGCAAGCATATGCAAATATTTGGAATGGCTCAACTTTCAGCAGAATTGCATGGTGCCAATAGGCCTTGCAATACAATTAGCAAAGTTGAGAACAGCAGACACAGACATGTGTTTCTCGGCCCTCATTTGGACTCATCAGTGTGCCATATCTGTACCCTCAGCCCAGGAGAGATGACAAGTACTTCCTATCTATCCCACAAAATGTTTCACATTCCTTACTGCTTTTGTAAAGACCTAACTATGTATATTTTTATCTGTTCTGTATTCAATATAGTATCCCCTTACCCTTCCCCAGGATGCATCTGGAAATGAGCTATTGTAGCTCAGTATGCCTTTCTGGTGATACTTTTCAAAATAAATAAAAATAAATAGAAGTGTCTTACCCAAGAGGTGTTGCAAAGTTTTTCTCCACCAATAAAGATGTGGACACTTCTGAACTTTGCCTTTTGCAAAGACCTTCTGACACAACTTTGCCAAACTTAAAAGCGGTGGTACTTTGTATTTATATTTCTTTATCAGGAATAAACTTCATTGAGCAATGCTCATTTACAAGGAGATCCTGTTAGAACAACCAAAGTTGCTGCAGTATATACAGAATATAATTGTCACAGATACAGGATCTTGAATGATGCACAGAGACAAATCAAAACTGCTACACAGTGTACTTTGCAAAACTATGCAAGGTGCTTCTCCAATGAAGTTAGCACTGCTTCATAAAGGGGTAAATAGCTAGGCAGTTCATATGGTTACATTGTTGTAGAAAGTACATGGATTTACAGGGATGCTCCCAAAGTCTGAAGGTGCACGCTGTTAAAAGAGCAGCATGTGCGCTAAAAGTCATGACGGAGGAGGATTATGCTAGGTTGTAAGTCTATTTAAATATGCATGAGCCTAGCGTGGCTTCTCATTGCCTATTGGATCAACCATTAATGTCTTAGAAATGACTGATCCTGCTCTCAACTGATGCTGTGCAGCACTTACAGGTCATGACACTCTCGTAAAACCTTAATTAAGTTAAAAATAAATGGGAAAAAGAAAAGTTGTATTGCGATTAGACTTATAATTACAATAACAACCTTGAAGCCACTCATTTCCATGGCTTAATGACCAGCTGGAGGAGGTGGCTCAACTGGTTTTAATTCCTCAGAAATTACCAGCTTCTCAGTTGTTCTTGCTTAATTCACGCAGTACCATGTTATGGGGTCATGACTGATGAAGAGCCAGAACTGACCAGACCCCATTTTATGAGTCTTTTTATGCTACAAAGAACATCAGCCAAAATCAGTAACATTGCTTTGCTTGGAGCAACTCATTTTGATCATGTTTGAAGTTCTCCAAGGTGTGATTGACAGAGAAATGGGTTATGGAATCATTTGTAGCACAACTATTTGTGCATTTATACTCTGCTTACTTATAATGCTCTGACATGAGTTTGAAAGACAGCTGAGTTCCAAAAGTGTCTCTTACATAATTTCACTGACAGCACTTTGTTATGATAGCTGTGATTGGAAGTGAAGTGAGCTGAGGTTAGTGATCATAATTTTGCTGTCAGGATGATGCAGCACTGTACATACAGTAGCCCACAGGTGTACTGTAGGCCACCACTGTTTCCAAAATGTTATGTGATGTCTGAGATACAGAGAGGACGAGGCTTGGAGTGACCCAAAACTAGAACAGTAGAGTTAACTTAGAGGAGGGAGAATATTTGCAGTGGCTTGAAACAAGGCCTACTGGTATAGGCTCTTGAGGGAGTTGGGCTTGCCTTGCAGTACTGCTAAGTATTATTTTTTCACTATGATTAGGCCAAATGACTTACTTATCAATGACTATTTAATTCAATTGATTATCTTTGTTATATTTATTTAGGAATCCTTCTCTATCTTCAATGTGTTCTGCAGATGTATGGCTGATGTTCACTTTTCCTCCTCTGCCAACTCCTTAATATCTACCTGTGCTAACTGTACCCACAGAGGACTGGAACTGCTACTAGGGTGGTCTTCAGATATAGGAGTGGACACTGGTGTTGCTGCAAAAACAAAGCCCAAAGGTTGTTGCTGCAAAATTACAGTACAGGGTTGGTGCTGAGAGTCTGGCAGCTTTCCTGAGAAAAATAAATATCAAAACCTATTTTTAAACACTTTCTATGCTTTTTTGATTGTTTTCTGAATATTTTTCAATTCCTTATCATCCCATTATTCATTTATGCTCTGCTTCATTTATTTTTCTCTCATTTTTTCTTCTCTCTCTTGCACGTTGTAATGCAGACTTGTAGTGGATGAAGTATAGGGACTCTTGGAAGTGGCACCACATGCCTGCACTGTCCAGTGTTTTGGGGGTTCTCCAGCATCCCCAGCACTGTAGCAGCAGCAAATCCTACTCCCTGTCCCAGCTCTCAACATTGTACAGCTCCTTCACTCTACAGCAGGCAGTGCCACCAGCAGCAGCTCAGCAGCAACCCTGTGTTTCCCCTCCTCAGCAGCAGCCAGAACCACTACCAACAGTCACACAGCAGCCTGCACCCCTCAGCCCCTGTGGTTCCCCTACTCTCACCACCTACTGTCCCCCCTATGGGGCTAACAGTCATCATCATTGTGTTCCTCAGTGCCATGGGCACCAAAACCAAGCAGCCACAGTCATCCTTTGTGTGGGATTTTTTTTCTTCGAACCCCGGGATGACAGTGTTATAAGTTATAATAACTGTGATACCCTGATCAGTTGGGGAAAAGGGGAATCTCCTAGGCACTGATGGGCAGTGGACCCATGTTATGATCCACCTTCTTACTGAGTTGGCAACCAAATGAAGAGAGGTAGTTAGTGGTGGTGCAATTGAGTCATTTGTTCCAGCAGCCAGGGGGAGCACACAGTCACTCTGCACTATTCTCCACATGGTGCTATGTGTCCACATGTACCCAGAGCTACAGCAACATCTGCAACACCTGCACTGGGAGCCACACAGCACCAGTAACCACACCAGCAGCACCAGCACCCACAATGCCTGAAAACCCCATGGAGCAGCTATCTGAACTGTGAGAGGAGATGGGGACCTTCATCAGTGTGTTTGCACCATGAACCAAAGGTTTTAATGTCCTGGAGAACCAGTAGCTTCTCCTCCAAGAAATATGACAGCTCCAGCAGGAGGTTCAAGGTGCTGCTCCATCTGGAAGCAGACAATCAGATCAGCAATTATGAGTTTTACTATATCTTTCCTGTTTTCTCTTTTCTGTCACCTCCTAGTCCTTCTTCCCCTTCTGTGTTTAAATCCCCAAAAATATAAAATATTTTAAAATCCCTCCCAAAATGTTGTCTTTCCTGTCTTCTGCTTTTATTCTTTCATTCCATTCTGTCTTATTTTTATTTCTGTCTGCTTTCTGTGCTTCTCCTTTTAACAAAATAAAAATCTCAAAAAGAATTTCCTGTCCTTCGCTTTTACTCTTTCATTCCATTCCATCTCATCTGCTGTCTGTCTTTCTCCTGCTTAAAAACAAACAAGCATAAAAGCACTTTTTCTATCTGTATTTTTTAATGGCATATCACTCTCTCGCTACTGTTTTTGTTGTAAAGCACTGTTGTTTATATAAATACATTTTTCAGTTAGGAATTTAATAACTTAATTCTTTCTTGAGTATTTTGTTACATCACTTCAAGTCTTCATGTGACTGTAAATGTTTTAGTTGAATTTTATTAGTGAATATGACGTGGAATTTTATATTTCTATATTTACGTAAGTCATACATGTTGTATAACTATTGTATTGTACAGTGTCTGTAGATTGTGGGTCACACACCTGTCAATGGATTAATTGTCCAAGCGTGTTTACCCATTAAGCAAATAAACACATAAACAAACATAGCACATTTGAAGAGCACGACATCCAACAGTTATATCACTAACCCAGTTGCACTGTTGGACTTATTCCATCGCTCAAACAGTCACTGTTTTTCCTGTTCCTACTTACAGAAAATGTATCCCAAACAAGAATTTATTACATGGTGCTAGTTAATGTTACACTATTTAATTTGATCTCAGCTGGATTTGTCAAGCAAATTAAGCAAGTCCACACAAGTGCTCAAGCACAGTATATAAATGTCTTACTTCTTGAAATTGTCTCATAAACCCAGAAATTATGAAAGGATGTTAATGTACTACTGCTGCAACATAGTACTGTGCTATGTCACACCACACGCCACATTTCTTATAACGTACTTTAGTGTAAAAAGTGTGAAAAGCACACTAAAGATGAATTTTTGTTTCAAACTGTTTGTGAACTAATGAAATAAATAATGCAGACTGCTACATTTGAAACTTCTAGAAGGTGTTGTTGCTATGCTGTGATTGCCCCCGCTACAGTTCTTGCAAAATACTTTATGGGAAATTGTGAAAAATAATAAAATACATAAATTCTGTGCTCCCAGAATTTTCTCAGTTACCAGAATAAATATCTTGTGGTGCTGCTTTCCACTACATGGTGGAGTGCTATGATTCAGCCCTTCCCTCCACAGTTCATGTTTACACATTAGGAGAAATTGTGACAAAAGCACTACACTTTATGGGAAATTAGAAAGCACCACAGACATTTATGCTCCCAGAATTTTCTCAACTACTACAATAAATATGTCAGGTTACATGGACAGCACTACATAGTACTGTGCTGTATGTTTTTACTGCCTCAGGCACTGTTGTTGTGGTAACTATAATAATAATATAAAACTTTACTTATCTGGTACCCCATCCCAGAGGCTCTGGGTATTGTACAGTCAGGCAGTAGTTCAAATTACATAAATACATAAATTCAAGATCACATATTAACAATAAAAATGATCACTAGCAGTTAAAATACAATTCAACTGTTCCAGTCAGCAGCTCAGCAGTCTGTTTCTTCTGGAATGCAGGTCAATTCCCAAATGCCTCTCCAAAAGGTGCACCTTCAGACCCTGCTTAAACACCTCCACCAATGGGGCCTCCTCAAGATCTTGGAACTGTGCATAAATCACAGTTTACATAAATTCTTTTCTCCCAAAATTTTTGTAGTGCACAAAAACCTTGACAAACTGCTACATGCCACCATACAGTAGTTCACAGTGCGTAATTGCCTAAACACTGCTGAAATGAGATGTGCTCCCAGAAATCTTATATGCTGCTGTTGCTGCTGCTAGCTGGTGCTGTGCTGTGTTGGCGTTGGTGCTGTGCTGTGCTGGTGCTGTGCTGTCCTATGCTGATGCTGTGCTGTGCTGTGTGGTCTCCACAGCAACTGTCAAGATGCACTGTAGTGCCCAGAAAATGAAAATAAATTCTCATGGTGGAAACATTCTCAGGATGCCCAGAAATGAGATTTGCACCCAGACATTGTATATGCAGCTACTGTACATTGTAAATGTAGTCTACAACATCTGGAGCTGGGTGGTGATCTTCAACTCGAGTATCAGTTTGTAGTGACCTACCAACAAAGGTAAGGGCTTTTTGTGTCTCTTTTTAACTGCGGGGTTGGGAGTGTGTTTGAACCCATTTGTATTTCTCACCATCTTTGTTACTATTTCTCTCTTTGCAGGTATTTATCACTAGGGTGATTGAATCCTGTTGCTGCATGGGTCTTGCCCAGATCTGGTTATTTAATTTAGAGTGTTTCCTGCCATGGAAGGTAAGTATTTTTCCTTTCTTTAATGTTATCCCTATCCATATATCACTGTAGAATAGTTGTCTGCTCCTATTTCTCTCAATTCAAGTATTTTTCTGGTGTGTGACAAATTGTACAATGAGGTAGCAGCATCAGTTGGAGGACTGTTAAATATACTTGATACAGAGGATGTATTTACTTTAATAACACGCATACAGTGGAGAAGAAGCTGGAGGAGGAGGTCTGAGCAGTAGTTGGCAAAGTTCTCCACATTGGTGATCTGGTGGAGATTAGAATATGGCAATGGCTTGTTTGATATAGGAGTATGAGGGATTCACCTTGATGGCAGAATGTATTACAGACCCTGATATGAATACAACATAGAAATTATTTAGATTGTAGTATGCTCCATATTGGGTTACAGTGCACCTGTGAAAGGAAAACAAAATAAAGAAATTAAAAGTAAAACGAAGTTTGTAACGGATACCTACCATCACATTGGTGATGGCCCAGCCTTTATTGAACGGAGGTGCCCCAAACAGAGGAGGCAGTCAGGCAGAGAAGGAGAAGTATTGCTTCCTGGTTGAAAGGAGATCAGAACAGGAGGGGACCTGTGAAGACAAGGAAAACCTTACTATAGTAGCCACTGTGGGTGACTAACCACACAGACAATATATATGTTGTCTACACCAAGTATTACTACATGTCATCAGTGAAGCGAAAAAATTCATTTAGCCTGACTTTGCTACCATTGTGGCCACATAATAGATCCATTGTTCAATCCCCACTTTTCTGTACCTGTCACCTGTGAAGGAAAAGTAATTTAGCTTTGATATTGCCACCATGGTGGCCACACAGTATAGTGTATCAGTTGTGCATTCCCAGCTGTCACCTATGAGGACATAAGACACATAATTTTTTCTCAGCTGGCCACTATGGTGGCCAATTTGTATATCTGTTGTCTGTCTTGCAGTCTTACTGCCACCGCTTTCTCCTGTGAATACAAGACTGAAATTATTTGTCCTTGGTATGGGCTCACTGTTTACCTGTGAAAGGAAAACTGAAAAGAAAAAATCTGGAATGCTACTTATTATCACATTAATGATGGCCAGGCTGTGTAATGGCACAATGGTGCCTCAGAGGAGCAGAAGGTAGCTTGTTGGCTGCTGAGGATGAGGCAGCAGGATAAGAGACCTGTGAACACAAGATGAAATTATTTAGTGTCTAGCCCACTCCCTACCTTGTGTACCTGTAAAAAATGAAAATAGAAAAGTAAACAACACAAATGGAATGATACTTATAATCACATCAGTGATGGCCATGATGTGTAATAGCACTACAGTGCCCCATTAGGAGAGGATGAGGAGGGCATCTTATTGGCTGGAGGGGCAGTAGGACAACAGAAGCAGGTTCTCACAGTAGTAAATGTGTCTGTCATTTTCTGGTATAAGAGTCCAGGTTTATCTGGAGGCATAAGAAGATGGAGGCGGTGGTGCATGCTGTTCCCAAGTGAGGAGGGCTAGAGGAGGGCATTGTGTGGAGCTTCATCAGTGGTGGCAAGCATGGCAGCAGGTTCACATTAGTCTGATGTCTGGCATTTACACCTGGCTGAGAGTCCGGAAGGTGTGGTGTGGCCCAGGACAAGTGGTGGGCCTAGTGCAAGCACGGGTACAGTGAGTGGTACAGACAAGTGTGCAGGTGGGGCAGGTGCAGGGCTGTCATTCAGTGGTGGTGACACACTCACAGTGTCTGCTGAGTCATACTAATTATTACCTGTCTCCTCCAATTTCAATTTCAATTTTATAGTTGTACCAGTGTTTCCTTCTTTCAGTTTGTTTTCATAGCAGATGCACAGGCAGGCAGAGTGCCTGTGTAGCACCCCAGTTCAGACATTATGTCTGGTTGGCATTCATCTTTCAGGGAAGAATAACAGGAGAGTACCTGTGTTGCCCCCATTTCCAGAAATGATGCCTTGTTGGCATTTTTCTTCGGGAAGAATAGTAGGTGGATCACCCAAGTTGCATCTCCAGTTCCAGAAATGATGGCATCATCATTGACCACAGAGGAGAAGGTGCATTCAGCAGCAGCAGAGCAGCACAGCTGAGTACTGGTTTTGGGCATCATCATCAGCACTGATAGGATGAGATGAGGTGGCAGGCACGCAGTGCAGCAGAGCACAGTCAGGTACTTGTTTTGGGCAGCAGAATCAACATTGATAGGATGAGATGAGGTGCAGGCATGCAGCAGCAGCAGAGCATAGCCAGGTACTTGTTTGGCATACTGTACCTCTCAACTTCCTGACCCACAAATCAGGGATAAGGCTTAATAAACATATGCCAGGTAGATGTGCATTGAAAACATTATTCCAAATGAAAAATATTAGAAAAATGAGAACATTCAGTTTTCAAATGTGTCCCACACACCACATGGCAACAGCACTTAACAAAATTACATTTTCACATGATGTGAGTTTAAGTTTCTTTTACTCATGTCCAATAATGTGTTTTGCTGCAATGCAAGGAATTCATCTTCAGAGTCAGGATTTTCTCCTCCAGGGAAGCACTTCTCCATTTCTGCCATGCCTGCCTCTGTTTGTGTTGTTACCTTGTCTATTATCACGCTTTCCTGTAGCCTCCCTTTTACTTACCCCTCATATACCCCTTTATTTCCTTACTTCTTCACTAACTTTGCTTTTTTCTGTTATAGAGAATTCCTGAAGAAGACCTCAAGTTGAAACATCAATTTAACTCTTATTTTCTATATTCAGTGTGCATTTAATATAACCATTATGTTTTGTTTTCAGACCACATGCTGATGCAGCACCTTTTTTTTTTTGTTCTTACATTTTGTGCTAAGGATGGTGTCCCTTGCCTGTCTTCACCTTTCAAAGTTCCTCATGTGTTTTGTGGTACCTAAACTGATGTTGTCCCATTTGGGGAAATATGATGCTGATTCCTATTAATAAATATCAACATACTGGCATTGATGTGGAAAGGTTGATGCATCTATCCAAAATAATGGCCTCTGCTGAGCTGAAACACATTCCACATACAGTAGCTGGGAGAGAGCTCACATATTTTAAGGCTACTGCTGCCAGTGATGGCTGTCTTTCACCTTATTCTGCCAGTAAAGAAGTGGCTCTCAGCAGCAGCTAGCTGTACCTGATCAGCCATATATCGCTAACTACTCTCCACCACCGCCTTCTTTCCTATGATAAGCAGCCTCCTGCAATTCATGGTCAGTAACCCCAACTTGCAACAGCACTGCCTAAAGTGGATTGGATGATATCTGTGCTTTTTTACCTGCAGATGTGTTGCTCCAACACTTTGGTTCTTTTTCAATTGCCTTTCCCAGCCACATGCTCCCTCTGCCTTCCTCTGAGTAAGCTGCTCATGCTGCTTTTTCAAAACATGCATCCCATGTACCTTTCTCGTGAGAAGCTTTTAAAGATGTATGACCTGGTTGTGTCCCCCATGCATGACTGAGGACAAGCCATGTTTGTATTGGGGTTCCAGCATGGTCACAGTGCTGAATTCAGTTGATGTTAGTATGCTGTTCATGTGTTGCAGTCTAGGACCACCAGCAAGTGCTCAAACAGTGAATAACTGAATGTGTCACCAGTTACCTCAAACTGCCTCGGCACATTTATAATGGCCTGCCACAGCACACAGAGCACAGGTATGGCTTGCCTTAGAGAGGTAGTGTCCCACTCACAGCCTGTTTCTCATGAACAAAAGGGTAACATTACAATTAAGTCACCCATAAACCTGCACTAATCAGTGGTTAACCACATGGAAGCTTTGAACTGTCTCTGCCTGTATATAGCAGCATGTACCAGATACAGCCTTTACTGCTTAGCAAAAACAGGAGCTGCACCAGGAATTGGGTGCTCTAAGACAGTTATAATGATTGAGAAGAAACAGTCATGGCACACCAAGCAACAAAATAAAAGGCAGCAAAGATTTTGCTAACAAATTATAAAACATTTATTTTAGGCCACCACAACAGTGTCACAAATGCCTGGAGACTGACAGCAAACCTTCTGATGTTTCAACCAATCCTGGTCTTTAACTAAGATAGTGCCCCTAGTGAACACTCCTGTTTAAATAGCAAATCTCTTGACCACATACGAACATATGAGCATATGAAATTTGCCAGCAGATAAAGGCCTAGAGGTCTATCAAGCCTGCTTGAATATGCCCCATATAATAAACCCCTTATTCTGCAGCTACCCCCTCCTTCCACCCTTCCACTTCATTGACCCTACTCCTTGTCCTGTCCCATCCCCTTTGAAGCAGTCCACTGTTCTACTGGATACCACTTCTGCAGGTAACGCATTCCACCCAGCCACCACCCTCTCTGTAAAAAGTGTCTCCTCATCTCCCTCCTGAACCTTCCTCCTCCAGTCTCATACCATGACCCCTGGTGTTCCTCCCTCCCTTACTTTGAACAGCCCTCTGTACCTGTCTTGTTTATTCCTTTCATGTACTTAAAGGTTTCAATCATGTCCCCTCGCCCTCATCTCCTCCAGAGAGTACATGTTCAACTTCTCAGCCTCCTCTCGTATGATAAGTCCCCAGACCCTTGATCATCTTTGTCACCCTGTGCTGCACCCCTCCAGTAACTAAATGTCCCTCTTCAGATAGGCGCCAGTACTGCACGAGTACTCCAGGTGCGTCTCACTAATGACCTATACGGTGGCAGAATCACCTCCTCCTCCTCGAGGATATACTTTGCAATACAACCCAGCATTTTGTTGGCCTTTGCAGCTGCTCTTCCTACATTGTGCCGAGTTGTTCATTGACCCTGTAATTTGCACCCCAGATCCTTCTCCTCCTCTGTCTGGGCTAGCTGCACTCCCCAGCTGGTAACTCCTCCTTGGGTTCTTCATCCCAAAATGCAGCACCTTGCACTTTTGGCATTAAACCCCAGTTGCCAGGTGTCTGACCAGGTTTCAAGCTTTGCCAGATCATCCTGCAACCCCTGCTATTCCCCTAGGTCATCCATCACCGCACCTACCTTGGTATCGCTAGCAAACAGACTGATCTTGCTCTTGATGTCCCATGATATGTCTGCAATGAATATCCCAAACAACACTGGTCCCAACACCGAGCCCTGTGGAACACCGCAAGTGCTAGCCCCAAGCTAGTATCCTCAATCTCTCTATCTTATACCAACTCAGGGCCTAGCTTATAAGACTCTCCGAAACTCAAATACTGTCTTGTGAGTCCAAAGTGTAGACCCAGGACCTCCTTAAGATCCCAGATGATGTAACCATAATTGTACGCTCACCAAATGTTTAAACCTTCTATCTATGTTTTAATTTTTACTACCGTGTCATACGTTTTAAGTTGGTACTGTTGCCTAATGTATAATCTGTACCCAAAGTTTAAGCTTGTGATCCTTAGTTGTATGTTTCTTACTGATGTGGAGCTTTTGCAAAGGAGTCTATGACTCAAAGGATTGTAATCTCGATATCTTTCAATAAATAAAATAATGCCAGTGCAATGCTAAAACTCTGTGCAAAATACCAAGTATGCATTTAAAACAGTGTGCAAAACATTGGGAAACACAAACAACTGTCTGCCTTACTTTAATTTAGACTAATAGCCCTCTATAATTACTGAAACCTATCACTGTCTAATTTCATTACAAGACAGTTTAAAGAATGGTCCATAATAATATTGTTTTCCCTTGAAGTAATTTCCTTACATTCTTATTTTGAACTTTGACAAAGGACCAATCAAGGCTTCTTGTGCAAGAAAATGTTGAATAAATAACCCTGTCATAGGTTAATGGAAGCAAGGAGAAAAGAGCTCATACATCTGATACCCAAATTTTATAAGCTTAAGGTAAACTGACTCTTCTAACGAAAGGAATTCTAATATTTCAACTCTATGGTGGTGGGATATTTAATAGATAGGCCATTGATAGAGCAAAGGCTGATGGCACATTTATAAGGTAGAAAAGAAATGGGAAGACTGGATGGGTCTTATGTCCTTATCTGTCATCTATCTTCTATGTTTCTATGTTTCTATGAACCAGACTACAATACAAAACAGACTGAGTTTAGCTAGCAAATCTCCAGGGTACAAAACTACATGGTATTTTCATATTATATTCTTATATTTGTAATTGCAAGGCAAATATTACAGCATGTATAAAGGAAACAGAAAAAGAGAAGTTTATATACTTACAATCCACTTGAAAAAAGAGTGTTGAAAAAATCAGACTGGACATATCAGGTTGTTTTGAAGCAACATGATGAAAGCTCTGAACCTGAAAGATAATTCAGTAGAGTTGGGGGAATTCAGGGTTCAAATTTAAGTTTATTGCAGGAAAACTCCATTGAGCAAGCTCATTCACCAGGAGGTCCTGATTACAGGTTTACAGACAAGTACACAATACATATATAGAGTGACATAACAGTAATTAATAAACAGTAAGATTCAGTGTAGTACATTATGTTCAGGTCATAAAGTAACATTCTTAAAACAATCAGCATGAGCCTATGGGGAGGCATAAGGAGCAGGAGGGATAGGGAGTACATGGCAAATAAAGAGAAGAAAAAAGGGAGGGTAGGTGATGGCTAAATGAGGAGGAGATTAGAAGCAGTTACATATATCTTTTAATTTGTCAGTCACTATCCTTTTGAAGAAGTTAATGGACAATACTGGATAATTTTCAGCGAGGATTGTGTTTATTCTAAATGGTTGGAAGGAACATGAGATAGCATGTTTACCAAGGGAGAACCGAGTCCTGGGTACATCTAGAAGGATAAAGTCCAACTTTCTGAGTGAGTAGACACTGTGGAAAATATGGACAAGAGAAGTTAGGTAGCTCTGGAGTTTATTCAGAAGAAGGTTTAGGGTCCAGGTGCCAGCATGGAGTGCACGCCTAATGGTTAGCAAGGTCCACCTAACTGCTAGGTACAATCCACAGTGACGAGTTCGGGTATGGGAGTTGAGATAAAATGCAGGGCACAGTGGTAAAGGTGTCTAATTTATGGAGGCTGGTAATTGCTGAAGTGTTATAAATTATGTTGCCATAGTCCAGAAGGGGAGGAAAGTGTCTTGCACAAGTCTGAGTCTGGTCTCCAAAGGAAAGAAAGACATATTATGGAAAAGAAACCTAGCCTGACTTTTTAATCTTCTGGACAGGTCTTTGAGGTGATCATTAAAGGAGAGTTTGTTATCAAGCCAGATGGGGTGGGGAGGGGAAGGGAGGGGAGGGGAAAGAAGGGGAAAAGGAGGCAAAGGGGCATAGGAAGGAGAGGAAGGAAAGGTCACAAAAGAACAAAACCATTAGTGTTTTCTGTTCTTCAGAAAGGGTTTTAGCTCTATATGATCATTGAGGCCATGACCCATATATGCACCTGTCATATAGATCCAGTAGTTCTCTTTTCACTCAAAACATCATTCCTATTATCTCCTCTTGGACCTAATACAACATGGTCAATTCCAATGAATTTCAACCTGTGTTCAGTGCCTCAGTGCCAAGTTTTAGTCCCCTTTATGTGCACTGCCCATACATAGTCCAAGTTTTCATTTCTGATGGCCTAATATGATCCCCATCCTTTCCTTTCTCCTCCTCTTTGCTTTGCCTATCTAATAGGCCTGACAAGTGTAAAAAATGTACACCATATGTTGTATTACAATCAATGTGGTGTTGTATGTCATGCATCTTCCCATCATACGGGTTCCAAACATCCCACACTCATGTACATGTTCACAAAACTTACAGTTCCTACATTTCATATCCACCAGGGAGAGAGGCATCCAATTCCTAGGGTTTCTCCACAGTCAAACATGTACCTGCCAATATGTCCTTAAAGGTTCCTAGCTTCCTGTATGACATTCTGGGAGGGTTTAGCTGTTTCCTTTAACCTATAATCTGCCCCTAGATGTGCCAGTTCTTGTATATTAGCCTCTTCATGTTATATGATCTGGTACTGTAAGTAACTACAAAATGAATACGATCCACATCTTCCTGTTTTTTACTGGTGTTTATTGACAGCAACTTCTCCCTGTTCTCATTATCACATGCTCTCTAGCTCTTTCCAAAACAGTAGTCAAATACTCCCTATCTATCAATCTCAATTTCTGAACCTCAAGTTCTCTTCTAGGTTCACCTCCTGACTGCAGTTCTTTTGATGTGGTAAACTGGCTTTTAGGAATGCTCTCAATGGTGTGGTAAGGGTGACAGCTATTCAGCTGCAGGATAGTATTTCTATCTGTGTCCTTATGGTAAGGCTTGTGTCCAATCTGCCTTCCTGATTCACTTTGATCAGTTTATCTAGAAACAATATCTCCTTCTTACCCACATTCTGTATAAACCTTACATTAGGTTTTTCCATGTAAATTAGTAACAAATTCCACTAGTTCTTTGTTGTCATCTTGCCACACCATGAGAACATCATCTACAAAGCGCCCATGGTGACATTTTGGAAGAAACTTGTTTGTGGACCTGTCCCAAATTACACCTTCCTCCTAGTACTCCAGATAAAGTTGTTGGCATAATTGGGGGCAAAACTGACCCCCATTGCTGTACCCTTTATCCGGTGGTATGTTTCATCTTGGAAATTAAAATAATTCCCTTCTAGGGTAAGTTTAATAAGATCTACTATAAGTTTTGTTTCAGGCCAAGAACCAATTGGTCTTTTATTCAAATTGTATCTGATAGCTTTTAATCCTCTGTATGTGGTATATTGGTATACAATGATACCACATACAGGGTAACCAGCATACTATTTTCAGTCCATACCACTTCTTCCAAATGTCTAAGCACATCCCCAGTATCTCTCATATAACAGGGTGAAGTTGTTACTATGCTCTTGATGCTATAATCTACAAACCTGGCTAGTGGTTCTGTTACTGTCTCTATGCCAGAAATTATAGGCTCACCAGATGGATTCTCCATTGTTTTGTGTACCTTGGGAGAGTGTAAAAGTGTGCTTTAAGGGTGCTCTGTGGTTAAAATGATTCTCTTTTCTGTTATTAAACCATCTGCACTTGCCCAGTTTAAATAATCATCCACTTGTTGCTTAAGGCTACTTACACAGATTTTATGACAGTGTAGAATTCAATGTTATTCAACTGCCTTTTAGCTTCATTTACATAATCTACTGTGTTTTGAATTACCACACTTCTCTCCTTATCTGCATTTCTATTACAATACTTTGTCATTTCTAAGGCCTCTAATGGCCTCCTTCTCCTCTGTTGTCACATTGCAGTATTCTGGCACATATCCCTCCCCTCCTTAAATCTCAATCTCCTTTTCACAAAGTTTTTGAAATACTATAACTGCAAGCGGCTGTGGAGGACAAAAAGTACTAGGTTTACATTGTTTTGTGCTGGCCCCAGCTTCCACATTGGCCTGCTCACTCGTGGAGCCTGTACCCCATCCTCACATTTTCAAAATCTGCAGGTGCTAAAAGGACTTTTGAGTCTGTATAATTTCACTAATCACCACATTTCCCACAGTGTCTGCATGTATAACTGAGTTATTGCTTTCTAGAAACCTGTCTCCCAATTCTGTTTGTTTACTATAAAGACAGTAAACTTAATACACTACACAGCTGGTGTAAGTCTATGATTGTTTCAAAAGTCAAGATCAGGTTGTTGGCATGAAGGATAAGCCTTTATTTAGCATACTTACTTCACTTGTCATTAATTCCTTGTCTGAGAGGTTAATAATATTGTCCGATGTTGCTAATCGTCCTCAGTATCTCCTGATAGTGCCTTTTCTGTTTCTGCTGGACTTCCTGGCTTCCCTTTCTTCTTTCACCTCTGTGTGTTCTTCGCGTTGGTTTGATAATGCCCTTTCCTTTTTCCTCTCCTGTACTGCTCATGCTCTTCAAAATAACCTGACTCTTCAGAGTCACTTTGTTTCAGATGTACTTGTTCTCCTGTTACACTGATGTCACTCGACTTGTAGTCAATAGGGACCGCTGAAAATTAACACATTTTTCACATGCACTGTATCCTTATTTTTACTCTTCCTGTTGTTATTACCAGTTTGTCCTTTGCCATGAGAATATATGTCCTTCTGATAATCATTAAGGTCTTGTAAACTTTCTCTTTTGTGGCACAGAACTTGTTTTCTTGGAACTGCAGTTCCTTTTGTAGTTCTATTTTGAATTTATTAAAGTTTACGCTTTGTGCAGAAGTTTGTAAAAGCATCTCCTTACATTTCAATTCTTCATTCACAACCATCTGATCCTTTCTAGACTTGAAACAATAGCCTCATCCATGCATTAGTTGCATCACTAGATATTTTTCTCCACTTATCAACAAAATCCTGGCCATCTAAAACAAAGGATGGATCTTTAGTTAGCGTTGCTATCGTAAACCTCATGGTGCTCAGCCTGCGTTTGCTGTACACTTCAATAGTTTTAGTCTGCCAGTATCCTTTCCGGGTTCCACCATGTCAGTTCAACACCTATATGGTGACCATCAGTACAGCGACACCAAATGCCAATGGTGACCATGTCACCTGTGAATTGTGCTGCCTGGCTGCCATCACTTCAAAGCACAAGGGCACATCTTGGCAGTTTGTGGGGGTTACCCCCACACCACTGGGACAATAATATAAGCACCTCAAGGTTGGAGGTGTAGGGAAAAGAGGTAACACCCTGTGGGGCAGCAACGATGGTGGGCACTGTGAAATCCCCATCTCTGGAATGACTGTCGATGGGTTGCAGCCCCACATTGCCATCACCATAATGGTTTTGCTGTGTTGATGGTATACCCTTTCAGCATATATAACATTAAGTTCTACCGTGTTACAAACTTTTGCTTCATCCAGTGCTGGCCTGAGCCATTTTTGTTTGCAGTGCCTGCTGATGATAGCTGGCCTTTCCAGATCTTGCAAAATGCACACAGATTTGCTTCACACACAATTAGTAATTGTTTAGTGCCCACCTGTGACACAAAAATCTATAATTACCAGATTAATAAAGTGTGCCAAACAAGGCATCCTAAAAAAAAACACTGTTAATGGCCTTAACAATGTTTGACCCATTGTCAATTGCAATAAACCCTGTCTTTAGCAGAAATGTTGCAAAATTTGCTTTGCTAGTGAAATACTAGTGAAGTTACCAACTTCACCTTCATGGAGCAGTTTGTGATTTTTTCCATAAGCTTGGAAATTCACTCAATATCTTTGCCGTAACTTCGCCATTAAGACAGTTACTGTAGGTGAAGTCTGTTAAAAGTGAGGCTGCTGGTGCAGGTCATGTGGCAGCAGCCCTGCAGGTCACATGCTACTGTTCTATGTACTGACTCATCCTTATTTTCACTTTGCAGTCTGAGTTAATTAGTGGAACAGGACAGATCTGCTCTTTTGAGAGGTTTAAAACTACCAAGAAAAAGCTTTTCAGTTTTCTTTTGCTTGCTATTCATCTTATTTTTACTGTACAGTTTGGGAATCTTTGTTTAGTTGTTGTTTACCTGTAAGCTGCAGGCAGAAGCACTGAATTAATACTTTTGTTCAGTGTTCACGGGAGAAAGAAGGACCGCTACCACCATGAGCTGGGAGGGTGGGGACAGGAGGAGAGAAGGCAACAGATGGAAGAATTGAGGCAAGTAGAGTCCTAGAGGGACTGAAGGCACTAAAGGTAGACAAGGCACCAGGGCTGGATGATATCCACCCCAGGGTGCTGAGGGGATGTCGGAGGTGTTAAGGAGCAACTGGCAGATCTGTACCGCACCTCACTGGAGTTGGGATTTGTGCCACTGGACTGGAGGATGGCACATGTAGTACCATTACTAGCTGACCAAGGGATGAACCAGGTAATTATTGCCCAGTAAGTCTCACCTCCATAGTGTGCAAACTCATTGAGACAATACTAAAGGAAAGACTGAGGTCGTACCTTGAGGACAATGGCCTCCAGGATGTGAGGCAGCATGGGTTTGTTTCAGGAAAGTCTTGTCAAACCAACCTGTTACAATATTATGACTGGGTGACAGGTGATCTGGATAAGAGATCATGCAGTGGATGTTCTTTGCTTGGACTTCAGCAAGGCCTTCAATTCTGTGTCTCATGGGCTTGGGGAAGCCAACTGGTGTAGGGAAGGGGCAAAATGATTAACTGGATTACAAGCTGACTGAGTAGGAGGTTGCAACAGGTGGTGGTAAGAAGGGGCTCTCAACTCCAAGGCCAGTGATGAGTGGGTTGCCACAGGGCTCTGTGTTGGGGCCAGTATTGTTTGGGCTTTTCATATCAGACATTGTACACAGGGTGGTAAGCAAGATAAGTCTGTTCACTGGATGACACCAAAATCAGAGCAGTGGTTAATGGAGAGGAGGGATGGAAGCAGCTGCAGAGGGATCTAAGCAAGCTAGAGGAGGGTCAGGAGAGGTGGCAGCTGGGGTCTCAATGTAAAGAAGTGTAAGGTTATGCACTTTGGGGTGAAGAACCCAAGGAGAGAGGCTGGCTGGGAGGGTTAAGCTGGGGATCACTGAGGAGGAAAAGGACCTAGGGGTAATGATAACAGGGACTATGGACAACACTGCCCAGTGCAGGAGAGCTGCTGCAAAGTGAACAAAATGCTGGGGCCCTTGTGAGGTTTTTAGTCAGAAATGAAGAGGTGATCTTGCCCCTCTACAGGTCGCTGGTAAGGCCACACTTAGAGTACTGTGTGCAGTTTTGGAGGCAATACCTAAAGCATGATATCAGGCTGCTGGAGGGGGTGCAGGAGGGCAACAAAGATGATATGTGGAATGGAAGGACAGACTATGACAGCAGGCTGAGAGACCTGAATATGTACACATTGGAGGATAGAAGAGATGGGGGACATGATAGAGACATTCAAGTATCTGAGGGAATCAATAAGGATGGGGCAGATGTGGTCTTTAAGTTAAGGAGGGGAGGGTCACCAGGGGGCATGTACTAAGAATAGAGGAAGATTTAGGAAGGAAATAAGGAGACACAATTTCACAGAGGGTGGTAGCAAAATGGAACACCCTACCAGAATGGGTGGTATCATGTAAATCTGTGAACAGTTTCAAAGGGCATGGAACAGGGAACAGGGGAAGTGAGGGTGGGGGAGATGGGGTGGCAGTGGGATGACAAATGGGAGGGGGTGGGGCAGCTGCAAAGGTAGGTGTGTTAGCTGCACACTCGAGCAGATTTAGATAGGCAGGGTGGTCTGCTTCTGCTGACACATTCATTTGTTCATATGTAATTTTCTTTATATTCACCACTTTTATTTGTGCAATTTTTCATCAGTTTTAGTCTGGTGTTTTTTTTTTTCTTTTTGTTTGCATTAAAATTAGTGGGACTGGTCAGAAGGTGAGGCAGATGGAGCCAACAGATGGGAGATGACAACTCTTTTGTATTAAGGACCCATGGCAGCATACGACAGCAGCACCACCCCACTCCAACCCCGCTGTGGAGCACCAGCAGCAGCATGCAATGGCATCACCACCAACACAACATCAAAGGAAACACCAGCCATTGTACCACCACCACCTGTGCACCATGAGGAGAAGAAGGAGGAGGAGACACACCTGAACCATCTTGATCCTCCAATTGTCGGCAGCAGAAGTTGCTAGGGTGGACTTCTTGATAGTGACCCCACCAACAACAGTGTGGTCACATGTAAATTATGTAGAACTGTTACTCGGCATGGGAAACAGGGGACACATTTGAGGACAAGTGGGCAGCACACCTACCTTACAGTGAGGCACCACCAGGAGGGAGGAGCATGTCTGCAGTCTGACAAAGTTGCTGAGAGGTGGAGGAGGTGCCACCCTTACTGGTTCTTCTGTGCCACAGGGTGGGATGGGCAAGAAAAGCAACATGGTGGGTCAGATGCACCAGTCCAGGAGGAGAAGATGGAGGAACTGGGAGTAGAACTACAGGTGGACTCAGGTGCTGTGGGGAGCACCTGAGAGTCCAGCATCAGAGCCCACCTCCACATCCACCCATGCGGAAGTGGCACAGCTCGCGCAGTGAGACAGGGGAGCTCTCTTGGCAAGTTGTGGGATGAAGGAGATGTTGCAGTACTTGCTGAGAATCAGCAAAGTATTCTTAAGGGTTTAGCAGGACTCCATAGTGGTGGTGCACCCTTGTCCTTAGGCCATAGCTCTTGAATCCCTATGTGTATATTTTCTTTTATCTGGCTCTTCACTCTTACCTGTTATACCCCAAAATTAAAAAGTAAATAAAAAAAAATAAAACTTAAAAAGAAAAAAAATTGTACATTCATCTTAATTTCTCTCTGTCTTTCTAGATTTCTGCTGCTGCTTTATTCTATCTATTTAAACTCTGCTATTCTCACTCAGTCTAAAGAAAAAATCTGATTTCAACTCTATTGTTGTCATTCTTTGCAACTGCACAGTCCTTATACTATCACTAAAATTGTTCTCAGTTACTAGCATAAGTGTTATGTTGCTAGCCAATCACCCTGCCACAGGCTGCCTTTTCCTGTAATTTAATGAACACAGTAGTGCTCATTTTCCAAAGAAGCAAAATAGGCCATAATTCGGTACTCTCAGAATTATGTGAACCACATGAACATTTATGCTGCTGCTACATGATGCTGTGCTGTGTGTGTCACTCCCACCACCACTGGCTGTCCTTCCTTTAATTTAGTGCACACAATAGTGCACATTTTCCAGAAAAGCAAAATAACAAGAAATTTGATACTCCCAAAATTATGTGAACCCCATGAACATTTATGCTGCAGCTACATGGTACGCTGCTGTGTGTGTGTGTCACCTCCCGCCACAAGCTGCCCTTCCTGTAATTTAGTGACACAATAGTATGCATTGTCCACAAAAGTAAACAGGCCAAAATTTGGGACTCCCAGAATTATGTGAAACACATGAACATTTATGCTGCTGCTACATGGTGCTGCGTGTGTGTCACCCCCCGCCACAGCCCTTCCTGTAATCCTATGATCCTTCTGTAATCCTGCACAATCTGGTGGAGTAGATGGTGATGGCTTGCTTGCTGGAGGAGGCAGCAGGACAGGACAACACCTGTGAAGAGAACAGAACATTATTTAGACTCTACTCAAGTTGTGACTTTGTGGTGACCACACAGCAATAATGGTATATACATTGTCGACTCCCATTCTTACAGTACCTGTAACTTGTGAATGAAAATGAAAATTATTTAGCCTCCCTTGGCCATTGTGTCACAGTGTGTACCTGTGAGAGGGGAGACAAAAAAAGAAATCATAATAATGCTTACCGTAATATTAGTGCTGCTGGTCATGCTGTGTACCAGCATTATGGTGCGTACCACTGAGATGGTAGAATAAGAGGTAACTCCTCTTGTTTCTTGCGGGCTGTCTGGCTTGACTGATATGGCAGTCGTCCCTGTAAATGGTGAAACCTGCAGGAGACAAAAGGAAAGAAAGAACAACATTTTAATGTCTTTCTGAAAGGTGGAAGGCCCTTTGTCCTATGTGAGGTCAAGAGTCACGACCAGTGAGGATAAGGACTATGAACAACAGTGAAAGTGACATATCACAGCAGACAAAGACAGGCTTTGCTGGAGCTGAAGCCTTGCTGCCTTGATGGGATGGCTGGCTGGTGGGATGGCTTGAGGACTGGTTGGTAGGAGACCTGGCTGGTAATGGCATTTATGCTGCATCAATGTGGAGGCCACGCCCATGCTGTTTGCGGCTCTGGAGGACCCAAGCAGGCCAGAGAAGGAGGAGGTGGTGCTGTGTCTTGCTGGCTAGAATAGGCACTGTCTCTAGGATTCACATTCAGGTGGAGAGGCAGATAATTGGACACAAGGAAACAGCAGCATATTAGTTGGGGAACAGTAAATGACCGAAAATAAAACAATTAGAATCATAGCAAAGAATTCCACTAATGCGAAAGGAGGGAAGAGCACAGCTTTTTTATGCTTCATCCTCATAGAAGAAGCAGCCTCTCATAGTCTTCCAGATTGAGTTGTCACAACATGGGAATTCTTTTCTCCATTATCACTTCATCCACCTCAGTAGACGGCAATTTGTAATGCTAACAGCACCTTGCTCTTTATCTTCACCACCACCCCACCACCTTCACATGGTAGGAACATAGACATAATTGTGTTGTGCGGAATGTGCTCCTCATTCATTCATTTTAATAAATGTTAGCATGCCAACATTTTTAGGTGACAGAGTGTTGCATCTGTTCTGCAATGGCCCCTGCTGAACTGAATGCTCACTCCATACTGACACTAAGGATGAGCAGCTGAGGTATTTCATTGCAATTGAGGTCAGTGCTGGCCACTCAGTGACCTTGCTACTCCAGTACAGCAAAAGGTCATCTCGAAGGTCAGAAAAAATAAAGCTGTGCACACACCGACTTTGGAGAAAATAGAAGGTTTTTATGATTTAGCAAAATGCAAAAACATAGCAGACACCTGGGTTAACACCCTACATATTGATCCTATCCCATGGGTCTTTCTCAGCTAAGGTGCCTTTTGTCCACCAAATATGCTGTCTTTGCTTAGAACTGTTTATGGGCTGTTTAAAATTTAAAACTTAGTTTGGTGTACTTGTAGTGGTGCTATTTTCCTTTGCTGTCTTTACTTGTTGCCCATCATCCCACTTCTGCCCCCACTCTTAATTATATGCCCTGTTAAATCTGATTGACAGGAGCCAAGCACAGGGAATAGCAGGGGTTGTGGAGTAGGAGAGGCATAAGGGGAGGAAGCCCCACTCGGCACAAGTGTTTTGACTTTTTTGTTTGTTTGTTTTCCTTCTTTAAAAAGTATTTGAGGATCAGTGGCAGGATTTCAAGACAGTAAATTAATAAAGAGGGAACTGCAAGGAGAGCTTCAGTAACAGACAAGTAATGGAATAGCAGTATAAATGCAGTATAATGTGGGGAGTAGTGCAATGCAGTTGATGCAGGGCAGCTGTATTCAGGCGGACCTTCTGGATGCTGGGTACTGCCCTAGCTTCAGGCAGCTCTCTGGACTATGGGATGAGGTAGCCAGACTCAGAGAAGTAAACAACCGCTCAGGAGTACCTTCGCCTCTATTCAGAGACCACCCAGTCCAATACTGCTGCCTCAAAGGATGCCTAGACGAGGAGCACTTGGATGACAGTAGGCTCGGGAGAGTTAGTGTGGTCAGGCAGAGACACATCCAAAATCCTATTCCACTCCAGAACTCATATGCTGCACTGGCAAACAGGGAGAACCAAACAGAGGTACCCAGAGAAGTGGAAGGGAAGGATGTGGAGGTCAACCAAGGAGGTGAACTCAGTGGAGAGAGCAGTGGACCCCAGAGGGAGGAGAAAGTGAATCCTAGTGGGGACTCTATCAAAGAGGATCCAGCTAGGAACACAGGAGGGAGAACAGGGAGGTGAGGTGCGTACCAGGTGCCTATCAGGTGCCATGGCATGGAGGGATGGGAGGAAGGTTCTGGGGATCACTGGGAAGGCAAGATGGAGGGTGAGCTGAATGTCATTATCCACCTAGGTATTAATGACCTGGCAAATGGGGAGCCTAAGGAAGCTTAGGAAGAGTTTAGTAAATTGGGAGGGGTCTCAAGCAAGTAGCTACTTCTGTCACCTTCCCAGAAGTACTACTTGCAAGAGGCATGGGAGACATAGGGGTGCATGCACCAGGAAGTTTAACTCATGGTTGAGGAACTGGTGCTGTGAGGAAGGGTTTGGATTCATTGGTGACTGGGGACGCACCTGGGGGATGGGGCTTCTTCAAGCTTGATGGCCTGCATCCATCCTGGAAGGGAATCAAGCACTCAATGATAAGTTTAAATGCTACAGGGACAAGCATTTAAACTAGCCAAGAGGGGTGGCAGGCCAGTAAGGAGGGTACCTAACTGCCCCCCACAGCTAACAGTGGAACCAGTAAACAGGAGGAGTGGATATCTCTACAAAGCAGTTTGCAAAAGATGGAGATAAGCACCCAAGGGTGGATAGGCAGAAAAGGGGCAAAATTCAACAGAAAAGCAGACAGCAGAGATAACCAGGATAAAGGACAACCAGGAAGGGGTCTGAAGTAGAACAGCTAAACAGCCCAGAGAGTTCACATCATGAAACATAGAAACATAGGAACATAGACTTTGATGGCAGATAAGGACCTCTTGGCCCATCTAGTCTGCCCATTTCCTACCTACAGGATAGGCCATGAGATCCTAGTTAACCAACAGCCTATTTCTTCCTACCTCCACAAGAATTGCCTTATGTCTGTCCCATGCATTCTGAATTGTCCCACAGTTTTAGACCCGGCAACCTCCTCAGGAAGGCTCTTTCATGCATCCACTACCCTCTCTGTGAAATAATACTTCCTCACATAGCCCCTGAACCGCCTCTATCTATCTTTAAATTGTGTCCCCTTGTTCTTGTCACGTCTCTTTTTCTGAAAGATGCTACCCTCTTGGACTTTGTTGATTCCACTGCAGTACTAAAAGTTTCTATCATGTCCCCCTCTCCTTCTTTCCTCAAGGCTATACATATTAAGCTCCTTTAGTCTCTCCTCATAAGCTTCTCTTGCAGACCCTGCACCATTTAGTTGCCCTCCTCTGGACTACCTCTATCCTGTCTATGTCCTTGCGGAGGTGGAGTCTCCAGAACTGGCCGAATATTCCAGATGGGGTCTCTACCAACTGTCTATGTAGAGGGATAACAACTTCCTGTCTTCTGCTGCTGATGCCTCTCCCTATGCATCCCAGTATACCACCAGAACTCCTACTGCCTTCTCACATTGCTTGCTAACCTAAGGTCATCTGATATGATTACCCCCAGGTCCCTTTCCTTTTTGTTGTTGTTACTACCTCCCCCATTGTGTATTCTTCCCTGGGTTCTTGTTTCCCAGGTGCATTATTTTGCACTTCTTTGCATTGAATCCTAGCTGCCATACTTCTGACCATTCCTCCAACCTTGCCAAGTCCCTTCTCATCCTTTCCACGCCTCCTTGTGTATCAACCCTGTTGCAGATCTTTGTGTCATCTGCAAAGAGACATACTTTTCCTTCCAGTCCCTCTGCAATGTCACTTATCAAGACATTAAAAAGTACTGGACCAATATTGAACCCTCACGGTACCCACTAGTAACCCCTCTTTCTTCAGAGTGGACTCCATTTACAATTACCTTCCGTGTCCTGTTGTCCAGCCAATGTTTTACCCAGGCCACCACCCTGGGACCCCTCCCAGGCTGGTTCATTTGACTATTAATCTTTTGTGTGGGACTGTGTCAAATGCCTTGCTAAAGTCTAGGTAGACCATGTCCACAGCCCTCCCTGGTCTACTACTTTGGTCACCCAGTCAAAAACTCAATTAGATTTGCCTGACATGACCTTCCTGCTGTGAACCTATGCTGCCTTGGGTCCTGTGCCCCACTGGCCTCTAGGTACTCAACTATTCTTTCCTTCAGAAGTGACTCCATCACTTTCCCTACACAGAGGTCAAACTGACAGGTCTGTAGTTTCCTGCCTTGTCTTGGTCCCACTTTGTGAAGGGAATCACATCCGCCTTCCTCCAGTCCTCGGTACCACACCATCCTCCCATGATTTATTAAAAGAGTAGCCAATGTTTCACTGGTTCCCACCTTAATTCTTTTAGAATTCTGGGGTGAATTCCATCAGGCCCCATTGCTTTGTCCACCTTCAGTTTTAGGAGTTCTTGCAGAACCCTTTCTTCTGTGAAAGGACTGAGATCGACCCCCTATCAAGAGTGCTTCTGTTAATTGGATTAGGCACTTCCCGTCCTCTTTTGTGATACTGAGCAGAAATATTCATTCAGTATCCCTGCTTTTTCACTGTCCACCTCTGCCCACCCACCATTCATTCTATTCAGCCTCACTATCCCTCCCTTTGTCTTTCTACGCTCGCTGATATACCTATAAAGGTTTTATCCCCTTCTTAACCGAGTTAGCTATCTTTTCCTCAGTTTGGGCCTTTGCTATTCTGACTTCCCTCCCTGCTTCCTTCTGCCTTAACTGGTACAGCTCTCTGTTCTGCTTCTTCTGTGTTTCCTTATACTCCGGAATGCTATCTTTTCTTCCTGACTTTCACAGCCACCTCTTTTTGAGAACAATAGTGGCTTTTTCTTTCATTTTGATTTGTTTATTTGCTTCACACAAAGGCTTGTTACCTCTGTGATGGCAGTTTTGATGATTCCCCATTGCTCCACACCTCCTTCTAGCCTGTTTGCTAGTGCTTTTCTGAGGCACTCTCCATCTTGCCAAAGTCAGCCCTCCTGAAGTCCAGTACCCTCACTTTTGTGTGGCTGACTCTGTAGCTGAGTTTGGCGTGAACCACACTGTTTGATGGTCACTTGTTCCCAAATGGCAACCCACTTCTAGACCTGAGATCTCTCACTGCCCCCATTTGAGAATCTGAGGTCTAAGATTGCTCCCTCACAGTGGGTTCCAAAACTAGCTGTCTGAGGCCTGCCACATGTAGAGCATCATGAATAGTCCTGTTCTTGGATGTGGCTGCAGCAAATATGCTCCAGTTAACATCTGGCATATTCAGGTCTCCCATCAACAGTATCTCCCCTTTCTCTGCCATTCTAAGAATGCCTTCTATCATATCCTTGTCCATTCCCTTCCCTAGCGTAGGGGTCTGTACACAATCCTATGTGGATTGTGGTGCCCTTCCAGTCTCCAAGGTGACCCACAGTGCCTCCTCTCCTCCCTGTTTACTCTTTTGTTCAGTTGCTTTCATCCCTTCCTTTACATAGAGAGCTACTCCTCCCCTCTTCACCCCAGCCTGTCTCTCCTGTAGGTTATGTACCCTGGAATGTTAACATCTCAGTCATGGTTCTCTGTGTACCCATGTTTCTGTGACTCTACGATATCCAGGCATCCTCTTCCATCAAGGCCACCAGCTCAAGGAGCTTGTTGCCCAGACTACGGGCATTGGTATTCATTACCCTCCATTTCCTGATGGCCTTACTCCTTTTGCCCATCCCTGTCCTTATTGCCTTTGTCACTTTCTCCATTTACCCATGCCTTCTCCCTATCGACACCTCTATGTTGGTGTTTACGCACTTACTACCATGATTTTTGGGGCTAGGATTTCCTGGTCCTTTCCAGTGCCTCCCCTTGGCTACTTTAAATGCTTGCCAATGAAGCATTTAAACCTATCTGCTAGGATCCTGGATCCCCTCCTGGACAGAGGCAGCCCATCATGCCAGTATAGGCTTGCATCACTCCAGGTGGAACCCCAGTCCCCAATGAAGCCAAATTCCTGAGCTCCACACCAGTTTTTCAACCACTGATTGAATCCCATGGTGCAGAACACCCTAACCTCTCCTACGCCATAGATGGGCAGCACCTCTGAGAAGGTTGCCATGCATGCTACTTGTCTAAGGCCCCTCCCCAATTCCACAAACTCTTGCTGCACTTCTCTAATCCCTTTCTTAGCCAGGTCATTTGTCCCTAGGTGGACAATGACATCCAACTCCTTCCTGTGCAGCTGCTCCAGCAATCCTGAGATTCTCTCCTGTCCCTCAAGCCATAGCCCAGGCAGGCACCTTACCTCTGTTTCCCTTCCTCCCCAGTTCTACCTTCCTAACAATGGAGTCCCCACCAGGAGTTGTTTCCTTCCCTGTGGGGTCCCCTGCCACCCTCCTGTGGGTCTCCTTTGTGGAGGTTCCCAGCATCCTCCTTGGTCTCCACTGTGGGTGCCTCCATAGAGGAACCACACTTTGCCAGAATGGCATAGAAATTGTGGAGAGACAACTGGAGGGATGCATCTCTGATTCCACCACCCTCGCCTCCCTGAGCCCACTGTGGTCCAACCGCTCCTCTTTCTTGGCAACCTCTGAGGCCATGTGTGCTAATGCCATGCACCTTAGCAACAAGATGGAAGATCTGAGGCTGACATGGTGCAGTTGGACCTGGACATTGAGCCATCACAGAGACCTGGTGTAATGATAACCATGACTGGGAGATGGCCATACCAGGCTGCAACATATTCAGAAGAGACAGGGCAGGCAGGAAGGGAAGGGAGGGAGTAGCACTTATGTGAAAGATGGCATATAGGCCACAGAGATCCAGGAGGAACAAAATGGGGGTGAGATACTGTGGGTTAAGCTGGAAAGGAAAATGGGGTCAGCCATCTACACAGGGGTGGTCTACAGAGCACCAGCCCAGGAGTAAGAAACAGATAGGGAGTTGATGCTAGCCATCTAAAGGATGGCAGACAAGGATGAGGTGGTGCTGGTTGGAGACTTCAGTATTCCAGATGTGGACTGGCACCTCCAGTAGCAGCATCAACCAGGAGCAGGTTTATCCTGGACTCCTTCAAGGTGCCTTCCTCAAGCAACTGGTCATGGAACCAAATGTCAGAAGGCAATACTGGACCTCGTGCTCACCACAGGGAACAGTGTGATGGGGGGTAACAGTGGGGGAGCACCAGGGGAAAAGTGACCACCAGTCATTGTGATTTGAAATCACAGAAGGAGCAGAACCAAACCAAACAAAAACACGTATGCTGGATTTTGGGGGCAGACTTTGGGAAAATGGGAGATGCTTGAAAGAGGCATTAATGGGAAGGGGAGGATTCAGGGGTTGAGGAACAGTGGGCAATATTTAAAATAGGGATTACAAGAGCAACAGAATTATGCATTAAGCAGGTAAGCAAGGGAAAAGGAAGAGGAGGCCATTATGATTTTCCAAGGAGGTAGCAGAGAAAGTGAAAGCCAAAAAGATTGCAGTCAGGCAATACAAAAGATACAGGCAGAAGGGATAGGGAGAAGTACCAGGAGAAGAAAGAAAGGCAGGAAGGTCAGTAAGGAAAAAAAAGCTCAGACAGAAGAGTGCATCACAAAATCAATGGGTAGAGGGACAAAACCTTTACAGGTACATAAGTGAAAAAAAGAAGGGCAAAGGAGGAGGATAGTGAGACTGAAAAGGGAGGATGAGGGTTATGTGGAGGATGACAACAGTAAAGCTGACATACTAAACAGATATTTCTGCTCAGTCTTTACTGAGGAAGAGGAGGAGAATGGGCCTGAAGGGAGTACAAGAGGTGAGAATGGGGCAGAAATAGACACAAGTCCCTTTACACAGGAAAGGTCCTAAAGGTTGGAAGAATAAGAGTCAGTAAAGTAATGGAGCAAGATGGGTGCACCTAGGGTCCTAAAGGAACTATGAGAGCCAGTGGCTGAATCTCTGTCAATTCTGTTTGCAGATCACTGGATACAGGGAGGTACCCAAAGACTGGAGGACAGCAGATGTAGTCCCCTTATACAAAATGGGAACAAAGAGGAAGCAGGGAACTACAGACCAGTCAGCCTGACCTCGGTGAGTGGGGAAGATCATGGGCGCATTACTGAAGGAGAGATTGGTGGAACATCTGGTTGCCAGTGGACTACAGGACCCAATGCAGCATGGTTTCACCAGGGGAGATCATGCCAGACCAACCTCAATGAATTTTTGACTGGGTGACAAGGGAGATGGATCAGGGAGGGCAGTGGACATGGCCTATCTGGACTTCAGCAAGACCTTTCACACTGTGCCACATAGAAGGCTATTAAACAAACTAGGGAATATGGGAGTGAGCAGGACTGTAGTGTGGTGGGTATGTAATTGGCTGGGTGGCAGAACACAATGAGTGGTGGTAAATGGCTGTTACTCCAGAGTGAGATACCACAGGGATCAGTGCTGGGACCAGTCCTATTCAATGTCTTCATCAGTGACATTGCACAGGACCTAGAAGGCAGAATTTCCCTGTTTGCTGATGACACAAAGCTCTGTAACAGAGTGGACATGCCAGAGGGTGTAGACAGAATGAGGAGAGACCTGCAGAAGCTTGAAGAATGGTCAAGGGTTTGACAGTTGAAATTCAATGCAAAGAAATGCAAGACAATGCATATGAGGCACAAAAACCCTGGAACAGCATATCAGTTGGGGGGTGAGGATATAGCATGCACCAGGCAGGAAAGAGACCTTGGGGTTATCATCTCTGATTACCTCAAGGTAAGGAACAGTGCAACAAGGCAGCAGGTAAAGCAAATAGGATGATGGAATGCATAGGCAGGGCATCACCAGCAGGAAAAGGAGGTCATCATTCCACACTATACAAGACCCTAGTGAGGCCCACCTGGAGTACAATGTACAGTTCTGGAGGTCTTACCTCGTAAGAGCCATAGACAGGAGTGAGAAAGGTTCAGAGGAGGGCAACAAAGATGGTACAGGGATTGCATCACAAGTCCTATGAGGACAGGCTGAAGGACTTGAATATGTACTCCCTGAAGGAAAGGAGGGAGAGAAAGGATATGATAGAGACATACAGGTACCTTACAGGGAGGAACAGGGTTCAGGAATACATATTTTCCAGTGAAAAGATGTTCCAGTACTAGAGGCATGGGATGAAGTTGGAGGAGGGCAATTCAGAGGAAGCGTGAGGAAGAATTTCTTAACAGAAAGGGTGGTGGACAAGTGGAACACCCTGCCAGAGAAAGTGTTGAGGGCTAAAGCAATCATGGAATTTAAGAATGTATGGGATAGACATATGGGCATTCTGGAGGTCGGGGTAAGGGGCAACAGACTTCTAGAAAAACATAAAGTGAACTTATAAGCTCAAATGGGCAGACTGGGTGGGCCATAGGCCCTTATCTGCCGACAGTGTCTATGTGTCTATATACCATGTGTTGTGCTGCCTGCAGTCCTGCTGGCTCATCAGCCTCATCCTCCTTTTCTTCCATGTTTTCAACTGCAACCTGGTACAAAACATACCAAATGGGATTTTTGGGGATTTTCTCTTTTACCTTGCATGTTTTCTCTGCCTGTTTCCCATGTGAGGTGGTGGTAGCAACACCTGGTCTCTGTGGAGATTCATGTTGTGCCTTAGATAACTGTGGCTTTAGCATCTGTACCCCAGGTACCCTTCTTATTAGAAGATCAGTCAACTTTCAGACCTGCTCCTGCCCACCTTCAATTATTGATGCCAGCCCACTTTTATAACATGGATCAAGCAGGGTGGCAATCCCAAAATATTCAGACTGCAGAATGCCAGAAATATGTGATTACAGTCTAAGATGCTGAGCATGTCTTCCATTAAGGCACAACCTTCACTATCATTACCTGCCTTCAGCTTTTGCTGCACATTCACCAGTGTCTGCCTCAGCACACATAGTAGTAGAATGGCCTGACTGATACAGGCAGTGTCCACACACAGTGCCTTTGCTGCATGTTCGAATGGCCTGAGAATTATGATCAGGCCATCCATTTATTGTCACTGGTCTGTTGTCAGAGACATGGATACTCTAGCACTGTCACGGCTTATATATAGTAGCAGATATTCAAATATGACTTTTTACTGCTCATACAAGAGCTCGATCATATATAGTGTTGAGTTCCATCTGGTGACAGCATCCAGCTTTATACAGGATAAGGCAGTTTTTTTGTATCTGCAGATGCCAGAGCTGGTCACAGACCTTTCTGAATGGGTAAATTGGACACAGATGCAGCGGGCCACAGTCAACATGGACTTGATATCAGGATGTGTTAGAAACTCCTGTACAACTAAATTAGGATAGTGTGTCAGGCATGGCACCATGACAAACCTTCCATCACTGATGCATTTCACAATATTTGTGCCATTATTGCTCACAGTGAAATCTGTTTTCAATAAGTGGGGTGAAGCCGTTATCAATCTCGGTAAAAAGCACTTCCAGGATTTACTGACCTGTGTGTCATCCACTTATTCTCTTCATTGTCAGCGTGGCATATGGCTGAATATCCAGAGTGGTGCTACCACACAGTTGGGCTTAGCACAATTTGTTCCCACGTCCAGAGTCAAATACTACCCCAGTTAGCTGTTCCCAAAGTGCTATAATGCACAAATAGGAGCTGCCAGCTGGCTGCCACTGGTTCACATAACCATGCTCAAATGTATATATGGTGATGCTTCAGGGCATGATTTACCATCTGTGACACTGACTCATGCAGTTCAGGAATAGCATGATTAGAAAAGTATGTTCTTGATGGAATCTGCCATTTGGGTCAGGCATGGACCATCAACCTTGAAATCCAACATTCTCAACAAACGCGAATGGAAATATATCAATTGCCAGCATTTCAGGTGTTGCTGCATTTAGTTTGTGTACAATAGCATGACTTGGAGGAATTTGGACTGATGATTAACCATTCTATGGAGTGTAGGCTGGACTTTCTTGGGGCTGGCTACCAAACAGCTGGACTCATCATGGCAACATTGTTGTTGGGGTAGTATTTGACACCTGGGGATTCACATGTGCTGCTATTTGAATGAACAAGTGATGGGGGTGGGGGTTCTGCCTCTGGTTGGTACTATTCAAACCACTACTGCTGCTATGCCCATTACTAGGCAGACCCATACAATCCTCCTCCTCCTCTCTGTAATCCTCCTCACTCAGCCCTCCTTCCAGATGGGCTGTTGCCCTGCTACTTCGCATGACTTGGCTAATGATGATTATGAGGCACAGGGGCTCCCTGCACTGGCTTCTATCTAGTATTGATGCCAGCATAACAGGTGCCTGGTTTTGAGTATGTGAGTTGCCCACCAGTGCTTAGGTGGCTGCCCATTTTCTCTCTACTAAATCTGAGCTTGACACAGCTGACAAATTTTGACTGCCTCATTAGCTGTGTTAGTATATAACAATTCTAAACTAGGGATTTCATACTTACCATTGCAGCAGAAGTAGGACAGGTGAGGGAAGAGGTGAAGATTAGTGTTTTTGGGATCATTTATTAAGTTTGATACTGTTGGGGGACTTTGGTAGTTGGATGACTGCAACCCCATTCCCTGCATTATCTGCAGCACCACCCTTCCTCCTTTTCTCCTCTGGCTCCCATGAGGGATCCAACAAATCATCATCAGCGACCACTGATGTCTGAAAAGTTGGCCTTCTGGAAGTACAAGGAAACACAGAGGAGAAGGACAGGGTAGCATATCTGGATAAGCAGAGGGAGGCAGGGAAGGCAGTCAGGAGCACAAAGGCACAAATAGAGGAAAAAATAGCTCAGGCAGTAAAGTAAGGGGACAAGACCTTTTATAGGTACATTAGGAAAGGAGAAAGACAAGGGGTGGGATCTAAGGCTCAAGGGGAAGAAGGTTAGTGTGTGGAAGGAACTTGGAAAAGCAACAATCCTGAACAAATATTTTTGTTCAGTATTCACAAAGTGGGGAAGGTGAAGGACCATAATTAAGTGACAGGAGCAATAAGAGGAGGAGATGGACAACAGCCCATTTATGGAGAGACAGTTCTAAAGGAACTCACAAAACATGAAAAGTGGACAAGGCAATGGGACCAGATGGGATACAGGCTAGAATATTAAAGAGCTTGGGAGGTACTGGCAGCCCTGTTCAATGAATCACTGGAAATGGGAGTGGTTCCAAAGGACTGGAGGAGAGGAGATGTAGTCCCTCTACACAAGGGTGGGAGCATGGAGGAGGAAACTATAAACCAGTCAGCTTGGCCTCAGTGGTGTGGAAAATAATGGAATTACAACTAAAAGAAAGGATTGTGGAACATCTTGAATCCAGCAGAGCACAAGATTGAGGCAGCATGTTTTCACAGCAGGAAGGTCATCCAACCAAATCTGATAGATTTCTTTGACTGGGTGACTATGGAAGTGGATTGAGAGAGCGGTGGATGTGGCCTGCCTGGGTTTCAGCAAGGTCTTCATCACCGTTCCACATAAGAGGCCTGCAAACAAGCTGGACAGCCTGGGAATGGGTCCCAGGGTGATAAACTGGGTTAGATATTGTTTGGGGACAGAACACAGAGGGTGGTTGTAAATGGAGCTAAATCTGAGGAAAGGAGGGTGACCAGTTGGGTGCCACAGGGATCAGTTCTGGGGCCAGTCCTATTTAATGTCTTCATAAGTGACATTGTGGAGGGACTGAAAGGAATGGTATGCCTCATTGCAGATGACATCAAGATCTGAGAGGTAGATACACTGAGGGGTCAGTGGGAGGATCTAGGTAGACTAGAGGAATGGTCAAGTGGGTGGCAGCTAAGATGCAATACAAAGAAGTGAAAACCATGCCTTTGGAGTACAGGAACCCAGGGAGGCTTACATGATTGGGGAGATACTGACAGTCACCAAACAGGAAGGGAATCTGGGGGTAATCATATCTGATTACCAAAGGTAGCCAACAAATGTGTCAAGGCAGTGGGAATGGCCAGTGGGGTACTGGGGTGCATAGGAAGAGGTATCACCAGCAGAAGAAAGGAATGGTGATGCCACTGTACAAATCACTTGTGAGACTACTGTGTCCTTTTCTGGAGGCTACATCTCTGTTGGGACATAGACAGGTGGAGCAGTTCAGAGAGAGGCAACAAAATGGTGCAGGGCCTGCACTATTTGTCATATGAGAAGAGACTGGAGGACCTCAATATGTATATCCTGGAAGAGAGAAGATAGGGGTGGATATGATAGAGACCTTCAAATATCTCAAGGGCACAAGTAAGGAAGAGGAGGGTAACATCTTTCAGAAGAAGAGATGTTCTAGAACAAGCAGCCATGACATGAGGCTGGAAAGGAGTAGACTAAGGGGTAACATGATTAAGTACTTCACAGAAGGGTGGTAGATGCATGGAACAGCCTCCCAGTGGATGTTGTGGGGGCAAAATCAGTAGGGGAATTCAAAAGCATGGGATAGGGCATGGGGAACCCTAGCTATAGGAAAAGGAATAATGCCAGGGATCAAGTAGGGTTTGTGTTTTTGGCAGCAGGTAGAAAATAGGCAGACTAGGTGGTTCTTGTGGTCTTTATCTGCTGTCAGGTTCTATGTTCTATGTCCTCCTCCTCCACAGCTCTGTCCTCCTCCTCTTTACTGTCTCCAGGCTCTCTGACTCTCTCATCATCAAGAGTCTGAGTGTGATGCACATTTTCTAGATCTCCTTCTTCAAGCTCTGACTCAGGCTCCAAACTGTCAGGCTCATCACCACCAACAACAACCACCATGGGGACACCAACAACAATGTCCTCAACCACTGTGCCATGTTTACTGCTGATACTCTTGTCATCTTCCACATCCTCAACCAGCATGGATGCCACAGATGTAGCAGACACAAATTTGCACACTAATGCCACTTCCACCATCTGCTCCTTTGCTACTACCAGCCCTAGAGCCCATAGAACACATTGCTGCAGACATAGTTTTTTTACTGCAGTACTATTTTGCCCACAGAATTTGGACACTTGTTTGCTACCCCCCACCACCTCTTCCCTTGCAAGAGCATATCTCTTCCCAGTCATTCTTATGTACTTTGTAACTTGATTTTGGAAGAAAAGTGACCAAATGTAAATTAAGTCTGCAGTACAAATAAGTATCAGAAGCAGATAACACCTCCCCTAGGGAATCAGGGCTCAACACAGCAGTGTAATCTGAAAAAAAAAAACACCACAGGGATTAACATGACACACACAACAGGAGTAACAGGGGTAAATAAATTGTTAACTATCATAAGCAGCAGATCGGACTTTCCCTAGAATCAGAGATCAGGAGTATGATCTGAAAAATACAATACTGAGGTAATAGTATTTAGCAGAACCAACCAAAACAAGTACTTTTTCTTTTTTTTAAAGAAACACCACAGAGATTTATAAAATAACACAGCATATACAGTAGGGATAATAGGGATCTATAAGTTATAAACTATCAGCAGCAGCACACTCCCCTAGAGAATCAGGGATCAGCAGTGTGATCTGAAAAAATACTACTAAATGCAACACCAAAAGGTTTTGTTTTCCTGTTTTTCTTTCTTTTTAAACACCACAGGGATTAAAGTGACAGGGGTAACAGGGTAATTTAATATTAGTATGACAAAAGTGACAGAACACTGTTACTTTAAGAAAAATATAACTAAAATGACTAAAACTACCACAGAAAGACACTGAAAAAAATCTAAATACACCAAACTAGACCACAGAAATAAAATAGAAATTACTGACAACAGATAAAAAATAATGAAGGTTGCAGAGAGAGGCTACATGGCAGATCTAATGGTCAGTGTGTGAGCAGGTAGCTGCTACACTTCCCTTGTGGTTTGAGCCACACCCTGCAAGTGGTGAGAATATTTGGGAATGTACCTCTGCATTGAGCCCACATTGTATGAAGAAGAGCTCAGAAAAAAAAAAGTAAATCTTTAATGAGGTTTCAGTATCATGACGACTAAAAGATACCAACAATTTGGCATCCTCCTCTAAAATGAAGGTTCTTGACAAGAAGAATGAACTTACATACATCAAAAATAAAAGTACCAGTTTGTCATTTGAAATGGCCTCGGAAACTGCTACAACTAGCAAATCTTTTCCCATATTTTTAACTCCTGAAAAACAAAACATGAAGGTAAAAAGAGTCAAGGGTTCCAGCCTTGCTACAGCAGGCATTATCTACCATGGCTGTAACACCTGAATCACCTGCCTGTGCTCTAATGGCTGAAACACCTGAATCACCTGCCTGTGCTCTAATGGAAACAAACACTGGCATTCCTGACCCAACTGTAAGCCAAAAGGCAAAAGTGAATGAATTAAATGACTGTGATAATGGAAAGGTGACAGAAACAGTAGATGAAAATGGAAAAGAACTGAGAGCTGAAGAAAAGAGAGTAAATTAGCTGAAGCTACAATCTGGAAAATAAAGCCAAATTTGGTTTTAAACTGATGCATAAGGAACTAGAGAAAGATGGGTGGAGGCAGGGATGAAATCATAGAGACACCAAACGCAACTCAGTTTCATAGAACACCACCAGTGAACAGTGAGACAACCAGAAATAGCCTTTCACAAGAAGAAGAATTGGAACATTTTTGACACCAAAATGGGAGAGGACGTTTTATCAAGTATCGGCAGAAGTGACCTACTTATGCCACAACAAGGTGAGCACTCTCCTAATACGATTTTTACAGTTGAGCACTACCAGTAACTCTGAGGTCTATTCCGAAAATAAAGTTGTTAAGAAAAAACTAGTTAACTTGAATAATTTTATAAATGTCTTGAGCAAAATGTGCCAAAGTCTGACTTTGATTTAGTAAATCAAACACAAATGAAAGTAATATTTGAAGGAGCCAAATGTGATGAACTGCCAAGCTGGGTAAATAGACTTTTAGCACAAATGAATAATGTAATGAAAAAAATGGAACAACTTGTAGGATTACAGAACAAATTTGAAATTTATTTCATCGCACTCAAAATTTGATTAATGAAAATGCTGAACTTAAATCAGAAGGAAAACAACCACTACAAACAGTAAATCAGTTATCTGAAGCTACTCTACCAATTCCATGCCAAATAAGCCAGTTGGAGAAATCTAATAATGACTTAAAAACTAAACTAATGGATTTTGAGACTGGGTCTAGGAAGAAAAATATAAAAATACTGGGTGTGCCCAAAGCCTGGGATAACACAAGGAGTTTGCAGGATACAGTTGAGAAAATTGCATCCATTTATTTAGATACTGATACTAAAGAGATCAAGTTTGAAATTGACAGAGTTCATAGAAGGCTTAAAACAGGAATGGATGAAGCTGCCCTCCAAGACTAATTACCTTACCTATATTTTGAAATTTTTAAAATCAGGCATAAAGACACTGTCATGGTGACAGTCTATAAAAAAAGAACATACAATTAATGGGCTCAAACATTTTGATCTATAATGATTTACCACCAGAACTGGTCCAGGAGAGGAAAATGTACAACTTTAATAAGAACAAATTATGGTTAAACAACATTAGAGCAACCAACATATTTCCTGCAAAGCTGAGAGTCACAATTGAGGGCAAGAGATATGTCTATGAAAATCCACAAGATGCTTTGAAAGATCTTCAGGAATGACTACCCCAGATTTTCATTAAATGAATTAAACTGAACTCTAAATAAAGAAAGAAAAGTCAATGTTGTAAAATGTGATAGTGACTGCTTGCTGGGAAGTGGGTTCAGCAGCATGCAAATGAACAGGAGCAAAAGCTCTTCTGGGATTCACTATTCTACACTCACTATGATGGTTATGTTTATATTTATATTTGTGGTTGTTAAACATTATGGGTGGGATATTCAAACAGTGTCAGGCAGGGCACAAGCCTGGTGCAGCGCACCTGGGTTGAACCAGGAGGACCAGGTGATATTCAACAGTACTGCTCCATGCCTCAACACCATTGAATATGGCACTGAGGGCATCACCACACATGGCACAGTGGCACCGCGCCAGCACAAGTGGCAGAAGGGAGCAGGGGGCTGTGTCAGTGCAAGTGCGATTGTGCTAGGCACAGCAACTGTGATATTCAGCCGAGGCCATGCAAATGAGGCCATTATGATGGAAGGTGCAAATGGTGCCATTTGCATGTCATTATGGCCCCATTTACATGTGGTGCACCAATCTCCAGTGACTTGGCCTGGTGCCCTGCCAGGCTGCAGCCATTGGGGACTGATGCCCTGCAGCCCCTCAGTGGGCTCTTTTCCTGTTCACCCGATCACTGGCATATGTTCACTCACTCCCTGGTGGTCCAGTGGACCGCTATCCACTGCCCGATCACGGGCATCTGTTCAATCGCTCCCTGGTGGTCCAGTGGACTGATCCCCATCACCCAATCATGGGCATAATATACAGAGCCCTGGTGGTCCAGTGAGCACCCCAGTGCCCGATCACAGGCATAGGTTTAAAACCCTGGTGGTCCAGTGGTACTCCTCCCCACCTGCCCACTGCATCCCCCACCTCTGCACCCCCAGTCAGTGGTGGGTGGTAGCTCCCCACCCGCAAGCCACCCGGCCGCCCACTGACTGACAACATACAATAGAGCTGTATGTTTGGCTATTCACTTCAGGTCAATGGGCATGCAGACCATACTGTACTACACAGTCCTGAATTGTGAATGAGTGTATGTATGTGTTGTGGTTAGGGAGGGTTAAAAGATAGGACATGTATAAAGGAAAAATATGTGTAAAGATGCCTTTAAGAAATGTAACCTTGTTTCAATGTGGTATAGTGCAATTTAGTTTACCAGAACATGATGGCTAATCAATATGGTATTAAAGTGGCCTCATTAAATGTTAATCAGATCAATGCCCCAGTCATGACAGCAAGCATTTTGACACACATTAAACAAGCATTTGTCAATGCGAATGTTTGCTTGCTGGCATTGGCATTGGTAGTGTAGAAGTTACAGAGCTGCATAATAGGAATGGCAGTGAAGTATTGAACTGAAGCTAACCCACCACCACTCTGCAGAGTGACAGGCATTGGGGTGTGCCTTTGGGTCATCAGGCATAATGGCCACGCCATTTCACCACACCCTACCTGCAGACACTGACAAGTGTCACGGTGTGCCTTGGGGTCTTTGGCCCTTATGCGCACCCCATTCCATCAGGAAATACAGTGAGATGGGTGCTGTATAGGAGAATGGGTGAACTTTAAATAAAGAGTCCAAGGCATACCTCAATGCCTCTCACTGGCTGCAGGGTGTGGAATGGTATGAGCATTACAGGCAAGAATCCCAAGTCACACCCTGATCCCTGTCAATCTCTACAGGGTGGGGCATTATGGTTGGAAACCCTAACACCTCGGGCATTCATTGGTATTTTCACTCCAAATTTTCAACATGGTTTTTGTGACCCCCACCTCATGAGCAGTGGCAATATCAGTTTATTAGCGAAAGCTGCTTACGCACAGCGACTACGGCATTTAGCACCACAGGTACAAAACACATTCGAACAGGATGTGAAAATGACAGCTGTACTGTTCATGGGGAGGTGTAAAATGGCAATGTTGCAAATCTGCAGTAAAAAGATTAAAAAACTGGTGAAGTCATGGCGTGCATAGAAACTGTGCAACACACTTGTAATGTAATTAGTTTGGGGATTTTTACAGCAGATTGTCAACACAGGCATTTGGGACCTCCGATCATGAACAGTGTCACTGTGATTTTCTTTATCTGTCCCGAACAATGATTTCCCACAGCACCATGCATCTCTGCGCTGAAAGTGTGAAAACACATTTTGGCCATGTTGTGAAAAATGACAGCTGTACTGTTTATAAGGAAGTGTGGAAAATGCCACTGGTGAAAATCTGGACTGAAAATATTACAAAGTCATGAACTTATGAGGATGCGTGGAAACTGCGCAATGCTCACTCGTAACACAGTCATTTTATGGACTTTTGTCACCAAATTTTCAACATAGCCATTTTAAGACCTCTGCTCATGAACAGTATAACTGTGATTTTCTTAATCTGTCCCAAACATTGCTTTCACACACTGACTGCACCATTGTGCGCTACATGTGCGGAAACACATTTTGGGCAACATGTGAAAATGGCAGCTGTACTGTTCATAAAAAGTGTAATAAAATGGCAATGTTGAAAATCTGGAGTGAAAATATTGAAAATTCGAAACTTACGGTAGCTTGCATAGGAACTGCGCAATGCACGCCTCGTAGAAACAGTCATTTTTAGGAATTTTTCCACCAAATTTTCAACATAGGCTTTTGAGAGCCCACCTTATGAACAGTGACAGTATCATTTTGTTACTCAGTCCTGAAAGTGATTTCACGCAGTGACTGCAAATTACCCTTCGGGCCCGATTAACGCCAGGACAGTGAGAGCATTCATGAGAAGGGGTCCCAAAACCCCATGTTGAAAATTTGTTGCAAAATTCCAAAATGCCTGAGATATGCAGCAAAGTTAAAAAACACATGTATGACCCAGCAGCAGCCCCCGCCAACTTGGAAAAGAGTTGCATGTGTTATAAAGTGTTTATTTTGTTATATTTTTCTAGGTTTTACTTTAACAAATCTCAGACTCTCACAGACTAGCAGGCAGTAAGCAAAAATGCCAAGGCAGCAGCAGTAGCATTCGAATTAGAAAAGAAGGAACTGGAAGTGAAAGATGCCTCTGTTCTTGTACTGTACTACTTATTTGTATGAACACTGCCTTTATGTTAACTGAGATGCTGCGGGAAATGAGCCTAGGCTAGGCTTAATGGCATAATTGAACTTAAACTGGACACTTGATGCTATGTTTCACCTGCAATCTGTTAACTAACTACTCCTCTAAGCTTAATTATGCCATTGAGCCTGGGCTCATTCCAGCAGCATCCCAGTTAACATGAGGCAGTGTTCAGAGTAGTACAGTACAGAAGAGGAGGCATCTGTAGTCACTTCCAGTTCCAGTTCCTCCTCTTCTAATTCAGAATGCTGCCGCTGACTTGGTGCATTTTTTCTACTGCCTGCTAGTCTGTGACAGTCTGACTGACTACTCTAGTCTCTGTGCACCTGCCAGCCCACTGCCATTGCTGCTGCTACATTATTAATACATTCTTGGATCATTGGATGGACACTACATACCTCAAAATAAAAGCTGAGCTCAGCAGCACTCCTGTTTTTCTCTGTTGTCTGTTTTCTTCTTCATGGAGACTTCTGCTGCTGCTCACAGCACTTTCGGTGATCTGCCACTGAGTTGGACCGACTCACTGAGTAATTTAATAAAATTAAATGAATTACAGGTAGCCTAACTTTTACTTTTGTAAAAGTTGTGGCCCCAGGCAGCAACAAACAGTGGTCAGCAGCGAATCAGTGATCAGCGACAACTCGGGCTCAGCAAGCAGCAGGACTTGAGGGACGACTCCGACGGCAAATACTGACAGCAGCGGCTCAATCACAGTTTTCTCTCTGGCACTCTTGAACTCTCCTCGGCTGAGTGAGTTCCAAGAATGCTGGAGAGGCTGCCTTATTCAGTGCTAGTGGACCTGAGGGAGACTCAAAGTTCAGGTCCACAGTAGGTGGAGGTGCCAAAACATGAACGGACCAAACAGTGGCTGGTGATTGGTGGACTGGTGGTGACATCAGTGCGCTTTCTCTGTGCAACAGATAAAAAACAGAGAACAGTCGCGTGGAGTGCATGGCATTGCGATCTCGGGTAAAGTCACCATTTTGGGGCAATCCAGGGTGAATTCAGGATGGCGGGGCAGAAGAGCAGAAATGGCAAAAAAAATGGGACGTCCTGGGTGAATCGGGACACTTGAGAGGTATGATCGGTGATAGCATCTGTTGCCATGCTGGGGTGGGCTCCCAGCATGGCACCCTGTACTCTCGGGGGACAGTGGAGCCGATGGAGGATTGGGCACCCCGTTGGCTATATGATATGTAGCCATGCTGGGGTGGGCACCCAGCGTGGCATGTGGAACTCTGTTTGGGGGAGCACAGCACAGCCGATGGGGATTGGGCACCCTGTCAGCTATACAGTGTGTGCGGGAGAGGCGAGCACACAGTATGCATGCGTGTGTGTGTGTGTGTGTGTGTGTGTAGGGGAGCATGCATGAGCAGGCAATATCTTATCACTACTCACTGAAGCGTAGCTCCCCTTTCAACTGTACTCCACTGCATTTTCAACTGCTGTCTAGACAGCTCCAGCAGCCACTGGAGAACTGCGGCCACACCTGCAAACACACTGACTGAATTGGAAGAGGGCCGCCACACCTCCGAAAACTCAGATGATGGCACTATGTTTCTTGCACATGTGTGCAAGCAAACATAAAAATCCAATGCAAACTTAATTTATAGACAAGAAACTCATTTAGAAAAAAAGAAATGTTAAAATTAACAAAGAAATGGATCTCATATATATTATTTAATTCAGGGACAAAGAAGCAGTGGAATGGCATTAATTATTAAAAAACAGATAGATTTTTTTTATTTTTAAACAGGATAACAAAAGCATGTCATTGGGGACAAAATCCCTGTTTACAAGACAGTCCTATATGATGTTACTACATGAGATATTTAAGTTGCACAGATTGAAAATGAATACATAAAACATGTATCACACAATAAGGTACTTTGCAGACATGAAACATTTAGGTTGTACAAAAAGGGACTGATGTTAAACTTTTGGAAGAATTAAGGATCCCAATGGGAGAATTATACTTTGTAAACTTTTAATAAACAGGTTACAAGTAATAATTGACTCAGTATATGCACCCTTTGTAAATTATGATTTATTTTAGCCACCATGGCAGAAGGACTATATAAACTTGTGGCAAAAAAATAATAATAGCAGGAGACTTTAATTGGCTTATAAACCTTACTTGGATAAATCAACTCCAATAACAAGTGGAAACAAGTACTGTAATTAATAAGTTGAACAACTTTTTTGAATCTGAAAACTTGATAGTTGGAGATATGTAAACCCACTTAAACAACAATAGTCATACTTTGATAAGAAAAACTAAACATTTTATCAACTAGATTACATTTTACTTTCAAAGGATTAGTCAATCAAATATTATTAGCAAATATAGACTCAATAATAATATCAGATCTTGGTCTAATAAGTCTAACTATTAGGATAGTAAACCCTGATTGGACCCAATGATTTGTTGAAAGAGAGTGACTTTATTCCTTTAATTAAAAATGAAATACATGAATATTGGTTTTACAATTATGATGGCCATGTCTCAATTAGTGACTTATGGGATGCCTTTAAGGCTATGATAAGGGTGCAATAATAACATATCACATTAAATTAAATAAAATTAAAAACAAAAATTTAACATGATCAGAATTTTAAAAGATTGGACTTATTAATATTACAAGATTACAATTCTTTATGTAGAAGAATGGAATGCTGTTAAATCACAAAACAAGATATAGTAAATCAAAAATCATTAAAAGCCTAAAATACATTTAAAAATGCTCAGTACTTTCATATGGATAAAACTGGAGAGTTTTTAGCTAATTTTCTACATAATTCTAAAGAATGAAATACAATAATAATAGTAATAAAAGATGATCAAGGCAATGACAGAACTAAAGATAAAGAAATTGCAGAGTTTTTTAATTATTATAAAATAGATGTCAAAATAAAATTGATGTAAGTCTACAACAACTAAATCTAATCCAATTCTCAGAACAATACTTTTAACTAAAAGAAATTCTAGAGACAATAAAGTCACTCCTTGAAAAAAACAGGATTGGATGATTTAACTAATTAGTTTTTTTCAAGCATTCTCAGAAGCAATAACTCTCTGGTTTTATCAGCTTTTAGAGGAGCTAATTGAGAAAAGGGCTAAGATTCTAAAATCTATGTTACAGGCTAAGATAGTCCTACTTTATAAAAAGGAAGCAGAAAGACTTGCCTGAGAGATACTGTTCTATAGCAGTTCTTAATTCTGATTATAAATTGCTTGCTAAATTAATAAACAATTGAATACAGTCATCATTACACAAATGTATACATAAAATCAATATGGTTTTGTTCTATCCCTCAAGCAACCAGGAGAGTACAGGTCATATTTTACCTAATTAATTCATCTAAGCAGTTAAAAAGACACATATTAATCCATAATGCTTGATGCAAACAAAGCATTCAATGATATTTATAGGACTTACATGTTAGAAGTACTGAAAGCTTGTAATCTTCCCACTGTTTTGTTAACATTAATACAGCTTTTTACTTAGAAACTACTGTCAAATTTCAAATGAATGCCCACTTAGCAGAATACTATATCATGCTTAATGGTGTTTATTAAGGTGTCCACTCCCCAATATTTTTATTTTATGCTTTGAGCCCTTCCTGCAAATTGTTTGATCAAATCAGGAAATCCAAGGTTTTAATTACATGCTGAACATATGAAAATGAGTATTTTTGCAGATGCTATTTTATTGGTTTTGAAAACATAAATAGCTTTTAAAATCTTTTACAAGAAGTTGAAAATTTTTCAGAACTATCAGGATAACAACAGAATAAACACAAAATTGGTAATTATGAAAACTTCCAGTAACAATTCACAGTTGGGGCCTGAATTTAGCAATGACTTTAAACTTGAGTCAACAATCAAATATTTGGCTATTTTATATCCCTGATCAAAACAAAAATATAAAAATTAGTTTTGACAAATCTAAGCAGAAAATCCAAGATCTATTAGCCAATTAGGAAAATCTCCAATTGTCCTTATGGGGAGAGTGGACACCATCGAGATTATGGCTTTCCCATATTTTATTTATTTTATGCAGAATATTATAGGAGCTGCGTCTATGGCATGGTATGACAATTAAAAAAATTCTTTAAGACAATTCTTGTGGGGGCTATGTATTGCATGGCCCATGTTGATGATTCCCAGGAGGGAAGGTGGTCTGGGTTGTTCAGACCCCTTAAATATGTACAAGCACATGTGTTAACTATGATCTGGAGTTGGTCCTTTTAAAGGAAAGTGAACCACAATTATTCCAGGAGTTGCTAAATTAAAATGGTTTAGAGAAACAAAATATAAAGTCACTGTTTATTGATTCCTTCACCTACAGGATGGTAAAATATCCACTGATGGCATGGTTTCAGTTAATTAAAGGTATTATGAAAAATCTAACTAAAATGATAGATACCTTGGTTGTATGTTGATATTTGGCCTGTAAGAAAATCTGGGAAAAGCATAAAAGGAATTAATAATACATTTCAAGAATCCAGTATTTATAAATGGAGATTTAGTGGTAGATGGAGCATTTATTTCATACCCATAATTAACACAAATGATGATAAATGACAAAATTACAAATTAACTATTATACAGTACATTGTATTATAAATTTAAAAAGATCAGCAAGATTTTTCAATCAGATATGAGAGGCATGGCCATATGCAAGAAAATCAAGATACATGCATTAAAAATGAACTGAGAAACTTTTGCCCAGTATATATAATCAAATAAGTTCTAAATATACAAACAATAAAACTAACATAAACAAGAAATGGAATCAGGAATTACATATGGAATTAACACAACAGCAATGGATAAATCTTAGAAAACAAACAAACAAATTATATGTGTCAAGTAGAAACAAAACAATACAAAAGAAAATAATAGAAAGAGCATATTTTACCCTGTCCAAATTTCTAGAATAAACCATACATACAGTGAAACCTGTTGGCATCAATGTGGACATAGAGAACTTTATATCACTGCTTATGGTCATGCTCTCAAATACTCACTTGGTGGACTAAAGATAAGGATAGTTTAGAAACTTTACTTGAAACAGATATACCATTAATACCTGATCTATTTTTATTTAATAACTTTAATGAGCTACTCCCAAATCAAATTCATCAAAAAATAATTTCATGGAGATCACGTGATGGCTGCTTGAGGAAGAACTGCTGTTTTCACCGCTCCTCTCTATCCTTGCCAATAATTCATTTTAAGGATCGTCAACTCACTGAATCAGCCTCAACTCAGTGTACCTACCTTCAGTAACAGCTCCGGTAATGTCTTGGGCCAAGAAGAATGGAAGTAGAGTTGCAGAAAGCCCCACCACGCCATTCTCCCCTGCCAACTCCAGAGAAAGACAAGACCATAAAGGCCTAAATCACAGCCTGCCAACACTAATAAGTCTTCCTCCATGAGCACAGCTCTTATGGAGGAGCGATTTCTGGAGATCATTCAGCCCTGCAAGAATCCATAGCTGTGATCTCTGGAGACATCCAGAAAATTTGCTCCTCTGTAGACTCTCTGACTATGCCGATGGGAGACTCAGAAGTTAGACTTACCTCCATTGAGAAGTGGAAGGGAAAAATAGACCTCGATGCTTCCACTCTCCACCACAAGGTCTGTAACCTAGAAGGCAAACTCGAGGACTTAGAGGGTGCAGTCGGTGCAATAATCTTGTTCTTTTGGCCTCCCAGAGAAGGAAGAGGCAATAATCCTGTTTTATTTATAAAAAAGCTGTGCGAGTGGGTGGCGGGTCCCTCTCTAACAATGCTGCCTACATTGTGGAACAAGCCCACCACTCCTGCACCCTCCTCCATCACTTGGGTCACCACCATGACCATTTATATTCAAGCTTCTCAACTTTCAAGATAAGCAACATCTTGGCCAAAGTAAAAAAGTGAAAGAGCTGCAATGGGAAGGATATCACACAGGATCTCCCTCAATCTGTGCGGGAAAAGTGACAAGAACTGCAACCTTTAGTCTCCAAATTGATTGTGGCCAGGAAGCCGTTCAGGGTTCACTACCCTGCCACATGGCAAACAACACGACAAAAGTGGATGCCTTTGAATCACCGGCAGAAGCTTGATGGAGCTTAGTCCCTGCTCCCAGATTTCTTTAAATGAAGCCCTTATCAGGCTTCTTTCTTGCAATAGCCAGCACAGGCGTGCAGGTGGTCTGATAGTATTTACCTGGCTTTACTGCATGCTGAACTAGGGCCTTAAGGACTCTTAGTTGTATCTGCCTTAACGTCTTCCCCATTCTCTCTTTCTGGGTCAGTGATTGAGAAAAGGCACCAGTACATGCTTCCAGGATCTCAAGAAAGGGCTTAACAGAGCTGCTTTGACCTGAACTTTTCGTATGTCTACTGGGTTGGAACCTTGTTTCAGCAGGACAATCTCTCAAGATTGCAGCTCTATAACTACTAAAAAGTCCAGCAAATGGCCTACCCCAGACCTTCATCCCTCTATATTCCAGCTAGTAGATGGCCATTTGCATTCTTGATTGTACCTCTGGCATCCTGTGGATCCGGTGTAGCTCTACTTGAAACACCAAGTACTGTGCCAGATCGTATACCAGAACTGTCTACTCCACAGCAACAGCCATCCAGTTACACACTGACTTTGTGGGGTGATTGTAACTACAAGGCTGCTTTGCTGAGGTCCTACAAGTTGTGGGACCCCCAGTTTGTTTTTCCTCCTGGTTGGTGCATAGTTTGGGGGCCCCACCATATTAATAGGTTGAGTGCTGACTAGAAGTGTGTTTTCTAACTGCTCTAATGTCACTGTTCTTCTACTATAGAATTTGGTTAGTTATCTGGACTTTGCAGCTTTGTTGGCTTCCTTTAGCTGCTTTACTTACCTCACTAATGTTATGGCGGGATGGTGGGAGGGAGTCAGATTGTGTTCTTTACTTGGGCAGTGGATGGGTAATCACTTGCCATAATACTTTAGGAGTTCTGTTATTAGAACCAGGGTTGGATGACAACTGTGTTTGTATATGTTAATGGGTTTGTTCAAATTCACTAATTTTAGGGAGGGACAGGGAGGGTGGGGTAGTGGGCTTTCATATTTTTAGGGTGATTTGCATTTCTCAGTGCTTATTTGCCACAATGTTTAGCCTAAGTTTCGGGGTGGGCCAGGTGGGAAGGTTCTGTGCAATACTGGTACAAGAGATCTGGTTGCATATAACATGGGGTGATACATGGTTGTTAAAACTTGAGTCCTTAATGTATCCCTTTAAACTTACATTTCTCAACTCAAATGGGAGGGCCCTATACTTTTATTAATTGGATATTAAGGGGCCCAAGACAAATGTAAAAGACTAATGATTCTGTGTCATCTTCACCATCTGCAGGCTGGAATAGCTTGCTTGCAGGAGACCCATCTTCAGAGGAAGACATTTCTGTCTTCGGAGAAGTTAGTAGGGCAAGTTTTGGCTCTGGAGTTTCTTCACAATGAGGAGGTACAATCACTTTGATTGCCAAATCAGTCCCTTCACTATGTTGCATGAATGGTGGGATCCCTGCAGGCACTATATTATCCTTCAGGGTACCCTTGAATCTTTCCCAATCATCCTGGGCTCAATATATGGTCCAAACATGAACTCGCTACAATTTTACACTCATCTGCTTTCCCTGCTTACCTCTGACCCTCCTATCCTAACTGTCCTGGGAGGAGATTGGAACTTGGCCCCCAGTCTGATATAGACTGTTAGGACAGCAGGAGAGTGGGACTCACTCCAGTTCAGCGGTTTTTAAGAACTCATGCCTGGTATGAGGACAAGCGACATCTGGTGCACTCTAAATCCTATGGAAAGCCAATACACCTCTTCTCTCCACCCCATGGTACTCTATCTCAAATAGATTATTTCCTGATGAGCACCTTTTGCCTTCTGGGTGTCTTAGATGCCACCATTCACTCCAGGGTGTTATCAAATCAAATCAGCATTTATTTATAAAGTGCTTTTCAAAGTACAAAGCAGATACATAACAAGAATAAATATACTTCAATAATAAATACAAATACAAAACATTTAAAAACAACAGGTTAGACTAGATGTTATGATTCAAAAGCTAGTTCAAATAAATAGCTCTTCAACAAAGCTTTAAAGAATTCAGTGGACAGGCACTCTCTGATCTGATGAGGCAGAGAATTGCACAGGGTTGGGGCCACAAAGGAAAAAGCTCTGGCTCCAGATGACTGAAGACGAACCCTGGGAATCTCAAGCAACCCCTCATTGGTGGAGCAGAGTGGGTGGAAAGGGTAGTATGGGCAAAGGAGATCTTGCAAGTAGTCCAGTCCCCATCCGTGTAGGGTCTTATAGGTCAGCAAAGCGACCTTGAAGGTGATCCTCCATTGCACCAGCAACCAGGTGCAGTTCGCAGCACAGGTGTGATATAGCAGGTTCTTGGTAACTGATCCAACAACCTGGCTGCAGCGTTCTTGCACCAACTGCATCGATGGAGATCCGCCCCGGCAACCCTAGATATAGAGCATTGTAGTAGTCAAGACACAAAGAAACAAAGGCGTGAACCAACACAGAGAGGTCATCATGCAGAACAAGGTGTTTTATCTGGGCTATATTTCTCATATGGTAAAAGGAAGACTTGACAATGGCTGACACCTGTGTCTTAAGCATCAGCTTGCTGTCAAGTATTACCCATGATTCGCACCTGTTCAGAAGGTCTCAACTGGTTACCCCCTAACACAAGGCCAGAGGGAGACCCAGGAGTCAACTTCTCTACATGGTGGCCCGGGTCCACCACCAACACCTCAGTCTTGTCCGGATTCAGTCTCAACCATCTAGCACTCATCCAGTCCTGAATCTCAGCGAGGCAGTTGTTGAAGACCAATAATGCATCATTCTGTTCGGTCTGAAGGACATGTAGAGCTGAGTGTCATCTGCATAGCAGTGAAAACTCAGCCCATGACACCTTATAATGTCTCCCAATGGCAGCATATATACTGTAAACAACATGGGGAAAGCACAGAACCCTGCAGCACCCCACAAGGCAGAGCAAAGGAGCAGAGGAAAAATTCCAGATACTACCCTCTGGGTTCTGCCCGTGAGGAAAGAATGGAACCATCTGAGGACTGTCTCTGACAGTCCACAGAGTAGCTGCAGGTGTTCTAGCAACATCCCATGGTCCACGGTATCAAATGCTGCAGAGAGATCAAGGTGAACCAAGATCGAATGGCTCCTCCAATCTCTCGCTATCAGGAGATCATTAAGTACTCGAACCAATGCCGTCTCAGTACTGTGCCTCTTCCTGAAACCAGACTGAGAGGATCGTAGACTTCATGAGTGGTGAGAAGTCATCAAGCTGTGAAACTACTTTCTCAATAACCTTGCCCAAAAAGGGCAGGTTAGAGATAGGTCTGTAGTTAGCGAGACAATCTGGGTCAAGGAAGGTTTCTTTAAAGGGGTGTCATGATAGCCTCTTTCAGAGACTCTGGGAACACCCTTGGTCCAATGAGCACCACACTATATCAGCAAGGATTGGTTCGATCGCATCCACGCACCCCACAAGGAGGCATGTAGGACCAGGATCCAAACTACAGCAAGTTGGTCACAAGCCCTGGACAATCTTCATGATATCCACGATCACTGGCTGGTTGAAATCTGTCCAGGCAGACTGAGGGCCTGTGACCTTGTATCAATCACTGCCCTGCTCATTTGAATTAGCTGCGGATCTCCGACCTGATTGATGATACCTTAACATCAAAGAACCAATCAAACTCATCACACTTTATTAGTGAAAAAGCTCTCTGACCCCGCAGGCAGGCTGGATTGCACAGTCTGTCCACAGTCCGGAAGAGATAAGCTGGTCAATTCCTTGATGCAGCTATCTCCCTGGACAGGAACTCTGCCTTCTTATGGGAGATTTCTGATTGATAGTCCATATAATGGGCAGTCAATCTAAGCCTGTCACCTTCCAGGCTGGATTTCCGCCAACAGCATTCCAATCTTCGCCCCCACTCTCCTCAACTCCTCAATGCCCCATCAAACCAAGGGGACCGAGGGCGGAGGGAGAGTGGGTGAATGCGGACGGGTGCTATGGAATCCAGAGCCTTCAGCACCATATTACTATAGTGCACCACTAAGACATCTGGTTCCATGCACTCCAAAGGCCAACTCAATAGATCTAGTACCGCCATCAAACCCTCAGGGTGACCCCTCAAAGGGCACTACTGGACCATCTCCAAAGGGGTTGGTCTCTTGGCTGCAAAATGTAACTTTATAGAGTGATGGTCCAGCCACCCAACTGGCTCCACCACCAGTTCCATGATCTCCATCCCCAGGGTGAACACTAGATCAAAGTGACCCTGAATATGGGTTGCAGTGGTAACAACCTGTGTAAAGCCCAACAAAATCATCAGTTGGAGAAAGTTTTGACCAAAATACGAGAGTTCATCGTCGACTCTGACATTGAAATACCCCAGAACCAACCACGTGGAGGGTTCCAACACCACGTCGACAATGAAGTCTGCAACTTCCTGCAGAAAAACTTTCTCATCACCAGGTAGATGGTAAGCGAGTAAGATTCTGCTGCCCACCTGCTCCATGATACACTCGAAGGATCTGGGGTCACCACTGGAACCTCAACAAGGTCCAATTCAATTTAAAGCAAATAGTGACCCCGATCCAATCTCAGGCGATGTATCACAGAGTACCCAGCTGGAGCAGCTGACTCAATATGGGACCAGCATTCTCATCCAGCCTGGTCTCGGTGATGCAAGCCAGGTCAGATGACTCAACAAGATCAGCAATAATTGCTGTCTTGTTCTTTATAGACCTGGCATTGAATAACATTGCCCGAGTTGGATGAGAGGCCTTGGAGGAGCAGGCCACTTGCCCACTATCAGTGGAACCCTTGGGTATTGGAACCAGGCATCGCACATCCCTGTCCTGGACCTATTTCGCCCCAGGGCATCTCCCTGACCTCACCACCCTTATCCGCCCACTCTGCTCCTCCCCCATCTGAGAGTCCTCCACCCCTCCACCTCCTCCGTGCAATCCCTAAGGCACGACAATGCCTATATACCTTGGGTAACAATGGGGGCTGTCAAGGCGCAAGTCCCTCAGCCTGCAGGGGAGTAGTGCCTGCCCACTGAGCCTTGATCCCAACACATCTTGCTTATATTTAAAACTACTGTCACTCAACTGATGTGTCTCTGAATAAACCCCAAACTATTAAAAACCACAACATACAAATAATACATTAAATAATAATAAAACAAAACTTCCCCACCCCAGAGAACTCTCACTGCACAGAGGAGGAAGGTACTAAAAAATAAACAAACATCAATAAATAAGGAAAAACAAAATAAACACAAAAAGTCCAACTAATATACATCAATATAAATGTCCCTCAATTACCCCACCCTTAACATAAAATCTAAAAATAAAAACATCACAACTCGGAGTCTTGGACAAGGATAGATCAGCTTGAAGGTAATTCAGTGACAAACAAGTAATAAAACTGCTGTAAATTAAGTCCTGGATGAAAGAAAATGAGTCAAACATGTATAGCGAATATCTTCAGCTCCCCAAGGCCCTCTCACTGCCTCAGGAGACTTAACAAGGTACAGGCACTCTCACTGTCTGTCCGAGCCAGAAGATAATACAGAGTTATGAATAATTTCAGCCCAGGCCTCTCACTACCTGGAGGGCTGTCAAAAGCACAGGCACCCTCACTGCCTGGAAAGTAACAGTAAATAAACAAATAATGGAAAAGTAAAGATCTGACCAAGTGCAGGCAGAAAATCTTCAAAGCAAATGTCCCACTCACGATCCATATGAAAGCGGAGACCCAAAAATCCCATAGAAGAGACCACAGCCAGAAAATAACACTATCGCTTCCTCGGTTCTCTAACGGTGCCAACCCACCAGTTGGTCTCCCAGAAACGTAAGCAAGCTGACAACCGCTCCATCGACTACTCGACAGAACCATAGTTCAGCTCCCCGAGTGGCCCAGAATTCCAGAAACCAGTCACCCCAAGGGATGGGCCAACCACTGCAAGTAATCCATTCCTGCATCCAAAGGTGCCACCACAGGACCGTCCCAGTCAGGGGCTCGGTTCAGAGCAAAACCACACAAGTCCTCTCCGCACTGCACCTAGTCTCAGGTCCAAACTCCAAGTAATCCACCACCTCTCCTTGGCTCCTCTCCTAAACTTCTCCTAATCTCAAGGCTTCCTGTCTCCAGCCCAAAACACAAATCTGGACTAAAGCGGGCAGCAAAACCCGATAAGTTTGTACTAAGTTCAAACAAAGGCACAACAACGATAAGCGGGAGGCAAAAGCGGAGAAGATGAAAACAGAGAAAATAAAATCACAGTCTAATTACGACCATTTATCTGACCATTCACCTGTTAGCATATCCTACCTGCAGGGGCCCAGGAATCTGAAAGGACTCCCTCTGTCGCCTCAACACCCAGTTTTGTGGGCTCCTGCTATACTGACCCACATTTAAGACTTCATTTCTGCCTTTCTGGATGCTAATATGGGTTCAGTGGCCAGAGTGGACACTGTAGGGGTTGCCTTAAGTGTGCCCTTCAAGGCAAATTTATTCATCTCACAGCTACCCGCTCCCACAAGAACAGGGAACAACTGGACTCTCTTCTTGGGAAATCCGCAACAAGCATTCTCTCCAGCGCTCTTCCCTGACTCAGACTGGTCAAGCTGCACTGCTTGCAATCTCAATTTGTGGATGTCATGGCACAGAAAGCCAAACTTGCTCTATATCACACTAAATTAAAATACATGGACTCAGGGAGAGGCTGGAAATCTCTTAGCCCTCAGGTTAAGGCAAGCTGAGTCTGCAAGAATTATTCGGGCTTGTGTCCATCCCGAATGATGATATAGTCTCTGATCCCAGAGAGATAGCCTCAGTCTTTGGGGATACCTACAAAGCTCTACTCAGTAGAGGAGGCATCTACTCTAGCCGATCAAGATATATCCATATATTTGAATTCCACTGCTCTCCTACCCTGCCATCCCATTCTTCAGGACACCTAGGTGCTCTGATTTCCCCTAGTGAGGTGGAACAAGCTATTAAGCATCTACCCATAGATGAAGCCCCTCTTCAGATGGCCTTCCCAACAACCTGTATAAAACCTGTCTTCCCCAGTTAGTACCCTTTTGGTGGAGGTTTTCAATTCTTGGTTCAAGGAAGGTGTGGGAGACCCTACCTTCCTGGAAGCCCTGATTACCCTTATTCCTAAACCCGGCAGGGACCCTTACATCCAGGGAGCTATTGCCCAATCTCTTTACTGAATTCAGATGTTAAATTCTGGCCAAAATCCAGGCCAATTGCCTGGCCCTGGTTATGGGCAGGTTACTGCCAGGAACAGGTGGGTTTCATGTCGGGTGAACTTCAGGGGACCACATGAGGAAGTTGTACACTTGATCTTGGTGTTGGGGAGTCTGTGGTACCAGCGGCTTTGGTCTCCATCGACACCAAGAAAGCCTTCAACCAGGCCTCTTGGCAATTCTTATTTGCTTCCCTTCACCAGTTTGGGGTGCGGACGACTTTATCAAATGGGTCAAGCTCTTGTACTCCTCCCCACAGCTTGAGCATGGTGCAATGGCTGCCTGTTCAAGCCTTTCCTTTGAAGAGGCACCCATCAAGGCTGCCCTTTCCCCCTCCTCTTTAACTTTTATCTTGAGACTCTGATAAACAGGCTAGTCAACTCCTCCATTCTGAAGGGTATCCAGTTAGAAGGTAAAAGTTACACTCTCTCAGCCTATGCAGAGAATCTGCTCCTGCATATAGAAGATCCTAATGTCTCTATCCCCGCCTTGCTGGCAGAATTGGACCGGTTCTCAGAAATTTCTTTCTAGAAGATTGCTCCTCAGGGTCACGTGATGGCAGCCTGAGCTGAAGCAGCTTGTCCCTGGAGCTCCGCCTCCACTCGATATTTCTTCAATATTAACACCGATTGCAAGCTAACTCTGCTTTCTCAGCTAGTTAACTGGTGTGCCAACTTATCATGAAGCTTCAGCTCTAGTCCTGAATGGAGATTTATATGAAGAAAGTGCCACGAGGCACTCCCGCCTCTCACGCCAGAGAAAGACAAGGCCGCCAAACGGCCTAAGTAGCAAGCCTCTAGCCTGCGAAAATGCCCCAACAGCAGCAGCCCTCTCGGAGGAGAGGTTTCTAGAAATCATGCAGCACTCCAAGCGCCGTCGCCGCATTTCAGAGGATCTTCAAACGATCACAAATTCAGTGGCATCTTTGTCAACGACAGTTGGAGACTCTGAAGCTAGAATAGTCTCACTAGAGAAGAAACAAGAAAAAGTGGGATTAGAAACTGTGAGTGTGGCATGCAGGATAAAGAAACTAGAAGACAAGCTAGAAGACCTAGAGGGGCGTAGCAGACGAAATAACCTGATAATTATCGGAATACCAGAGAGAGAGGAAGGGAATGCCTCAATTCCATTCTTCCAAAAGTTTTGTGCTAAAATAGCTGGCCCATCTCCAAGTGGAGGGGAGTATATAATTGAAAGAGCCCATCGGACATTACGCCTCTTTTTCAGCAGCAGGTCAACCTCTCAGACCGATTATATTTAAGCTATTAAACTTCCTGGACAAACAGCATATACTAGCGAAGGTAAAGGAAATCAGCGAGGTGACTTGGGAAGGTCGAAAAATTTGTATCACAGGATATCCCCACTCGGTCCATCTAAGGCGACAGGAGCTTCACCCTTTAGTTTCTAAACTGATGGCAGCTGCTAAACTGTTTCATGTTAAGTATCCAGCTATTCTTATGGTTAAACATGAGGACAAGTGGCTCTCCTTTGATTCCCCTGCACAGGCGCTGCAAGAATTGAAAGAGCTTCTCCCAGATCTGTATAAGTGAATAAAGAAATGAAGCGTTGAGCTCTCGACTTACAAGAGTAATTTTTCTCTCAGCTTGGATCATCTAATACACCTATGCAATGAAGACAAGCAGGTAGAGCAGTCTAGATTTACTTTCCCTTTTGCTGACAAGGTCTACATCTCGAGAAGTGATGTCATGAAGCAGATCTTCTTTTGGACTCAGGAGCCTCTAGGAATGCGAAAGTGGCACTCTCGAGGTTATTTCAATGCTGAAATGCTCCTTCTAGGGCAAGCAATATGACTTAGGGTATGATAACACGACAAGATTCACGTTTATACAGAGGTCTTACATCGGGGAGGAAGTTGCGGTTTTCTACCTGCGAGATAGGAGCCACTAAGGAAGCAGTGCAGTTAAGGATACCTACAGACTCCTGCTCCCATTCACATTTTTCAGTTCTTGTTTTCTAAGGCGTGCCATTCCACGAATTTGATTAGAGATGTTAGCCTGTGTTCCGTAGACCACAGATTATATAACAATTGAATGACTTACACAACCAGTCTTGGGACTAAAATATGTTGATCCGCTAATGATCAGGAGGTCTCGAGGTCTGATCGTTGCTCAGGGTTCTTCTCCCTGACCTGTTGATGGGCAAAGACACTATTACTATTATTGTTACTATAAGACTCACTAACAAATCTGTTTAGAATAAGCTTAGATATGGATTTAAGTCAGACCGCAATACTGCTGATGCAAGCCTATTAGGTTAAATAACAGGATATTATTGAGTGTTCCTAGTGTTATTAAATTCTTGGTATCGGAACTTTTGCACTAGGGTCTGACAGGAATATATTAAATATAGATAAATGTAGAACAGAAACATATTTAGACAATATTTCTTCCTGGGCTCATATAAGCGGGTAATTTTGGGGGCTCTCCAGGGACATGATTGTTATGTTTAGGTCTGCCTCTGTTTAACATCATGTGGCAATCAAAGGGTTGGAGTGCAGTTAACTTGAACTGGGGTGTTTTTTAAGTTGGGATTTACAAGTTTTAAGTTTGATAACTATGGGGGGTTGATGGGGTTGTTAATGGGGAGACTACACACTATCAGTACTCCAGGTCAAAGAGTAAACTAAAGCTCATCTCGGCTTTCTTATTGAAATTGCAGCTTAATTTTGAAATAGTAGCGTGTGATAAGCAAGGGCTATGACCTTTGCTTTGGCTCCAGCTTTTGCTTGCCCTTCCCTTTCCTTATGCTGCCATTCCTGAATATGAGTAGTCAATACCGTTTTATAAGTTGGAATATTAAAGGAGCCAAGGATAGGGTTAAAAGACAAATAATCCTGAAACATCTGTCGCAGCTGCAAGCAAAAATAGTTTTTCTCAAGAAACCCATTTGAAGAGGAGGATATCCTCCTTTTTAAAAGTCATGGGTGGGGCAAGTTTTGGATCAGGAAAGCAATGAATAAAAGCGGGGTAATTATATTACTAGTAAAGAATGTTTCTTTCAAATCAACTCAACAAATCTGGGATCCAGAGGGCGCTATATTCTAGTACATGGCATACTAGAATCTTACCTGGTCCTGCTTGGCTCCATCTATGGTCTGAACACTGACTCCCCTCATTTTTGTACACTTATTAAACATAGTTGTGACCAACCCACCAAAGCTACCATACTAGGTGAGGACTGGATTCTAGTACTCCAGACAGATCTAGATAGGTCTGATCAGGAGAAAGCGTGGCCTTTCTCCAGAGCAGCGAGCTATGAAAGACCTGATTAGTGGTGCTGCGCTGGTTGGCGATGTGGAGGGTCCTTAACCCTTTAGAGAGACAATATACCTTTTTCTACAGCGCACAGAACCTACTCTCAAATTGATTATTTACTAATAAGTTCCTTTGCAATGTCTGGGGTCTCACAGGTAGAAATATCAGCTAGAGTCCTGTCTGATCATGCGCCTGTTAGTATGGATTTCTGGTTAGAGCAGGGGTAATCGGTCCCTCAGTGGCGGCTGAATAACCAGCAATTGTGAGACAATACCTCCTCGGGCATATTATGGATTTCATTATATTTTTCCTCAATAGTAATCAGGGCTCAGTTGCTAATACGATCTGATATGGGCAGCTTTAAAATGCTCTTTAAGGGAGTATTTAGAATGGCTTCCAAAAGAGCCCAACGTCAAAGGGCTCAAATGGACACCTCCTTGCATCCAATAAAAGCCTGGAACACAGCCTATCCGCTCCTCCTCCTCGACAGATATGTGGACCAGGCTTTATCAGTTGCAGGCCCAGTATGCAGTATTAATGTCTCAAAGAGCCGAGCTGGCTCTTCAGAGAACCAAATTTAAATATCTAGAGATGGGGAAAGAGCAGGCAAGTTACTTGCTATGCGTATCCAGCAAATAGAGACCTCACAATTCATTACAGGAATCAGCCTGGGGCAAGATGGTCAGGTATGTACTGACCCTCAGGAAATGCGAAAGGGTTTGGTTGCTACTTTCAAGACCTTTACACAGCGGATCCATCTTCGCCCCACTAAAGTTGATATAAACCGCTTCCTTGACTCTGTAAGTTTGCCTAAGATTTCAGCTGCAGAGGCGGCCTTCTTGGCACTCAATATCTGTTGCAGAAATTCAACAGGTTATCCGACAGTTACCTGCAGATAAATCCCTGGGCGGATGGATTACCAAGTAATTTTTATAAGGCTTGCCAGTCTGTATTAATCCCAGTACTAAAGGATGTATTTACCTATTGGTATGACAATGGGATATCAGACTCAGCTTCCAGGAAGCGGTGATATCATTAATCTTAAAGCCTGGGAAAGACCCACTAAGTCTTGGTAGTTACCGCCCTATTTCCCTATTGAATACTGATATTAAAATATTGGCTAAAGTCTTGGCCAATAGGCTTTCAAAAGTAATGGGCAACCTTATAGGCCATGAGCAGGTTGGATTTATAGCGGGAAGGTCATCCGGACATCATATCTGAAAACTGTTGCATCTTATCACGCTGCCAGGATTCCAGCATACCAATGGTGCTGGTGTCCCTGGACATGGAAAAGGCATTTGATAGGGTCTCCTGGGACTTCCTTTTCACCACCCTGACCTGCTTTGGTCTGCCCGATGAGTTTTAAAGGTGGGTACAACTTTTATATTCCCTTCCTTAGGCCAGAGTTAAATGTAACGGATACTATCTCCTTCCTTTAAGTTGTTTCGGGGCACAAGGCAAGGATGTCCCTTATCTCCCTTGCTGTTTAATTTATACCTAGAGCCTTTGCTTTGTAGGTTGGCAAGTAATACTAATATAAAGGGATTGGGTTGGAACCACAAGATATGCATTTTCAGCATATCGGACAATATATTACTCCATGTTGAGAGGCCAGGCCTTTCAGTTCCAGCCATCTTAACTGAGATTGAGGAATTTTCTAAAATATCATTTTATAAGCTGAACTGGGCCAAAACTAAGGTTTTACCTTTAAATAGTAGAGTGAATAAAGCCGAACTCTCTCCTGGCCTTTCATTTGAAGTGAAGTCCATTGCATATCTGGGCATTAAAGTCTCTAGGATATTGGAACTATGATAAGAGACAATCTTGGCAATTTAATCAAAATGATAGCCGGGATATGGAGAGATGACATCTACTTCCCTTCTCCCTTTAGGGTAGACTAAACATCATTAAAATGAACATTCTACCAAGGATACTTTATCCAATGGGTATGTTGGGAGTTCCTTACCGAAAGTATGGTTTTTCAAGCTACAAAGTTTAGTGAATAGTTTTTGTGGAACAAGAAAGGTATCCAGAATCCTACTTTAAACTGTCGGCCCCTCTTTCTTCCTCTATTATATAGCACACCACCTTAGTAAATTGGTTTTCTGGAATAAAGAAAGTAGGTCATCGGAATATCTTCCCTTATGGCTTAGTATAGAAAAACACCTAGCAGCCAGAGTTAATTGCTCGTTATGGGCCCTCCTATGTTTCCCCATCTCATATTCCTAAGCCCCTCAGGAACAACCCGATGGGTTGGTCACTGAAAACTTCTCTTCAATTACAGAAATATCTTGGAGTGAGGTGGTGTCAGTCATCGGACCAGCCTATTATAGGTAACCCACATTTTAAGATTGGTGGTTATCAATATCCCCCACTTTTGGCCTCAGATGAATGACTATAAAGCCTCTGATATCTGGTCAAATGGAGACACGCTCCTTCGATCACTTTCAGGAATCCACTGGAGTACAGATAAAGGGGCCTTTAAATACCTTCAAGTTGGCATGGTCCTTATTTCATTCTTTTCCTATGTCCCGTTGAAAGACCCAGTGGGAAGAGGTCTACCCACACTTCTTCAGGTAGCCTCCCAGCCACACTCAGTTTCCAATTCATATAAAACTCTCCAGGCCTGGGACCATAAACTAACAACTGGGATTTGTTACTACTGGACGAGGAAACTAGGCATCCCTGAGGATCCTAATTTATGGGAAACTTTGGCAATTAATGCACAAATACATAAAGCAAGATAGGCTCCGATTAGTCCATTTTAATATCATGCATAATATCTACCTCACGCCAGTCAAACTGTTCAGAATTGGGAGATTAACTATACCTATGTGTGGCAAGTGTAAGAGCAACATTGGCTCACTTTATCATATGTTATGGTCATGTCAGTGCAGATGTTTTGGCAATCTATTAATAATACATTAGACCCTATTCTTGGCTTGGAGGCCTTGTTTACCCCTGAAGTATGCCTGATAGATTACTTCCCTGTGGTACCAAAGGGCTAGAAAGCTCATATGGTGCTTATTTCTGCAATTGCTAAACTGATTATTATGAGGCACTGGGCAGAAGATAAACCCCCTCTATAATGGAGTGGTATAGGGAGGTCATCCTCACCTTACAATTGGAAAGGCATACTGCCTCCATGCAAGATAGAGTGAAGGCCTTCCTATCCTTATGGGGCAAATTAGAGACTCTTCTAGCGATATGGAAACCTTGATGGCTGAACCCACATCAGGGGTTGTGATCTAAGTGTAAGTAAGAGTGTGTGGTCTGGGGGGTGGCTCAGTTATTTATTTATTTTGTATCTTGTGGGGGTTGGGCCTTATTTGAATGAGCATGTTTTAGGTGAATTTGAGTTGATGGATTTCACACCCAGTAATATTGTCACTACTACTGTACTGTTTTATTAATTTTATTTGGTTGCTGAAACTCAATAAAGCTTATTAAATTAAAAAAAAGAAATCTCTTTCTATAAGCTAAACCTTTCAAGGACAAAGATATTCCCTTTTAATAACCGAATTATCAAGCCAGACTTTAGTGATCTGGGCCTTTCTTGAGAACCTAATATCCTAACATATCTGGGTATTAAAATCTCTAGGAACACCCCAACTATGATTAAAGAAAATGTCACCAAATTATTGCAAACACTGAACTCTGATTTGGACAGATGAGGGATGCTCACTTTATCCCTTAGGGCTGCATCAGCATTCTTAAAATGAATGTCTTGCCATGGCTACTTTACTTGTTGGGTATGCTGGGTTTCTTTTCCCCAAGTCATGGTTCACTCAACTGCAAAAATGTTCAATGCATTTCTGTGGAGGATCAAGATGGTATGTAGGGCCTATGCCAAACTTGCATCCCCAAGCTGCAAGGTAGGTTAGCTCTTTTACGTATTATGGAGCCCAACACATGAGCAAGTTAGCCCTTTGGATGAAAGTGTAAGCTCCATGGGATACCAATATTTATCTCCCATTTGGTTGGAGATTGAGAGAGCCCTCGCTGATCCTCCCAACTTCCTGACCCAAAGAACTGTCCAATTGGCTGGTCACTCAGGGCCCTGCATCAAAAGCAGACCTACTTATAGTTGAATTAGCACCACTCTCTGCTCAACCCATACTAAATAACCCTCATTTTCAGATTGGTAACCCACCCTGTCCCTCTCTCCTTCTGGCCACAACTGAAGAATTGTACACTAGCTAACTTCCTCCAAGGAAATGAATTGGTCTCCTTCCCTACTCTTCAGCTCCAGCTACAGCTTTGCCATAAAGATATCTTTAAGTTTCTGCAGGTGAAAAATGCAATGCTCTCCTTTCTCAGGCCCAAACCTGGGTTATCCCACCTTCAGAGGATCTATCCTCTGCTCTTAAGGTTGCGGACCAGCCCTATGCAGTCTCCAGAGTTTACAAGCAGTTACAAGCTCTGGACCCACATCTTCCTTCTGGAATCTGTTACTACTGGGTCCAAGAATTGTCTCTCCCAGCAGAGCTTGCTTTCTGGAAGAAGGCTTGGAGCAATGTCTATAAATTCATTAAACAAGACAGACTCTGCCTGATTCAGTTCAATATTATGCACAACCTATACTATACTCTGATAAAGCTATATAAAATAGGCCATCTCCCATCTCCCATATGTTCAAATTGTAAAGATGCCCTGGGTCATTATATCACCTTCTCTGGAACTGCCCTAAGTCCCAAGCCTTTTGGAGCTCTATAAAGCAAGTTCTAGACCCTCTTTTGGGTCTATAATCTTTATTTGTTCCTGAATGTTGTCTGTTAGCCCTACATCCTCATGGAACACCCAGGATAAGAAAAGTCCACCTTGCTCAGTGGCCTCCACTGCAAAGTTAGCAATGCTAAAGCACTGGAAGGAGGACTCCTCCCTCAGTTTTAGAGTGGTACCATGAGGCCTTGCTTGCAATTCATCTGGAAAAGCATGTAGCAAGTATGTAGCATAGACTTCACACCTTCCAGGATACTTGGGATCCCCTTTTGACCCTGCTCTCCCTTTGGAAATCATAGACCAGTTATTCACCCCAACCGCTCCTTTTATAACTTTTCTTTCCTTTATCTGAGACACAGACTTTGGGGTGGGGGTTTAGGGGATGGAGGGTGGATTGTTTCAGTGTTGTTTGAATTGTTTTGTCTTATTTGTTTTATTGAAAATATATGCAGCCTTCTGTCATGTTCCTGATGTATCCAGTATTGTATGCTGCTTAAAACTCAATAAAGTATATTGAATTAAAAAATATATTTTCATTAGCTACACTAGCTTTAAAAAGACAAATATTAAACAGCTGGAATAACAAACTTCTAATATTTGAAATATCTAAATGGTGGAATACCTTTAGAGATTATTATGCTTAGAGGTGCAAGATATATATGATAATTAATATATTACTATTATGATTATAATAAGGAAACTTTGCTATGGAATAGTATATTCATGAATTCCCCACATCACGTAGGGATGGGGAGGGTGGGAATATTAAAGTATGTATAGGATAGTAACACGTTAGTACATATAGCATGCATGTATAGAGGAAGGTTAAATATTCCTGTGTTTATATGATGGAAATGATAGTATGGATTGTTAATAGTTGTATGATTAATGAATGGATATCTCTTATATCCTTGAAAATAAAATATTAAAACAAAGATAAAAAATTATGAACAAGAAAGAAGGTAGAAAGCGAAATATAACACAAATCTCCTGCTTAGTCAAAAAGCTCTAGATCTTTCTGGGCTGCCGTTTTCCTTTAAACCTACCCTCCCCACACCACTTCTGCACAAACAGACAAAATAGAAACCACTACTTTAAAGTAAATAATCAGAAAAACAAATCAAAAATCTAGCAGCACAAGACCCTCTAGAAACATTTGTGAGTGATTTGCACTCAAAAAGCTTGTCTAAATGGATTTCAAACATTTTTCTATCGGAAAAGCACACAAGACTTCCTTCTACTCTTTCTTCAGAAGACTACACTGAATACAGCCTCCTTATGGCATACAGCTCGTTTCAGCAACATGTGACCTCAGTCCCATAGTACATTGCAAACTTTGCTGGCAAAGTTCCAACCGCATTTGCAAAGTTATCACCATATTGCAAAGTGGAACTTTGGGGTGAATTAACTTTTCAAAATGATGTAAATTCATGAATTAATTTGTTAAGCAAAGTTTTGCAACTTAACACTATACTAATCTTTAGTAAAGGTGGGTACAGCCAGGTGTCTATTTCCCTAAAATGAAGACAAAATGTTGCCTGCACTGTGTGACACAAGCATGCTTTTCATGGCTAGCGTGGCATGCTTATACGACTTAAGAAGTTTGGCTGCAGCTTCAGCCAGTGCTAGTACCAGTTCCACCCATACAATTTGTTAAGTTGCATTTGGTAAAAGGAATATCAAGGCTCGCCCCTGGAAGTTCCATCCAGTGTGCAGTTACACACATGTAGGAGCTTCCAGCTGTTGGAGCACTACTCTATATGTCAGTGGTTATATTGATGTAGCAGGTTGAGGAATGCTGCAATGCATGTTTAACTGCCTTTTCAACAACATTCCTCAGTTCCAGAACTGCCCTCTGTGAAAAATAATCCTGGGAGGGACCTGCCATTTTGGACATGCTTTTGCCATAAGCTGGCAGAATCCTTCATTTTCAACAAATGGGAATGGCAACAGATTGATGGCAAGCATCTCTGCTATTGCAGCATTCAATTCCCTGGTCACAGCATGATTTTGGGGGAATCGGCACTGCCAGAGACGGATGTTGGTCACTGTGAGCTATAATTTTTGGGCGGTGCTTGGTGCAAAAAGATTCACATGGGCACTGCATTGCTCAGGGTCATCTTTTGGTCACCAAGGTTAAAAGCCAGTGATTTTGGTGTGCTGGTTTGCACAGAGAATGGAGGGATTGTCAAGGTATGGATAACAATGCCGCTGCTGCTAGTATTGCTGATGGATCAATTGCTGCTAGTAGAGGTATAGTTAATATCCTCCTCAGCTAAAACATCCTCCCCTCTAAATTAACCTCCCCTTTCCATATGTAGGTTCTGTGGTCTTACTTCCCACTCCACCCACTGCTTGACATTGATGCTGCTGCCATCTGCTTACCAATGTGTTTTATTTTTAAATGGGGTGTTGCCTACCAATTGCCTAAATTAGATACTTTCTTGACATGACTTACTTTCGCCTGGCATCTGGCAAATTACAACTGACTCATCACAGGAGTCAAATATAAAACAAAAAGTCCCAAACAAGGGATTAGGAGGGATGGGACATTTTATGGAAAGGCACTAGTGAAGCTGATGATAATCATGTGGCAGGTTCAGTTCAGTCCAGTTGTTTATTGATAGGCAAGTTAAAATTGTCATTACAAGTGTAAAAGACAAAATAACATCATGAATACAGCATAGATCCATACATTACATATACTGTATAAAGATCACATAACAGACTTTTAATACGTTATTACTGTGAGCTATAACTATTCAAGACTTCAATTAATTGTCAATTATTGCATTTGATTCAATTATTGCACAATTCTCTATTATCTGTACCTGACTGTATTGCACAATCTCCTGCTATACCTCCCAATGATCTAGTCTGTTTAAGTCAAATGTAACTTCTTCTGTTCTATTTTTTACAACATTGTATGACTTGTTCCATAATTTCAGGATTATCTGAGCTTGGGAGGTATTTAATTGATATTTTGGGTCCATGCTTAAAGAACCAGGATATTCCCCAAGTTGCATTTTCCTTCTTGGGCATACAGCAGGCATAATAATAGCAAATAGGTAGCCTAAGGCACAAAATCCATGCCCTTGAAGCCTGGACAATGCTCTAAAACCCAATATACTTGCAGTGACTGAGATCTGGCTCAAACCCTGCATCCTTCCTTACTAAACAGACCTAGTTGGCTTTAATGCTGGAAGGACTGTTGAGGAAGAAAGGTGGGGCTTCTCATTTACACCCAGAGTGGTCTTAATGCAATGCAGATTGACCATTCTCCCTCTGTGACTCTGTGAATGAGATTATTTTTGTGAAGATGCTCCTTGGAGACATCAAACCCAGTACATTGGGTGTGCCTACCTCCTACCCCAAACGGCTACATCTTCCCCTCAATCGCTAACTCATGCCTTGGCAGAACACCCTTGGGGAGTGAATTCTCCTGGGGAGTTTAACCAAAATTGGCTCTCACTAGAGGCCTCTGCCAGCAAGAACCCTGTACACAACACCAATCTAACCTAAGTTATCCACCAGCCCACAAGGCACAATGCTAGGACTGGTAACCACTCATTGCTTGACTGGGCCCTAGTATCTAGCCAGGACTGCACACAGGCTGCTGGGATCATGGCAGACTCATTGGTGACCATTCCCAATTTTCTACATCTGGTCCAACAGGCCTCCCAAACTGCCTGCCAAAGTAATTGAAGCCAAAAACTATAGCAGTTTCTCTTCGGAGGCTTTCTGCTCTGACCTATGTGCTGTAAACTGGGATCCCCTTATCTCCCTCCCTACCCTAGATGGCGCTTGACTTCTTTTTTCATTAAATATGTTTTATTGGTTTTCATAGGTACAGACTTCTTGCATACAGGAGACCATACCATACTGCATATATATTTGTTAATCAAAACATCCGATCTCAATACAATAATACATGACCACATTTAATGCCTGTAACCCCCACCCCTACCCTCCCTCCTTTCTCCCTCCATCCCAATCTCTGGCTGCCACAGATACTGTCTTGATGATCCTAAATACCTGCCAATGGAAAATCCTGTAAAAATATAGGTTGGATCATAGGGGGCATGGCGCTTGACTTCTTTGACAACACTTTTACGGTGGTGGCCAATATACATGCCCTCCATGAAACTGAGGTACAGAGTAAATACCACAAATGGCTCAACCCTAGCCTCAAACGGAGCATGCTGCTGCAGGTTGGGCCAGGGTCAATACAAATCCACAGGCTGGAAAACCAACTGGGAGAAGTATAGAGAACTGAGGAATCAGTGCAAAAAGCCTCCAAGTCAGCTAAATCTAAATACCTACGAGATCTCCAGTCTAGGCACCTATGGGATCCTAAGAGATTCTGGGGCCAAATTAACCTGCTGATAAAGGTGCCCCCAGTGCCCAAGAGGGTGCGCTCCTGGTTGGTGATACCTAACCAATGATTCCACCTTAATTGCAGAGGTGTTTAGTGCTGCTTTTTCCAATCCTGGAGGAACCAAACCCCACCTGTCTTCAGGTGCCCCCAGCAACAGAAACACCTCCTGGGAACACTCCTGACCCCAGTTTCACTTGAAGCTGGTCAAACCCGCCAAGGTAATTCCCTTTGCAATGTATAAACCCTGACTCCTCTCCGGGACATGACCTGCTTGAACCTAGACTCCTGCGGGCTGCAGCTCTGGCTATCTCCTGCTCAGTTGCCCTGCTTATAAACAGGTCCCTCCTCGAAGGAAAGGTCCCGGATAAATGGAAGGTGGCAACCATTGTTCCCATTCACAAAAAGGGCCCCATGACAATGTGAGAACTACAGGCCAATCTCCATTCTCTGTCCACTAGTGAAGGCACAGGAGAGATTGGTCTACAATCAAAATACAGGACTACCTCAAAAGGCATCTACTCTAGCTGACATTCAACATGGCTTTAGGAAAGGCCATGGCACTGATACAGCCCTTATCTGACTCACATCGGACATCCTTGATGCAGTGGACAAGGGTTCCCCAATGGGGCTCTATTCATTGATTTATCTAAGACATTTGACTTGGTCAGCAATGAACTTCTCCTGACTAAACTTCACCTACTTGGACTGGACGGGCTCTGTGCTACATGGTTCGAGAGCTATCTTCTCAACCAAACCTAAAAGTCCTATGGAAGGAACCTAGTCTAGTGCTAAACCAGTAATCTCTGGGGTACCCAAGGGCTTGATCCTTGGTGCCCTGTTATTTACTCTTTTGTCAATGATATAGAGGGGTTTGGTAGGAGGAACAACCTTATCCTCTAGACAGATGACACTGTGGTCTACTGCAGTGATCCACTTCCTATCATAATCAGTGTCAACCTCCAGGCCAGTCTAGCTGCACTAGAAGCCTGGTTCTCCTCAAACTCACTTGTAATGAATGAAGAAAAACAAAGGCAGTCAGTCCTGTTTGGTTCCAGATGCCTTGGCTCAGACCATCATGGTATCTTTCAGCTTCATACTGCCCAAGGAAGAGAAAGAGGTCACAGACATGATCAAGTACCTCGGAGTCCTGCTTAATCAGGTGATGACCTTTCAGCCTCATACTGACTCTGTTGTTAAGTCCGCCCACCAGAGTTAGGACTTCTCCATAGGCTGGGTGACTCTCTTTCTCTTGAGGCTCGTTGTGCCATATCTAACTGCACCCTCTCCCTCCCTCCTCTATGGGGCTCCCCTGCTGCATTTCCTAAGGGAGGGTGAATAAAGAAAGCTTACTACGCTCTACCACAGGGTGGCTCATTTTGCCACCAACTCATCCCTAAGAGGCATCACTGCAAGATCTCGCTGACCTCCAATGACCTTCTATGTGACAAAAACCTAGCCTACTCCTCTTTGAGCCTAACCCTCAAATTTACCACTGTTGGCCCTCCTCCTCACTTGTGTGGGCTGCTAAATCCCAAAGTCAGGGCCGGAGTCTGAGATCCTCCACTGGCCATCCCTAGACATCCCTCGTGTCTGAACTAACTAAGGCAAGCACTCCTTTAGAGTCGCTGCCCCACATTTATGGAACCTTCTCCCTGTTGACTTGGCTAATTGTTGTACTATTCTGGGTTTGAAGTCTGGCCTGAAAGTATACCTGCTAGAGCTTAGTCTCTGTGGCTGTAACAGCTAGCCCAGAACTTAGTCTTGGTGGCTGAAACTTGCTTGTCCCATGGCAGTCAGCCTACTGGCTGGCAATATATCCTGCATATTGCTGTTACCACCTCTCCTTAAGCATTGTTGGTTAAGATGTCAAATGTCTGATTTAATTGCTATGTTATTATGTGAATGTAACTGACATGCTCTGTAATGTACTCTATATCTATCAATGTATGCTCCAGCTATTGTGTACTCCTACCAATGAATGTACTACTGTACTCCTGCCAATATATGTAATTATTGTCTGTAACTAATCTGGGTCGCTCCTAAAAAGGGACCTCTGGTCTCAGTGAGCTTACCTGGTTATCAAAATCTAAATAAATAAATAAATGTAATTGGTTAGCCTTCCCTTATTGACATCTACATTTTGTGGGTGTTTTTATCATAAAATCTTTGAGTCTTTGACTCTCAAGTATCCAAATCTGAATCTTGTTAATGTTCTCCTTTTCGATGTGTTTGTTAATTTGATCAGGTAAGATGCCAAATCAAAATTTCATTTATTTTCTGATAACAGTTGCTTATTTTACTGTTTTACCTAAATCTAATTCTTTATGTATTGATATTTTTGATTCTATTTTTAACACTGATTTCTGCTACCTCTAAAGGCATTAGTACACTCTCAGTTAAGCAGTTTAACAGCCCATAAGGTTTTATTATTTTATCAATTATCTCAGTACAACGGAAGGAGAACCCTTTGTTAATATATTCAATAGCTTCATCTAAGCATGCCCTTGACAATCTAGTTCCAAGCATTTTATATGTTTTATCCAAAATAGAACTTGTCTCTGCTCTGTGTTGCATTTCACTGATAATTGCCTTAATTCTAATCTAACCATATTTGAAGAAGCCACCTGAGGGAGACCAAATAATTCTTTATAAAATGTATTCATGACACGATTGTAGGGCCTCTGAACCCTCAGTACCCACATCTCTACCCCATATTGTATCTGACTTCTAATTTTTGTGTTCAGGGCCCTAATACATCCGATAATCGAGTTGCTACCATATTTACAGTATATGAGAATCCATCAACGCTGGTATAAATCTGGCTATTTTTTGTCTTAGCAGTTTTTATGTTCATTCCATTTCAAATTGTAGGAGAAAGTTATTACTAAATAACAAAAGTTGTTGACTCTTTCTATTTTGTTTATTACAGAACAACCTAAGATCCTTATCGTGTCTTATCATATGTTTATTACAGATCATGTACTGTATTTCGTTTTATTGTAATTGATTTCCAATGCATTCTCCTTGCATTCCTCTTGAAATTTGTTTAGGCTCCTTTGGATACCCATATAACTGGTAGATATTCAAATCACTTATCGACATAGGCTAGGTAAGGGCAGCCCCTAAATCCTACCCTAGACATATGGAAATCCTCCTTATATAATTTCATTAATATTTTTTCAAAAAGAGATTGAAGAGAATTGGAGAAAACACAGCCTTGTCTTAATCCTATATTCATTGAACTTTGTAGTAGTATCTCCTTCCTTATTATACCTTATTAAAGTTTTATTGTTTGTATACAGTGCAATTATTATTTTTAATATGGCAGGATCCATGCCATATTCTTCTAAGATATACTACAATTTATCCTTCTTACCCTATCAAAAAAAACTGTAAATCTATGAAAACACAATCATTTTTTGTTGCTTTATTTTTGTATATTTATGAATTAAGCAGGATACAATAAAGCACTGATCTAGGGTGGAGTGACCAAGCATGAAGCCTGTCTGTACCTCATCTATAATATTGTTCACAAATATCCATTCCATAATTCTCTTATGAAACATTTTAGTGAAAATATTTTGTGAAGTATCTAATAAGCTGATAGGTCTATAGTGTCTGGGATTTTGTTATCTCCTTTTTAAATATAGGTATTATTATATTTCTTTCCATGTTTTTATTAATTTACCCAAATTTGTGATATACTTATATATCTTGTAAAGACAAAGGGACCCATAGCTTGAGGTCATTTAGTATAATATCTATATGTAGCCCATCTGGACCTGATGCTTTTGGCTGCCTCTATTATCTCTTGTTAAGAAATGTCCTGTTTCGATATTTTCCAGTCTCTATCTGCTATATTTATTTCTACCTGCTGGGTGATCCAAAAGTTCTTTAAAGTACTTTTCCCAGAGTATAGGATCTATATGATTTTCTATATCACTTGAGTAGGTATCCCACCCATTCGTTACCATCTGCCAGAATTTTCTGTTATCTTTGTTCCACTGCCTATTCAAACTATTTCCATAGTTTGATTCTACTGAGTTCTCTTCTTCCCTAGCAGCTTTTTATATGCTTTTCTTAATTTGTTTAGATTTTTATGAAGTCTTGAGGGGTTATTTTTAACTTGCATGGTTTT